>PVJL010000459.1:100000-413618 GCA_004026885.1 Lyroderma lyra | reverse complement strand
TCCTAAAAAGAGTATAAACCAGAAATCGATCATAACTTTTGGAGCCTGAAATTTAAAACCCACCTCAAAACCAGGAAGTATACTCCTGCAGGTATAGACTGGGAAGAAAACAAAATCAGACCCAGGTGGAAGACATAGGAGGTTGGACATTTAAGTTCACGAACTCATCCTAGAAAAAGTGCTGCATACTCCCTTGCTGTGTGTCACTACGGTCACCTTCCAAGTACTCCCCTTGGGAAGCTATGCACCAATGCCAGCACCTAGTCCACCCTTCAAAGCAGTTTTGGACTCTTTTTCTGGAATGGCCATCAGAGCTTCCGTCATCCCCCAAAGCTGACAATTAAGTTTGCGAATTTGCAACCGTGCACTTACGTTGGCAACGCTGTGCAAACAGCTTGCTGAGGTGTCATAACCTTGCTAAGGGACAGCAACAGCCGTTAATATAGACAATAAAACTTCCAGTTGGTCTTGCAAAGGAAATAATAGAATTTAGAATATAACTGAGTAATGTGTTCAAAGGGCAGAAGGAAAATAATTGCCAGTAGGAATTCTATAACTCAGTGAAATTACCTTTCAAAACAATGAAGGGAAAATAAAAGCATTTCCAGGAGAACTAATATTGAGATAATTTGTTGCCTGTAGAACTTAATTAAAATAACTGCTAAGTTGATTCCATTAGGTACAAGGACAATGATTATATATATATAAGAAAATTGCCTCATCTAGAACATACATTAAGAAACAAATAAAACATAATGAATTGAGTAACTATAAATCCTAATGAATATTGATTGTGCAAAATTATAGTAGTAACATCCATGAAATTTAGAATATATGTGAAGTTAAAATGCAGACAATAATTACACAAATGGCAAAAAGAGAGAATACATAAAGTTGAAATGTTCTAAGTCTTGGCAATTAGTAAAAGTATTCATTTTTATTAGACTTACTGACTAAGTGTGTATGTTGTAATGATCACTAAAAAGGGTTAATAAAAGGTGTAACTGATAAAGAGAAATATGAAAAACCTGAAATGGTAAAATTACTTCTTCCTCCCACACCTCAAGAAAAAAACCAAAACAAATAAACAAAAAAAAGCAAAGAGAACAGAGCACAGGTAGAGCAAACATAAAACAAAGAGTGATGCAGGGCATTTAAACCCAAACAAATCATGAATTGAATACTTAATATTGTTAAGATGGCAATATGTCCTAAATTGATATACAGATTTAATATAATTCCAGCTGCCTTTTTATAGAAATTGACAAGCTCATCTTAAAATTTTTATGAAAAAGCAAGAGACCCAGAAGAGCTGAAACAAATTGTGTTCTTTGTTTTTCAAAAATAGTTCAGTATACTTTTATATAGATCTTACACCCTTCTTGATAAATTTATTCCTAAGGCTTTTTATAATTTTATCAATCTTGTCAGTGATATTTTTTCCTACCATATCCACTTCTAGATGCTTATTGATGAAATACACAAGTGATTGATTTTTATTATATATATATATATATCCACCTTTTCAAGTTCTTATTCATTCTAGTCTTTTCATACTAGCGTCTTGGAATTGTTAGGTATGCAATAATGTCATTAGTAAGAATATAGTTTAATTAGTTAATATAATCTACCACATCAACAGGCTAAGAAAGAAAAATCCTCTGATTTTATCAATTGAGGTGGAAAAACACATTTTAAAAAATTCCCAAACCAATTCATGATAAACAACTCTCAGAAAATTAGGAATAGAGAGGAACTTACTCAACTTGATAAAGAATATCTACAAACAAATCCACAGCTAACATCATACTTGGTAAAAAACAATGAGCATGCACTGCACACCTATTAGAGAAGTTAATATCCAAAAAACTGACGTCACCAAAGATGAGGACCCTCCTTCGGGCTTAGATAGCTGCCTTTTGTCTATGTGCTCACGTGGCCTTTCCTTGGTGCATGTGCGTGAAAGAGGCAAAGCTCTGGTGCCTCTTCCTCTTCCTATAAGGGCACTAATTCCACGATGAGGACCCACCTTCTTTGCCTGATCTAAGCCTAATTACCTTCTAAGGGCCCCACCTCTGAATGCCATCACATTGCTGATAAGGGCTTCAACATATGGATATTAAGAGAGCACAAATATTCTGTCCTTAACAGTGTATTTGCAAAGTAGTTCAGAATTGTTATTACATAAATTGTGGATGGGAAAAACAGAAAGTAGGTGAACATTAAAAATTGGGCAATCCTATACCTTGACAGGTCTTATTACAGAACTTAAATTTTATTATATAAATTAAAGGGAGCTATTGAAGACTTTTACATGGAATAGTTGCATGATCGGAATAACATTTTAGGTTTATTCAGATAGTAGTATTGTGGGTGGATGGATGGATGGATGGTATAATGATAAGGAAGAGTGTCAAGGAGACCTTTGAAAAACATATAATGAGAGCCTAAACCAAGGCAACCTTTGGTAATGGGGATGGAGAGGAGAGAACTCTGAGAGGTACAAAGCAAAATCTGCGGGCTTCGGAGAAAATTTAAATACAGGAGAGAAAGAGATGGAGGGTGGACAATAAATCCAGTCTTGGACAGCAGTACTACAAACTCAACCTGAAAAGAGAAATAAGAGCAAGAGAAGAAAATTCAATCATACAGAAGGTTGAGCTGATTGATGAACAAATATTTGGATATATTGAGTAGGCATTGAAATAGAACGATAAATAGAAAGATATAGGTATAGATATAGATGTACTTGGGAGATAGAATTTTTAAGGAGTATGTTAGATTGTGTCAAGTTCCAGAAAAAAGTCAGATATTTAAGAAGTAAACATTAATTATTCACTCTAGCAAGTACATAGTACAATAAATTGAGATGCACAAGATCTTTGCCAAAGTTAACATTATTTTAAAACATATTCTAACACATAGCCCTAGAAAAAGTTCTATATGTTTATCCAACATAGGTTATCTAGAAGATAATTTACTGAGAAGGAAACTGACTTACCTCTACTCAGAAAGACTCATTATGTAATACGAAAGAGGCTAATTACGTGATGTGATTTTAGACTCACTAGTACGGGCCTCCAGTCAAAGTTTATAAGTGGTTGGATGTAGTTCAGTTTACCTTTTTCGTTATAACTTTTACCTTTTAACTTCTCATCTACTCTCATTTTAACATAGATAAAAGTAACGTTCCTTCTAAAGGTCATGGCTAATATCCATGTGAAGTCTCTAAAGTAATATGAAATTAATTTATTTTCCATCTAGAATGCTTCCTGTCTACCTTTGAAAAAAAATAAAAAATAATAAAAAGTAAAGTTCATTTAACTATTTTCTTGTTGGGCTTTTTGCGAATTTTTTTATTAAAACTCTAAATAAATATCTTTGATTTTTATTTTCAGAAAATACTTTTCAATTGCAAATCCCCTTGCTGGCTCAATGTGCATTAATAAACAGTGACCAATGGAACCTCTGAGTAATTTAATATCAAGATGCCAAGCAATTTGAAATGCTAGAGCATCTTACAGGAACACAGTTATTTCTTCTGAAGATTTCATCATTCTCAAACTGGAGCAAAGTCTGTACTAATAGAACTTTCCTTTTCTTGGGAAAATATGATTTTCTTTACTGTTAATATTTTATGTACTTACATACAACTGGAGCAAAAACATTCTGTTTTGGCTGCTCTGAAACACTTTTGCTAAAAATTACAGGTGGTTTGTATATAAAAAAATGGTCGTTCATATTTATTCAGGTTTGAGAGATTTTCGGGCCCAAGAAAGTGATGGCTGATAAATTTGGTTGAATTCTTGTATAGTCTGCTTTTGTTTTTCTTTAAGCAACAGTGTTCCCCTCTAGGTGTAGTCCGCGAACAACATGTGAAGGAGTTCTACACAATTCTCTATCCAAAATTTTGAATTATGTATAGGCAAAATCAGTGATTGTTTTCAATTACAACTTGTAATTGCACACCTAATACAATACCCTTTGTATTACAACTTCTCAGTGTATTTTTAAGTGAACATTGGCTCACAGGCTAAGAGGATTTAGGCAGATTATCAACCGTGTCTGTGCCTGTTTCCTTAGTGTCAGTATACCTACCTCATATTGTGATTGCTAAGAAGAGTTTCTAGAAAATTATAAGTGACCAATATATTTAGTATTCTTCTTTATTCTCTTTTTATCTTTTCATATTGTTTTTATAATTATTATATTTCAACATCTGCTTTATTCATGTTTAAAATATACTTAATGCAAAGCACTGAAGTCTTAACCTATATTGAAATATCAAGGAAATAGTTTTGTTTTATTTGGGGGAACTACATTTTTGAAGGTTTAGAAGTAATCACCTTTGTGTTGCCACCACTTTTCTTGCCAAGGGTAGTTTATTTCCTGGAAGAAAAGAACATACAGTTTCAGTTTTCTCATTATCTTCACTGAGCAGCAATACTAGTACTGTGTTCTATGTTTATTTATGAGATTTTCCTTTTGACTTCCAACTTCCTTTTGGGCTCTACTTACTTGTTCAGGCTCAATATACTAAGAGACTAAAATGTCTGATGTGATGGGAGGTTGTGTCTTTGCATTGCTAGACACCAAGCATTTGGTAAGGATACACTGAGCACCTATGAGTACTACAATAACGTGTAAGAAAAAATATTTGAATGAAACAGTTTCTGTCTTCAAGAGGCTCCTAGTCCTAGTGAGGAGAAGGTTAAAACAAGCACAGTTAACCACATACTAAATCCTTTCACATAAGGATATATAAAGAGTTGTGGTTAAGAAAGAAAATTGTTCCAGATGGAGAGAACATGGGCTAAGATAGGCATGAGCACAAGCACACACTGCATTTGAGGATTGTCAAAGCAAAAACTGCATCAGACAAAAGTACACAGGCAAGGAAGACTTTACTCAGGGCTATCACAAGACAGGAGAGGCCAGGACTGTCTGCACGGAACTGCTGAGACACAGGGTGGAAGGATTTGTAAGCACTGTATAAGGGGAAGAGCTCAGGCCATCTGTGCCGCTAATTGGCTTCACCCAAAGGAAAAGTTAACTTAATTGTAGCTTTTTTACAGCTTGGAGCAAAGCACCCACCAAAGTCAGGCCCCTACCCTCCACCAGATGCAAAAACTATCTTCCTGGATGTGTTCAATTCAAAGGAATGGCTCCCAGGTCCTTGAGAAAGACCTTCCAAGCTTGTACAACTTGCCAGGGGCTTTAAAAAGATGTGTGTACATCACAAAGAGGCTGAATAAGAACTTACAAGTTCTCTAACGTAAATGCTCTAAGAGAGGTCCGGGCTTAGAGTAAGAAGAAGCCTGACCTGACTGATGTTTAGTCTTGCTGAGGGGAACACTCAAGCCCTTTCAGGCAGGATCTACACCCACCGGCACAGGCTGTAATGGATGGCTCAGTTACAAGAAATGAGAAGGGGATCCAAGGACTAGATCATAGATAATCTTGAAAGTCCTGATAATGGAAGTGAGGCTTCATTCTGTAATCATTGAAAGAGATTAAGCATGGGAATGAAATGATCAAATGTAAATTTTAAACATATGACAATTTGCACATTTTTATGAAAGAAGAACTGAAGAGTGTAAGACAAATCACTGGAAGAATAAACGATTGTAAAAGGCATTATCTTGCTTAGTGCTCAAAACCCAGGGATGTGGGTTTCTCGTGATAAATCAGAGGCCCAAAGTGTTTGAAGAAATGTTTGCAGATGTTACATACTTAGTAAAGGGTGGCAGTTTCAAAACCAGTCTGCCTCCCAATAAGCCCAAGAGCTTCCCATTTCTCAGTAGGGTTACTGAACCAGTGACCATCAACCTGAAAATGTTGTGGGTTTGCTTTGTGAGGTATGAGGTGAGATGTGAATGGTGATATGCGAATATATGAAATCCAATAATTTTTGATTTGTGGCACTGGCACAATTATGGTAAACTCCGAAATGATTGCATATCAATGTCAGATGGATTGAAATAGACATCAACCCTTTCTGCAAGCATATTCCTGCAATCTTGGCCAATGTAATCTTCTTTTGGTTTTCTAGAGTGAACGAGATAATACACATAAAACAGCTTTACAAATGGTGAAATGCTAAGAGCTGCAGGCTATTCCTTTCACGTTAGAAGAACATAAATTGTATATAAATCAGATTCCATCTTAAGTGCACTTGGGTGGATTATATTCAGCAGTGTCCTATCATGAATTATTTATAAAGTGAAGAATTACTTTTTGCTGTGTTACTGTGGATTTATATATTTTGGGGGCTGTCTGCAGATAACTCGAAAACCCTCCTTGAAATCCAAAAAAATTGCCTTGAGAAAATATCAATTTAAAAATGCATCATTTGAAATGTTGTGTGTTGTAAGAATAGAAAACCCACCTTGAGCTGTTTTTACACCACAAAGTTAAATTACTGGGTTTGAAACTAAAAATCTGGCATGAGGAGAGCCTTTATACAATAACGTATTAACAATGTACTCAGGACCAAGATTCAGCAGAACTCTTCCCTCTGCCTCACTCAATGTTAATCCTGTTCTCTCCACGGTGGGCAGCACAACCTCCCGCCACTCACTCTCCCAGTCGCTCCTCATGAAATAGCAAAATGTCCTCAACAGCTCCTGACCTCAACTTTTCCATCACATAGCTTAGAAGAAAAAGATTCTCTCTCACTATCTTCTGTGGAAAGGGGAAACTTCATTTTCCCAGAAAATTTAGGAATGCTTTCTCACATCTCATTTTATGTTGGCTACTGGATTTCCCCTAAACCAACCACTGTGACCAGGGAATGAGCTTCACTGACTGGGTTAGGGCAACCAGCCCCTCTTCCTCTTACTCCTGTAGCTGAGGTTGGCTCAGCCCTGCACAACCACATGGGCACAGCGGTTCCTGAAGGACCGGCCACCAGGCTTGGAAGCACAGAGGAAGTTCCCTGCAAATCTCATTGTGAACTACCTTTGTGGTGGCTTGGTGCGTTCTATCAGAAACATCCAGACTTAAATTCAGCCAGTTTCACCAAATAGATAATTTCCTTTGGGATTTCTTTTTAAATTACTCAGAAGTTTGTTGGATCCTCTCCAACTGGTTTATTAAAGATTCACTTATATTTTCCTCAAATTATTATATCTTTTAATCAATAACTTAGAGTTCTGTTTAGTTCAGGTTGGAATGTTTTTGGAATCTGTTTTGGTGTAATGTAAAGCAAGGATCCAAGAAGACTTTTTTTTGTGGGGGCAGTCAAATTATTCTAAGTTTTCACACATTTTTATTGAAAAACTTCCCCTTTGGAAAACTAGGGCCCTTTTCAGAGCCTGCGAAGGGCCGAGGAGCTTCATAAGCATCACATCAGTTCTCTGTATAACAAATCATGCTGGAGTCATTTTTCCCATGTCTTTCCTCATCTTCACAATATTTTCTTTAGGTTTACTAGATGATTTTTCACTGTACTCACTAATTTCAGTTCAATTGAATTTGGTTTTGGCTAAATAGGCCAGGCTTTATGTTCTCAACTGAATTTTATTATTTTCACTCTTTTCCTCCTATACCATTAAGAAAAATCAAATATATGATGAAAATAACAAAATTCAGTTAAGAATATAAAGCCTGGCCTATTTAGCCAAAACCAAATTCAATTGAACTGAAATTAGTGGGTACAGTGAAAATATATGGTGATGGAAGGAGAACTGCCTGGGTGGTGAGCTCATAATACAGCACATAGACGATGCACTATAGAATTGTACACCTGGGACCTATGTAATTTTTACTAATCAATGTCACCCTGATAAATTTAACAGTAAAAAAATAAAATGGGACTAATAAAAAAATCAAATACATTTCTAACCAGGAACTTCTCTACACTATTCAAGATGTAATCTGTTGTAGTTATTTTTTTTTTTTTGAAAGTCATGGACAGTTTATCTTTCTATAATTAGATTAAGAGAAAAACGAAGGACCCACTGGTAGCAGGAAGAAACAAGAGACGTCCAGGGTCAGGTGTTTGATGAGATAAATATTCAGTTATTGTGCATTTCCGTTGTTTTTCCATGGCAGAACATACGGCAGAGACTTGGAAACACACATGCCTGAAGTCAGGTTACTCTTACGTTCCACGACTTGCAGGGCTGTTTTTGTCAGTAGTTGGATGTGTCCCAGACAAATGGGGTGCGGGTCTGTTCCTACAAATCTTTATCCCAGTCTTCATCACAAGAAGGGCACTGCCACATGCTCTCAGCCAGAATCTCTTGTCCAAAGTTCCTGGTTTGGTTGACAACGTCTTGGTCTATACACCTTTTGTCATCACAACTTGAGATATGATGACGGGTTTTGGCCCGAGGAACCTGGTGGTGAGCATTGAAGGGACAAGTAGCCAATTTGTTTGCAAGATCAGGATGATTGTTTCTGTACTTAATAAGATGATAAGGAAACCTGCAGACCTGATCTGGTAGTTTTTATCCTAAGGGCATTGTAATAGCTTTGCAGGGTCTAGGGAATTGATGTACGTTTTTTCCATGTTGGAAATGAAGGAGCCGAATCCAAGTGCTCACTCACTCACGGTGGGTCACGACATGCTCTCTTCACAGCCGCCTCCACCCCACCTTTGTTAGAGTTTTAATTTCTTTACTAACTCTAGGCTTGAGGAAAACTTTATCAGATAAAATTATATTGTCTTCACAATAAAAAGACATTTAAGGAAACATATATGAGGTAAGATTATTCTAAATGAAAACACAAAAACTGTAATCCTTTCTTGGGCAACAATAAATTCTTATGAAAAATGTTATTAGCTCTGAATTGCATTTTAATAACTAGTATGCTTTCCTGTAATATGCTTTGCTCTGCAAAAATGGTCAGGATGACAATTTCAATACCATTTAGTTCTTTCTGACTTCATCTTAAAGAAGCTTGAAAACCTCTGATTTAATTGCCCATTGATGTCTTTGGATAGATTGATAAGTTTCTGATGTAAAAGGGAATTTATAAATCATTCACTTATTCAAAAAATTAATACACCTTGCATTTTAATGGGAAATTTATCCCCCAGAAAGTATTATGTGTCCATATGGTATATATGTATTACATGTATCCTCTTGGTATGAATACACACCTTTCTATAATAAGTATGTATAAAACCTACAGTGATTTTCTGCTCATTAAGCAATGTTTGATTCCTTTACAACACTTAAATTTCTTATTTTATTATTTCTATTTTGTTAAATTTTCATATTGGTTCTTTGCTTATCCACTGTTTTCTGTTTCAGGGTCATTTGGAAGTATTAAGTCAATAGGATCAAAAAGTTTATTGTAGGTTCAATAGCTCTGTGGGTGAGGAAACACAGAGCTGGACACATCAGGGTGGGTAGAGGTGAGTGGGCAGAGGTATCCCTTGGAAGGGAATGGCTGGTTGCACCATGGTGGGAATAGAATAGTCACTGCCATTTTCCTTTTGTTTGATTATGGACAATGTAATTATTTTTTCTTTTTATTTATTTATTTATTTAGAAATTAGACTAAAGTACTCAGAACCTCATCAGGGTATAAAACTGGCACTATAATTGCCTTTTATTTTAACAGTTACAGTTTAAAAATTAGCCATTTCTGTCCTGAGAAGTTCTACATGTATAATTCATCTACTCTTTTCAAAAACCCTATAACTATTATTGTTAAATCCATTTAAAAGATGAGGAAAGAGAGGCTCAGAGAATCCAAATATATTTTCCAAGATTACACAGCAACAGAGACTATATCCTCATCGAGGTCTTCTGATTCCAAATTGTGTTCTAATAACTCTACTCCATTGCACCCATCCCATTTGAACAGTAAAATTTTATAAGTTCTGGAAAATCAAGGGATGTTCCATTTGAATTAGCATGATACTTCAATAATAGACTATCTAAAAGAGAATGGAGTCATGTCATGTGAAAACTGGTCAACAAAGCATCACTGGGTACATATCTTTAGGGTACTTGCTTTAGTGAAATGTTAGATTAAAATTAGCATGAATGCATCTAAAATATTTATAAAGTTTAAATACTACTCCTATATTTTAATTTTATTATTTATCTCACTGTGCATATATGAATTGTTTATTTATATATTAATGTTTCAATTAGTTTAATGTACATTCCCATATGTATGCCTATTCCATATATCTTCTACAGGGTATTGTATCTTGGCCTGGTTAATTGGCTATTCTGTGCTGATTCTCTTTAACCATATGGGGACTTACCTGTGGGGTTATTACTGAAGTCATATAAAGAACTTTGGGAAGATAGGTACAGAGCACCTAGCTCAGGGCCACACACAGAGAAGTCTTTGAGAGAAAATAATGGCTTTTGCTCAATTTGCAGCTTATACCCCAAGTGCTGGCCACTATTTCTTTCTCTTGATTGTGGTAATTATTTCAAACCAACCGATTATAATATGAATAAGTATCAAAAATACTGGACCCACCTTGATGAAGTATTCTAGATATTTCAGAGTGATAGCCTTTTTTTAGCTAAAAAGTATACATATTAATTGTATAATGAACTTACACATGCTAGCATCCAAGAATGTTCTGTATTATACTACATAAATTCCACCGAAAGCATGGAGTAAAGGTAAAATTGTTTCTGGGGCCCAAGATTGAACAGATCTTTACCCAAAAGTAATATTTCTGGCTTTGCAATTAAATAAATGTCTTTATAGATGGGAAATCAAGCAGATGAAGGATATTAATAAAATTAAATACTCAATAATATATTTTTCTTCTGAACATTAAGTATTTCCCTCAACCAACTTATGTGAGACCTAACATGAAGTGTGCTTTTGAGTGCAGGTCTGCCAATTGGCAGTTTTCAGGAAATATGTGTTCTTGAAGAGGAAAGCGAGTAGAAATTGCAGAGAGAGAGAGAGAGACCAATAGTGAAAACAGTCCTGTGCCTGCTTAATAATCTAATCATCACTCTATTGTTGATGAAAGTACAGGGTCGGGCACAAATACTGTCCCTTTCTAATGAGCTGAGACTCTATACCACATATTTTATTACAAAATCATATACATGAAATTCTGTAACATAACAATATCACACTCAAGCACACCTTAGGCGACATTTTAGGTGACATGTTCAAATTGCTGTCCATCTCGTGTGAGACATTCACGTACAGAGTCTGGCGTTACTTCTGCCGGACCCTGTGTATTCTCATCATAGTAGAGCCTCTGCAAATGACTTTTCAGTTCTATAGATTACATCTTACTCACTCACAAGAAGGCAGATAGTACCTATTGTGTGAAGAAACAGACAGCACAAGAATTACATATATTGTCCTGTAAGTCATGTGCTTTAATGACTTAGCTAAAACCTCTAACACCTGTTATTTTTATAATTTCACTTATCCTTTCATCTGTGATTATCATTATTTTAGATAGATCTTTTTAAAAGGTTTTTATCCCCTATTTGACTATTTCTGTTAAGTGTACTTTAAATGTCACTTCTTAACTCAGGTTTTTTTCCCCCCCTCAAATACATACACATTTTATTTAATTTTAAATAAATAAAATTTATTTAAATAAATAAATTTTAAAATTTAATGTATAGATGCTTTGAAATTTATCCTTTTTTCTTCTCCACACGATTATTGTATTTTAGAGAAGAAACCATGTATTCCCAAAGCTCCAAATTTTTGTTATATACATTCAATATGTTGCCAACAAATAAACGTCAAACAAGTGAAAAATTGAATTTCATGCAGCAAACATACTAAGTCCTAAAGTGACACATAGAATTAAAAATAGGAGGCATAATAGAAAAATGTTAATGATTATACTTTTCCTGAAATATTAATAGGTCTTTAATCTTGTCATTATAAAGGGCTTTGTGCCCTTTCTAGGGTGAATTGAGCCTTGTTCTTTGTCATAGGATTTGACTAAAACTTTAATTATTGATATAATACAACCCTATTATAACATAGCTCATTATTCAAGTCAGGTCTACTAATATATATTAAGTACCCATTTTCCATTGGAACTATGCAAGGTGCTTTGGGGACACTAATTAAAAGCAAAAGACAAAAATATTATAATCTTTGTTTTCTTTAATGTATCCACATATATAGTAGCCGAAAGATTACCTCTTGAACTATAATCACATGTTGCAAAAATCTGAAATGATATGGAGAGTTTATAAGTTAATGGAAGAGACAGATACACAGATAATTTTAATACTGTATAGTTTTTTTCTCAGTTGATGATCGACTCAGATGATATGGAATGGCTCTCAGTTCATTCTAGGGTTTAGAAAGACATCACTGGCCAAGTGCCACAACGTGTGCATCTTAAAAGAGTTTGTGTAAGCCGTTAAAGTTTGGAAGAATGTCATGGACCAAGGCCACATGAGCAGGAAGGCTATGTGAATGAATGCAAACCCCTAATTGTTTGATATAGAAGGTGGGTAAAACAGTTGTAGTTGAGCCTGGAAAGCTGAGGATTACCTTATATGCATTCATTGACTTTAAAAAGGCTTTGTTGGGTAATGACTTCTAATATTGGTTACTTAACATATAAGAAGTTGATTTCTTGATCAAGTAAAGTCTGCTAGATATTAAGGAAAATGATCAACATTATTACAGAATGCAAAACATCACAGTGCTATGCCAGGTTAATAATGTAAAAATTAGACACCAAAAGAAATAAATTTTCTAACAGAGACTCATCTGTGGAAGAGCGCCTGTCAGGACACACAGACTGAACCCCCACACTAGACCAAAGGAGAGGCCAGTTCCCAAGTCTATTGCAAGACATCACAGTGAGAAGGCTTCTAACCCTCTATATCACTCCTCTTCTAACCAATCTCACCTCTAATTCCCAGTGGGAGGGCAGGTAGAACCCCATAGGGATTTGAGATGGGTTTTAAGTCAATTTAACTTGAATTTCAAAGGATAGCTGGTTTCTGTGAATAAAACAAAAGACTTGAAGGATGGTTTCATCAATGTTAGTTTCCCCTCATTCCCTACAAAACCATGGTTGGAGAAGAGAACACTAATTAGCTGGCAAACTAAAATGAGTGACTTCAGGCAAAAGCAAGCTGTGCATTTGATAGTCTAGGTTTTTCGGAAGGGTGTAGCAATTTTGTGCATTACATGTCAGTCCAAAGTAATTTGTTTCATTTTACAGATGACTGCAACAATTTTTATTCTTAAAATTCATTAAGCACCTAATCATATCTAAACTATTAATATAAACTATTTACATATTTCATGATAAGGGCTCATATTTTAATGTCTTATTTTAACTTTGGTTGTAACTTTCTCAAATTCAAGAGTCTTATTTTATATCCAGATCTTTGCTATCATGTAAAGATAATAATACACTATAAATCTTTGGGTATGGTGATGATGCTATGTGAACAAGAGTCAAGTTTTGCCTTATTTATCATTTAAGGTGCTAAATTGTTTTCTTCTTCTTAGACTCAGTTTTGGGTTATCTTAAGAACTTGACCTTGAAATTAAGAATATCTGGGAACACATGTGATCTTCTGGTCTAAACTATTAGAGAATGGGACACAGTTCAGCTGTGTTTTAATGGCATTTTATGTTTAAAAGACAGGAAAAGATAAGAAGGACATTTTTAGCCTAACTATGAATGGCTCTTAATTGGAACTCGACCCTTAGCAGGGTGTTAAAAATTGGTACATGGAACAGATAATGCAAATACAGACCTAGGCCTCATAAGGAACAAATGGAAGAGGAAATGATGTCAGCAAACCGTGGGGTGCAGGATGAGAAGGCTCATGAAGCTGGAGGGAATACTGAGGAGAAAGGCACACAGTCGAGTCCCCTCAGCAGGGTAACAGCTAACGAAGGAAGAAAGCGCCTTCATTTCAGCTGCCTCCCCAAATGTGCTGCTTAATTTAGTATGTTCTGGTTTCATGAAATGCAAGTCTATGTTGAATTAAAGAACATTCAATTAAGGATAATTAAAGGATTAATAATAATATTAAATAGGTTAAGAATGTGTTTCTTTCCAGATGCATGGGCTGAATATTTTTAACCATGTCATATCTTTTAACTTGGGAATATAATGAACATTTAACTTCTTAATGTTTTAGAAATATTGTAATTGTAAATTGAATTATTCATTATTTTCCCTAAACACATGATGCACTTTCATATTTCTGCTCTTATGCAGGTTGTTCCTTCTGCCTATCACATTTCTTTAAGTCTCATCCCAGAAAAAGTGCTACATAGCTCACTGCTGGATGTCACTAGCCACCTTTGAATTACTTACTCCCCGTGGGAAGTCAGGCACTGACACCAGCACCTAGTCCACCCTTCAAAGCAATTTTGGAACTCTTTTTCTGGAATGGCCATCAGAGCTGTCATCTTGCCCCAAATCTGACAATTAAGTTCACGAGCTGGCCACCGTGCACTTACATTGACAGCACTGTACAAACAACTCAGGAAGGTGTGTTTACTGATATCCAGCAATGAGGTATGTAGCACTTTTTCCGGGATGAGTTCATGAAATTAATTGTTTGACTTCATATATATTCATATATATATGTATCTATTGCAGACCTTGTAACACTAGAGTTAGTATTAATAATACGTTGTGATTTTGTTTTGTTTTGTTTTGTTTTTGGTCCTGTGAGGCCCACTAGGGTAGGAATGATGTTTTATTGTATTTTGACTTCCTAGTGATTAGAATTATGCATAAATTAACTAAGAGCTTAAGAAATATGTGAGAAACATAACAGTAAGAAAGTCAAGAGCCTTAAAGTTAGAGCCACAGTGGAATGGTTTTATTTTGACTCTTGGTTGTCTGCTGATTGGACAGAAAAATCCCAAGGTTGTGACTTCTTTCCCCAGGCCCAAGATTAGAGTAACCTAAATTTGGGCTCTGAATCTCAGGGCTTATCTTGAGGGACAGTGAATAGAGATTTGGGGTTGTCTTTAGTTGTAAAGGCAAATGGGTTTGGACACAGAGAAAACCGACCCTTTATTTGAATCTGTTCTCTCCTGGTCCCTTTTCTCAGATGATCTGTTTTGGTTTCACTGGCCTCTGACAGGACTGTCTTAATGATTATAATCACAGCTCATGACAGTATATCATAATATAGATCTTGGTTCCATTATGAATAAAGATAAGGACCACAAATGAAACAAGATAGCAAACAACCAAAGTTTTGATAAAATGAAGGCTTTTGAGGCATGGGGAGAACAAATTTTAAACAACAATGGATAACATTTCAGTATATAAAATAATTGGAATAGCCCTATTGATGTTTATGCAATATATATTTTTATGATTTCTCAAACAGGAGCAAAATAGTTTTCCAATTTTCAAATAACTACCTTTGACGTATAACAAATGTTTCTATGATCTTTTAATGCTTAAATGAAATTTTGTCAAAACCAGCCATGTGCTCTAGTGAGTCAGCTTTCCTTCATCTCATGAACTTCCAGAGATGCAGGAAAATTACTTTTTAAAGCCAGGTTATATTTCACATGGCACATTGAAAATGTACACAGAAAAAGATATAATCACTGGGCAAATTGCTTCTTGGTACAGTAAGGCTATCCATTCTCCTAAATAAGCCCCCAGGAATTTGTTATTATCTAGGTTCTAAATTTAATACACATTTAAATGGCATTGATTGATCAGACACAAAAGTCTACCCACTCTATGATTCCGTTTATATGTCATTGTTGAAAAGGCAAAGCTAATGACAGAAAGCAGAACAGAGATTGGCTGCAAAGGTGACTGAAGGAACTTTTGGACATTATGGAAAAGTTCATCACCATCATGACTTTGGTGGTAGTGAAATAACTATATGCATTTGAAAAATTCATCAGATTGTGTATTTAAAGTTGGTCGTTTTCAATGTAGGTCAACTATACTTCAATAAAGCTGATAAAATTCATAGACCAGGGAGTTCCCTGGTGGTGTAGTGGCTTAAGGCTTCAGGCACTGGCGCTGTCAGCGCTGCGGCCTGGGTTCGTTTCCCGGTCAGGGAGCTACCCACATACCAAAAAGAAAAAGAAAAAAAAAATTCATAGACCAAGTTGTGTGCTTTATAACCAATGATTCTTCTAATTCATCACTGCAATTATCTCGTATTTCAGAGTTATGTTCTACAGAAATTTAGAAAATTTAAGTGTTTCTCACCTTATTACACAAAATCTCATGAGTTATAATGGGGCTAAAAAGAAATCCATTTACAGATTAAAATTGAAGAGAGGAGGGCATAGAAGAACTGAAGGGAGTGGAAATTAGTACAATCCCTGCCTCATTATCTGGGATAAGAGGTGATGGTATTAATGCATTAGCTTCTGGGGTTACTGACTTACACAGCTTTGCTTATTGCATTGATTACTTCATTCTTATTAAATCATGGTGCGTATGTGTGCATGAATGTACATGTACACACACTCAAGGATTGTGGTGTAGTGGAAATAACATTTAAACTAGAGTCCCAGTTCCATCACTTACTAGCTGTGTGACCTTGGACAAATCACTGAGCCTGTTCTGAAAATGAGCATAATAGAATTAAAAATAAAATCCTAACATCCTAACCTTGTGATGATATTACCATTACTATCAAAAGTGGTAATGAAATGAACCAAATCCTTTGAGAGTTTATGACCTTGACACAGAGGTAGCTGTCTGAAGTGTTTGAATGTTCATTGTCTTCAGTGCTCATTAGAGCAGGTGGGAGGTATACCCAAGGGATGACATTGATATTGTCTGTCTTACTGTTCTCATAACTTAGGGACACATTTTAATAATCTATTTAATGCCTTCAGGTGTTGATCTCCATAAACTTACACCTCTATCACTCTAGTTCTCTCCAAATAAACAATTATCATTATGAAGAATTATTAAAGAATGTGCCAGTTTTAAACTCACACGAACAGAAACACCAACAGGAAAAACAGCTTTACTTTTTAGAGGTTGCTGCTTCAGTTTGTACAACAAATACATATATAAGAATGAGTACAAATATAAAATGTATGTATCTGCCTATTGCTCAATCTAATATCACAATACATTTTGATGTTTTACCCTGTCCTTCTTACACTTTCACTGGCCCGTGTTTCAAGTAACTTACTGAAATTACTATTTCTCATCCTTGACAATTTTTTTCCCAGCCTTGAATTTCTTTCCTCACATGAATGTTCTGATGAATAAAAGTTTACTCAACCTCCATGCCTTAACATTGAAGAACATCCTTCATGGAACTTCCTATAATGTGAGTAATCATAATAAATCTATTTGACTGTTTACTCTTATATATTTATTTATACCTCTCTTTATAGTCCATTTACTGTTTACTTGTGTTTTATGTTTACTTGTCAACAGCCTCCTACTCTCTATTATATTTTTGCTAGGCACTTTACATGAATTACTCAGTGAGTTCTTTATATGACCACATGAGGTAGACTGTATCACTACCTTACTTTTATAAATAAGGAAAGTGAAGGAAATAGAGATTAAGTGTTTTGTCTATGTCTCACAGCTAATAAATGAAGAAAAGAAGACTCAAAGAATCAAACTGCTGGCCGCTTTCACATGTGAATTTGTTTAACTATCTGTGTCTTTCCCTCAGATGGCAAAACGTGTGACTTCCTTCTGTCTCAAGTGCTTAACACAGATTTTATATAGAATAAACTCTTGATAAATATTTGTTGAATGACTGAATGGAAATGTTTATTTGCAAGTTATGACAGCCAAAATTTTATCACACTAATAAGTGGAGAACACAGACACACACACACAACCCCCGTATAACGGCACTTCTATAACACGGTTTCCCTCCAACATGGTTCCAGAACTGGGGGAACCCCGTGCAACCCGGCATCCTAGAACACGGTCCCACGCTAACATGGTTTGAGAATTAGAGAAATCCCCGAACAACACAGAACATAATAAGAGCTTTTAAGAGCAAAAGACATCTCATTTGAAATTTTTCATTCGAGTATGGGTATCGAATCAGATTCGACTGCAGAATTTCAAAATTGATTAGAATTTTAAATCCATTTTGATTGTGGAGTATTAAGTACATATATTTTAGAACTTTTTCTCTTTACCACATTATACATAGGTGAAAATTGCTTTAATAAAGATATTTCTTTTACTTTTATAAAAATATAATAGCATTTTTTTTTTAGTTTTTGGAACCTAATCCCCTTTTTTGTACTAGTTCTTTATTTAATATAACATGGAGCTACATAACACGGCATTTTTAGGAACCTAACCACTGTGTTATATGGGGATTGCCTGTATATGGCAAATCAACAATAAACTAGTAACTAAATAAAAAAAGACATTTGGGAATTTTTTCAAAAGAAGATGTGCAAAAAAAGTAAGTATAAAAATGTTCAATCTCATTATAAATGAAAAATAAAACATAAATTTTCAATTTTTACTTACATATTAGAAATTAGACTATGTTGGAAGACTATCATAGCTCATACAATTTATGGTTAAGGACACAGAATATGGAGCTATATTGAATGGCATCAAGCCCCAGTTCTGCAATTTGTTGTTAATGTTGCTGTGCCTCAATGTCGCCCTCTGTAAAATGGGCTGGTGATAGTGCTTTCTTCATGGGACCGTTGTGAAGATTGTGTATAATTATGAAGCCTTAATAACATTGACTGGCACAGAAGTATTATATAAATGCTTGTGAAACAAGCATTTCCCATGTTTTCAGGAAAGACAAGATGGAATCCCATGATTGTCACTGCCAAGAATGTTGTAGGTTTATCACATGTATTTAATTGTTGTCATCTTCACAGTTCTGAGGCAGGTATTGTAAGCCCCTTTTTACAGGTGATGAAGCAACTGAGCAAGAGGTAAAGAATTCACCCAGGACCCGTGTTCAGTGGAGGCACCAGTGTGATTCATAATTTCATACACAAAAGGGGCACTCTCCTTCAAATGTCCATAGGCTTCTTGAAATTAGAAACACTGAAATTTATTTTTGACTTTCACACTACACATCATATAGTAATTCATGAACTCTAATTATTAATATTCATTGAAGAAACACACATGAGTTGAGTACAAAATAAACATGCTCAAGAAACTTAAAATGTACTTGCATAAATATAATGCTTCATGATAAAGCTAATGATATAAATAAATTTGGCATAAATGCCAGTTGAATGCGAAGTGCATTTAGGAATTCAGAGACAATCCCTTGTATGCTTATTTAATACTTAATAGGTTTCTATAAAAGGTAACTTACTTCAGTATCTATTTTTCATCTTTCCATCTCTGAGATGCTGCAATTCACTATATGGACTTTTCTTTGTTATGGTTTCTCGGGATGGTTTTCATTGATGTACAACATTTTCAATGTTTCTTTCTTTGCATAGATAAAAATAGCGTTGGTAACATGTCTAGACTTAAATACACCCATTTTCTTATTTTACTTTTTCAGAAAATGTTCAGTAATCTTAGGCTTCAGCAGAATATGTGACACATGGTGTGAGACAGAACTCCCTTTTGTCAGATTGTAAGTGTTAGGAGATATGTTTGATGCTCAGCAATGCATTGCCAACTAGCAGGGGGCAACAAGGAGGCAGATGAAGTCCTGGTGTGGGAAAGAGACAACCACAGGCCCAAAATGGCATCACTGCAAAGTCCATGGTATCAAAACTGGATTTAAAACTGACCTAATTACTTTACAACCTCTCCCAGAAATCATATAATCTTAATCATTCAGTTTGAAATTTTCTGGTTCACACCTATGAGGTTATCTGTCACATGGCTCACTTCATACCCCTCACAGAAAGAAGAAACAATCTGCCTGATAAAAATATAATGCTTTCTTTTCTTTTGTTAATAGATCCCTTGTCCCACCTTCTTCCTATAAAACCTTCACATTTTGTACAACCTCTTGCAATGCTCTTTCTAGTTGCTGCATGGGATATGTCCCTGATTCATGAATTGCTTAACAAAACCAATTAGATCTTCCAATTGACTTGGTTGGATTTTGTTTTTTAACAGGTGACAATGAAGAAAGTTGATACAGCTCAATTTGAACAACTGTAATTGTGGGGAAAATGGAATGGCTCAGGCTCTGTCACCTAGCTACAGCCAGAATGACGTGCCTCTGTTGTGTAACCATGACCTGCGCTTTCCCAGGCGGCGGCCATTTTGTTGTTCATGCGCCTTCTGAGCTTGCTTCTTGGCTGCCTGCCACCTTTGTTCTCCTGCCTATAGGAGAGGGTGGGACTCTCTGGAGGGAGCTAGAAGCTACTGAGGGAGAACTCTCAGACGCCATGTTTGCTGCTGCTCCACTTCTGGAATAAAGGCTGTATTTAAGTTGCCTGTGGCGCCTTAGTTTTTCTTCGGTCTGTCTGGATCCAATGTGAACCTCCCTGGCCTCAGTCATTTGCAATACAGTAATGATGGAAAACCTGAACAAATAGGGAAAACACAGTGACATCACCAGTAGGTTATATCTTTCTGAATATGAACATAGAAGATACATTTGTGATATTCACACCCTGGGCTGGGAGGGGACCCAAGAATCGTGTAGCTTGCTTTGGGCAGTTCTCTGCCAGGTGATCATTTTCAGACTTGTTTGCACAAGTATTTCAAAGGTAATACAACCTCAGAATTTTAGAACTAAAGGGACATTACAGGTTCTCATCTCTCAGAAGAAAAACTGGGGATTCAGAGAGGTAAACAGATATCCTTAAAGTCATACAGTTAGGTAATGCCAGTTCTGGAGCTGAGACATAAAACAGGAGCTTAATGATTAAAAATCATTATTTATTCTAGATTCTGCACTGACCCTAGTAAATATTATACTAAGCTTAGGGTTATTTTTAAATTTTTTTCTCTATTTATCATTCATCTACCTGGTCTGCTATTCCTCCAACCCACTCCATCACCTCCCTTCCCCATTCCCTCTTCCTATATTGCCTTTGGCCAAAAATGGCAGTATTAATTGAGGATTGAGATACTGGCCTGTAATACTGAAAATTTAATGTGGTGTTTCAGAGATGAAAATCTCTTCTGTATGCAATGAATGGAGCTATGATGTGAAATGAAAATGTGTGGGCTTGTTATTTTAGAGATACAAGGGGTAACACTGCTACCTGCAGGTTATGTGGAAGGTAGAAAACATACCCCATTTACTGCGTGATTTAGCTGAGGAGATTTCCAGCCAGGGTGTTCCAAGTTTTACCTGCTTGCTCTTGCTGACTATTATAAAATGTGAAAGGACAGAAATACGTGAAGGAAGGACTTTCCACAAAAACAAATCGTGACTTGCTAGTTTGGCAGACTCCCAGCTTTCCAGATGCCAAACAACTCTAAAATTAAAAAGTGGCTTATGAGCAAATATCGAATCCAGAGCACTGTCAGCAAAGCTTGGTGCAAAGATGAAAATGAGAATGTCACTGTGAAATGCTTAATTAAACCTTGGAAAGATCAACCTTCTGTGGAACTAAGGGTGCTCCAAGGCACTGAGGGCTTGACCTCATAGTCCTCCATATCAAACACTGGACTTCAAGAATATTAAAAGTGTTGGCCCTCAGGCCATTCAGCAGAAGCCTGTGGGGTTATTTTTTATGCAATCTGGGTGAAGTGTTGCAGGATTCGGTAAGGTTCCCAGCAAGGGTGTTAGTCAAGTTGTTAACTTGTGCAGGGTGGTGCTGGGATGTATTTCTCTGTCTTAGAGACTCCAAGCAGAGAAGATAGAGGCTGAAAAGAATTCTGCAAATAGTCTTCTCATATTTTTTACTTCTTTCTCCCAGTCAACTCAGGGAAACTCAGTCAGCCACTTTGCCCCTAGGTTAAGGTCATATGTTAGCACAGCTTCACAATTTCATTATGAGGGCCTCCCATCAGTCTTGCATCATCTCCCCTTTTAAAGTCTCCTGCTGTTGGGACATACCTACATTTGCTCTTAGGAATTTAGAGAAACTAACTCTTTCAATTCATTTCATTCAACCAAAATTATCATACAAAAATGAATGATACATTGTGTCTTTAAAGATTCATGCCCAGGAGGTTAGACAGGCGATATAAGATAATATAAATATAATAGCATATAATATAGACAATATAGATTGGTATGGGCTCTATGGGATGGTCTTAGCAAATGTGCGATGAATCAGGGGAAAGAACATAATATTCTGCAGAGGTTTTTGGGTAGAAATTTTCCAAGTACAGCAAAATGATGGAGCATTTCTGACAAATTGCTTGAAAGAGCATATGTGTTCAGAGATCAAGAAAGACATTTTTACGGCTGAAAGACAATGTATGACAGTGGGATGATTAGGAAAGACAGTCTCAGCAGAGCACACTACATTCTTGGCAAGGAATTGATGAGAAGTCAAATATGGAATTGTAAAAATGATAAAAGACTCCACCAGGTTTGTGTCAGGCTTGCATGTGGATCATCACCAAAATCTGATTGTGAAACTTTCAGTTTTTCCTCCTTGCATATACTATCAGAGATGAGGGGGGCTAGCATTTCAGGCAGAGCAATTGTCTAAACTCATGATCTAATTTAAAGTTTAAACAAGCTTAAAGATTCCAAACGTTTTAGGAAAAAGTGACTTTCTGTTATTCTTTATTTCCTTTTTGGTTATATTTAACTTTGTTTATATACATATACCCTCTGTATCTGCCTCTATGAGTGATGGAATGTATAAATACTTAATGACTGAGACTATAAAATGAAAGAATAATGTGTCTACAAATGAAATATAGTACAGGACAGAAAGACAGGAAGTATTTACCTGTCATTGGATATCTCCTTATTATGTAAGTCTTAATCCATCTTTAAAATAGTTAATGTCCAATCCCTTTTTCTTTTATTCCTACTTAGCATAAATTTAGCATCTAGTGTTTGCCATAAACTATGCTTCATGTTGAGCAAAGTTAGTTTTCTTCTTATGTGTATTTTTACGTTTTCAAATTTGGATCACTCAAAGGACCCATCACCTTACTTCATCATGAATGTCACACAGTAATTTTTTGTTATCGATTGGTTCTGTTATGGAGCAACAGAAAATGTGTAGAGAACAGCAAAGGCAAGATTCAGTCATTTTTCCATTACAGGCTATCTATCACATTGTGTCAACTCAAGAGCAACCTCTTCACCTACCTTGTGTAAAAGCTGTGAGCAGGCTACGTATCATTCAGAGACTAGGAACTCAGACAAAAGCAAATGATATAATTTTATTTCTAGAAAGGCACTTACAGAATACCTAGGTTCACCTTATGCTTTAATTAAGAGAAACAAGGTTGAGAGAAGATATAGTGATGTACCCCAAATCACATAGACTTGACATTTAAGTCAAGGAAAAAAACATAGGTATCTTGTTTTTTCTGCAATAGCTTGTGATGGTTAGTGTTATATGAGGGATACTAATCTGAAAAACATATGTTTTTTGTGGCATATGCCATTGTAGAGTAGTAATTAATCCTAATTTCAAACATTAATAATTATAGCTGCCATTTATTAGGCATTGTTCATATGCAGTGTACTTTGTGGCCTAATTTTCCTGGCAACCTCATGTGATATATACAGTTGTGCATATTTTGTGGAGAAGAATAATGATGCTTAGGAAGGTGAATGCCTTTAATTCTAGCTATGCTACAATTAATCATGGAACTAACATCTCAACTCAAATTTCATCTAATGAAATTTCCCATTCCCTCACAACTAAACTATCCTCCCCAATCAGCTCTGAAATAAAGAGTTAGGCTGAGCCCATGTCTAACATTCCTTCCTACTTAAATAATCCATGATTGATTTCAGGTACAATTACAGAAGTTTATCTTAGAGAAATCATTATGTAACTCTAAATTCCTGGGAATTCAGTGTTCTCCCCCCACCCCAAATGACAAGGAACTGGTCTCAAGTCAGGTATTCAATCAATCTTTCTAGTTGTCACATGAAGAACATGACTGCTCTAACGGGAATGTCTGCAACTTGACCCAGGATCATCTGTCCATTAACATTTTTACCTATTTTTTAATTGAAAGGATGGTGCACCTAAAATTTTCCTTTCGAATTGTCCAAGTATCATGCTGACAAACATTGATCTTTTCCAAGTACCAGAAATGTCTAACTTAAAAAAAATATTCTACTTTCTTATTATTTTCGAGCAACAGCCAGATCTCTTTGCAGGGGTGCAGGTTATCCAGTTAGCTCATCTTCCACACCCTGGGTTTTCTCTGCCTCCTTCTTGTTCTTTTCTCTTTGAATCTGTTGTACTCATTAGCATCACCATTACACACGGAGGGAAAGGCAGACAGGAAAGAGGTTATTTTCTCCTACCTGCTTCAAAGCAGCTGAGTCGATAAATAAGCTAAGTAAAACAAGGATCTGAGAGAATATCTGATGTTTCTACATATTTATAAGATGTCTCACCTAGATCAATTTTGAAAACCATTAGTTGAAAATTTAGCTTTATCTTGTACAGGTTATATTTTCTTTAAGAAAACCAGAGTGTAGAAGCAGATAATGGAATTATTTAGAACCTTGGTAAAATATTTAGCTTCTTCCACTAGTTTCCTAATTTAAAAAAAATGCATCTGAGTATTTTGCTTAAATGGATTTTAATATTTTTATTAGTTATTATACTCAAAATTCACTTTTCTTAAACTATGATCCCAAATCCCCTACTAGTCTAGGAAACATTCCTAGAGGTCTTCAGGTATTCTATATTTTCACACTGTGTTTTGACTTTATATTTAAACATTTACTATAAGTATATTCTAGATCATATGTATCACTCTGTAATGGAGTCCTAGTTCTTGATTTCTACTACAATAATTACCTTTGTGTTTAACTTGACTGCAGGTAAAGGTCACATGTAAACATTTGTGGTACACTGTAGGAATGAGGATTTTGCAATAATTTCAGAAAAGTGGTAGAGAAATTGGACCATAACACATCTCTCACAGGCAGAGACTGAGTAAATTCACAATGACCTCTGCCATCACATATCGCCACCTGCACATTGTGTACAGACATATTTGTCAATAGTTCATTGTCAATGAGGACTTTTTCTGCTCCTGATGGTGCTGATAACTGTAATATATGTCCACAAAATGCAGAATTTGGTAATACATCCAAGCAAACTTTATGTTTAAGTAGACAGTACAAAACTAACAAGTGAATTCCAATGAAAATCAGCATTAGAGAACTTCTTATGGCTGGTGCTTTAAAGTGAAAAGCCTGATTAGTTAAGAAGTCAAGTCTTAAATTTATTAATGTTTTATAAAACATACCAATCCAAATAGGTATTTTCTATATATTTAAATCAACGTGGGAGAAAATTAGAATAGGCCAAAATCGTCCTTATTATTAAATACCTATTTTTATTATTAAAGTCATCATTTGTAATTTAAATTCAACAAAATAATTTAGTTGAATAAATACTATTGATTTGAAATAAATTTATTTTTCTAGTTTTGTTTTCATTTATTTTATACTTCCTTTTGATTTTCTAGGTAAGGAATTGAGAGGAAGACATTTATACCAGGTTGTGCAGATTTAAGTCACTAGATGATCAAAACACTAGGAAATTTTTATTCCCTATGAAAGAAGACTATTACATTATAAAAGTCTGAGAATACACTGTCATATGATTTGTGAATAGTAACCACTTGGTAGAAAATTTTAAACATAGGAGTCGCAGAATTGGAAGAGACCTTAGGCAACCACGTGCTGTACTCTGTCTCACGTGGCTCCTGTGGGCGAGGACACCCACGAGGACAGTGTGCAGTGCTGCTCCTTCCAGGTCCAGGCAGTGACTCTCAGGAGCCTTGTAACGTTGGCATAAATTTGATGTTCACTTAATAAGTTTTCAGAGACTCGAGACGAAGAGAAATCTACTATATTACTCTCATCCCTCCGCTCAGAAAGCCATCTCCTTTATTAGCACAGCTGCTGCCTGATTCTATGAGCCTAATGATGGCATTCTGCTTCCTCCATTAACTTTGGCAAAGAGTCAGGTCTGCAACAAAAATGTTATAAAATCTCTGTTTTACTGCCTCCTCTTCGTGTGTGTGTGTGTGTGTGTGTGTGTGTGTGTGTACGTGTGCTATGAAGGTTGAAGCGTAAGGCCTTATTCCTTGAAAACTACACATTTTAAAATCATATACTAGCCCTTTTTGCCCTGTTTAATACTTTCTGTCAGAGTTCTTTATTATTTGATGTGAACAGTACATCTGGGGATTTCTTTTCATTTTATTTGCTCCATGTGCCCTTGACATCCACTTAACTTTAAACCTTTTTCTGTCACCTTGTTTTGTAGTGTTTTTTCTTTTTGTAAATAATAGAGAGCTATTTTTGTTTATAATAGTCTGACACTTATTGTATGTGAGATGACATTTTAACCCGTTGACATTTTGTATCTGAAGAGATAAAGTTACTCTAAATCTTTATTTCTACTTACACTTAATAATTATGCTTCCCAAAGCTCTTTCTATTTTATAGGAACATGTCATGTTAAACAATTTTTGCATGCCTCCTCCACACATTTACTTGCCATCGCCTCCTGGATCTAAGATTAAATCTTAAGGATCCTTTTAATTTCTCCATCTTCTATTTTCTCTAAGAAAGTAAAATTATTTGTTTTCAGAATGTTCTTAAACTCACCCTTATCCTACATCTCTTTTTAGAAACTTTACATAACAATTTTTCAAACTCTCGCTTTCATTATCCTCATCCATTCGTGTTTAGCAATGTATTGCAAGATGCATTGTTCTCTCATTCTTTCTTCCTCTTAGTATTCCCTGAAATGCCTGTTCTGATTCAATGATTATTTCTTAATTACTTAGGATATTGATAGCTGACATGTACAGACAATGTATCGGGGTCTTCTCAACAAGAGAGAGTCCATGTGGGGCAGTTCAGCAGTTGGAAGACCAATTATCGAAAACTAGTAATAGAAGTGTGGGAAATGAGGCAGCCCTCATCTCCCAGAAATACAAAGATCGGCTATTTTTGTTAGAGCTGGACAGATGAGGGGACAAGGTGCCAGAACCACGGTGGGAGTCGTAGCCATAGGAGAGAGAGTCAGTGTCAGCTAAGGATGCAACCTGAAGCCAAGAGGAGGAAGAAGAAAGATCAGTTTCTCTTTTTCTGTTACTTGCCGATCTCCCCTCAGGATCGCTTTTTTAAAAATTGTTGTTTTTTAATTTATTTTTTTATTGTTAGACTTATTGGGGGGGGATATTGGTTAGCAAGAGTTACATAGGTTCCAGGTGTACAATTGTACAGTGCACGTCTGCTTGTTGCATTATGTGTTCACCACCCACCGTGAGTTCTCTTTCCATGACCATGTATTTGGCTCTCATTTTATTGTTCCCATCACAAAGTTGTACTATGTATTTTTTATTCTTAGAATTAAGGGATTATACCAGGCAGATCCAAAACTTGTCCTGGGATTTGGAGATGCTGTTCAAATTACAGATCCAAGGTGTTTTATATTTGTTGTTGTTTTTCACCTCTGGCTAATTTTCTGTATCATTTGGCCTTTCTTCCCCCTTCTAGGATGGTCATTACTCATGTGTTCTATCTCCAGTATCTTCCTTCCAAGACTCTTTCATCATTTTTCTCACAATTTTTGTTACTAAATTTTTGTCATAGAGATTTTTTTCTCCACCTGTTTCTCAAAACAAGTAATAGAGTTTCTAGACTAAGATTTCTATTAGGTTATGGTTTCTTTATATATTCAAACATTCAGTGCTCAGTTCATAGCAGGTGCTTAGTAAATATTAGTGAATAAAAGAGTATATAAATTAGTCAGAATTATTTTCAGTTTACAAAGTAGAAAACATAGACATATGTATAGAGGTACAGAGATGTGGATGACTGTTTAAATATAAAAAACAATGCTGCATGCATTTTGACTTCTAAGAGTTACACAGAATATACAAACTAAATAAGATTCTCATATAAAGGCAAGCAAGTTATAATTATAAGCAAATATAGGTTGTTCAGTGTACTTTACCTCTAATTTCATGCTTTTTTATTCAAAAGTAGGAAGTAATGGTTCATAAATTTTTTGAACATTGTATTTATAGAAATATAAGTAATAGCAGAACAAAACTATTAGAGTTCTACTTTTTTATTTAAACCACTTAAAATGTTACTTTGTTTTCTCAACTGGGAATAAGTATTATAATGCTATTCTAAGGAACAATTTTTAAAAATTATATACAGGAGATTAGAATTTAAAACAGTATTTATATAATACTTTAACCATATTAAAATTAAAGCCTAAGTCTAACAATAAAAATGAATTAAAAAAATAAAATAAAATTAAAGCCACTTCTACAAAGTTCTAGAAACAATGAATCCACTCGCAATGAATGAAGAAGATGGAAGTGACTACCTAAATATTGCATACATATTATTTTATTCATAAGTGCATGTGTATGGGATTCTTAATCATTTGTTTAATAACTTGAATTTAGGAAGAAAAAATATCAAAAGAAACTATTGTATATCTCTTCCTTCTGAGTTTCCTCTTTCATTTTATTGAGTGATAAATTGTGATATGGAACACTCTTGAAAGATTGATTATAAATTACAACTTACTATTGCAACTTAATTGAATCACAGAGGTATTTCTATGAAGTTACTTATTTGTTTATTTATGCATTTTTTGAATTAGTTAATATATATATATAATAAAAGGCACAGACATTAAGCATTCAGATTGGTAAGTTTTGACTGGAGTAACCATCAGCCAAAATAAGACATAGAACATTTATATCATCCTAAGAAATTCTCTTAGATAACCCCCACATGCCATCCTCTAATTATTTTGGGGTACTGCAGTGCACTTCTGTGTTTTGCTCTATCCAGCATCCCTTTCTTTGGGAAATAATCTCTCCCACTACTAGTGCAGTCAGTGGAACTCTGACCTCAGCATGGAGTTGTTGCTACTACTAATTTAAGAAGTTTCTCTCACATGGAAATCTGGGTCTTGTGTAAGGACCTGGACATAGTTAAGACTACGGAGGATATTCACTCTGCTGAAAATGCCAGAAAGGAGTAGCTCTTACCACTGGTTTTACATTAGAATCATCTGGGAGCTTTCAAAAAGACCGACACCACTTTCTCCACATTCAGGCATCAGACCCCATGCTCGCTGAGATTTCATTTAATGAACAATTTTCCCAAGACAGGAAATAATCAGCCTCTGGCTTGCTAGCCTGGGAAGAAAAAGGGAAGCAATAATAGCACATTAAATGTCATTCATGAAAGCTTACAATGTTCCTTGCACTGTGCCAAGCAGTTCAGATACATTATTCTATTTACAAGTACCTTACAAAGTAAGTATCATCATTGTGATCATCTCTGTTTCACATAAAAGAAAATTGAGTCTTAAGGGTGGTAAGTAACATGCTCAGACTCATTAACCAACTGGTGAAAAGAGGCTTGAAGTTGGTTCTGCTGAAACAAAATCTCCTGTTCTAAGTTACTCTCCGTTTTGCCACTCATAAGATTACAATTGATTTACACGATAATTGAATGCCATATTTAGTCTAATAGTTTTTACTTTATGTGACAGGGAGAAAACTGAAGTATGTTTTTATCTGGTGAAAAGGTTAGATTATACATATAATTCTACACTAAATAAAAGTGTGATTAACAAATACATTTTATTGACTCATTTGAAACCATAGATTATATAGACTGTTTCTTTTTAAATGAATTAAATTTCTAAATATAGCCTCCATAAAATAGACGGGTCTCTAACAACATAATGTGTCATGGAATAACAACACATCAATATAAACGGGGGTCATTATGTTTAGTTTCCAAGTATGAATTTCTCTCATTTGCCACATTATCTCTGATGTGGATATCATATTCACAATAGCAACAGCAATGAAGCACTGGTTTTGTGTCAGGCATTCCCAGCAGGCCACACTGAAATCTCAGTCTCTATTACTCACAAATTCCCAAAAAGAAACAGCAGTGTGTGTGTGTTGTTGTTGTTGTAGTTGTTGTTGCTGTTTGAATTCAGGTTTATGAAAACTAAGAAATGAATTTCAAAAGCACACCTGCAAAGTCAGTGTTGGAGCAAAGTAAGTGAAATCTGTGAAGCTCTTTCCATTGCTGTTTCTAGTGTTTTCTCCCCAGCTAGGATTGTGAACTAAGGATGTGAAAAGTCTCCGTAGGAGGATGCAGCACTGATTTGGTTCCTCGTGGAGGCTTTCCAAAAGACCAACAACATGTAGGTACCCTGCCCCAGTGCACACCTCTGACTGTCCCATGGTTCTCTGTCCCTGTGCCCTGCCCATAGGGATCCCCATCTCCCCAGTCAGTCTTCCTGCTCCCTTGGGGGTGCAAGATTACCAAAACTGTACAATCATTGCCTCTTGATCACTTTTGTGTTTTACCACATGTCCAAAAATTGTGTTAACCAGAATATATTTTCCTTAAAAGATTCAGTTACTTTGTCTAGTTCTATTGATTTGTAAATTTGTCCCAACAAACCTTAATAAATAAAATATTTTCCAATATACATTAACATGCAGAAGTTTTTAAAATAAGATTTATAAGATTTTCCACATATAAACTTAACCTTGTAATGACTATTTTAAGACAATTGTCATCTGAATTAGGATTTTCCATCAAAATCTCCCTTTTATTCTAGGCAAATTTTATTCATACCAAGTCTTGCAGAGATATTCGACTTTTACTTAATGATTTGTATTTTAGTACCTAAATGTTGATCCAGTTCTCACTTTTTGTCCAACCTGGCAATCTCTATGCCCCCTTCTAGGTATTTATATAAGAATTTATATAAGGAACACTCAAAGGTGTTGTCTTTATTTAAATATTCTAGTACATTGATGGCAGTATTAATCTTGCTGAAAGTCCACATAACTGATAACCTATTTGTGCCATATAGAAACAAACAAACAAGCAGAACCCTATCTTTTGAGACAGTCTAACCTGTAATGACCAACTCATTTACTCTAATCATCTCTAACACTTATTTCTGAATCACAATTCCCAGACTATGCGTGCCCTCACTAGGCATCCATTAACTCAACTAATAAGAGCCGCGAGTGGAGAATCTATTTGTTCAGGGTATAAGAACATAGAAAGGCATCCTTTAAATTAAAAAAAAATTTCCCTGATAAAACAAACATCAGCAGCATGAAAATCAGGCAGGTATTTGGAATGTTATAATGATTGGAAAATGACATAACAACAAAAAGTGGCATAATATAATTCACTGGATATTTAACTTTTGTCTTGTTTTTCAAATATTTGCAGATTTTCTTGTGATAGCAGTATTATTAGAATTTAAGAATGCATCACATAGAAGTCTGAAAACAAACATCACTATTATAGTTAATGAGGAAATGATTATAGTCTTAATTTTCAACTTGTGTCTCCTCATTCTGAGGCAGTAAAACAGTCTGACAAAAGCCAGTAAAAACAAGACGTATTTGTGGTGTTTTCCTGAAGATTAAAATAAAACAATATTACTTGAATTTTGATTATATGATAAATTCTTTTTGTATAAAATTGTAATTTACTAAAAAGAATTGTCTTGGGGTCATTCTCTGTGTCATAAAGAATTTCTGTGAAGTTTTGTAATAAAAAACAGATAAACTTGTTATTCTCAATGATCCTTGCAGTTTATATGCAGAAAAATAGTGATTTATTAAACTTCCTAGGTTAGTCAAAGATCTTTGGCACTTGAAAATCCAATCATGTGATAAATTGGATTATTTTAATTTATAAAGCACAGGTATGTGTAAAAAATGTAACATTTACTTCTTTAAATATTCTTTTGTAAGTGACTTTGCCACAGTTAATGGCAATAAGAAGAAAGAATGAGTTAAGGCCAATTTATACTGAAGCTATTCCGAAACAACTCTTGAGCATCGTAAGTTTAAATAACTGAATATAGAATAGTAGTTTAGCATGGTCTCAGAGTTACTAACTGAAAATACAAAATGCAAATAGGGTTATATAAAAAGCAGAAAATAAAAAATAAAAATATAAAAAAATTAATTTTCTCTGATTTTACTTTTCTATTTTTTTGTTTGTTTTTGTTTTTTGTACGTGGGTAGTTCCCTGGCTGGGAATCGAACCCAGGCCACGGCGCTGACAGCACCAGCAACGAAGCCTTAAGCCACTACACCATCAGGGAACTCCTGATTTTACTTTCTAAACACCCAAATACTTCTGACCTGTGAAAATTCTGTATTAGAGGTTTTCAAATTCATGTTTAAAACACAGAAAACTTCATTCTGTATAGAGACTTCCAACTAGGAAGATGTTTGTGTGGTTTCGGGGATTTCCTGAGTATTGCCACCAGTCATCCATTTATGGATGGGAGGCCAGGCCAAAATGAGGAATGAAACTAGCAGCCAAGAAACAGAGCTGGAATTTAAGATAGGGAAAAGTTGTCTGTTGGTAGAGTTGACTAGATGTGCAAAATGGAGCCAGGTACATGATTTACTAGGACACACAGAAAACAAGCCAGGTTTGGAGTAAGGTTCAGTGTGGGGGGAGGTGGGACTGGAAGCTCCTGGAGTTCAGTGACAGACCCAGTAGCTACAAGATCTCTTTTCATGCACAGCCCAACCTTCTTTCATTGGAAAGAAACTGCCTCTTAATTTGGGCAATTGATTGCCCAATAATAGATTGACAACTACTATAGGCATTTTTATTTAAGAAGAATATGTTTATTCACTGAAGTAGTAGATATTAGCTGTGAAAAAAAATATAGCAAAAGTCTACGTATAACCAACCTTTTCCATCCCATGGAAACATTGTTTTCAGTCAATTTCCTCAACACATAATCAAAACATTTTGTTAAGCACATTGATTTTGCTTTTAAATACAAAATAGTTTGGAAGAATATTTACTCACATGTTGCTCATAAAAATAAACCTTCAAATTTGGTGTATATATATTCCCAGTGGAAATCTAATTGGTCTGCTTAAATATTGTATGGGGAAGTCTTTTGAAATCTCAGCACTGTATAATGTAAATTATTATTTTCATAATTACAGTAGGGAAAACTCACTTGCTTTCCAAGTTTCATTTGTGCACTTGTAGTATTATCATCCTATTAACCCATTACGCTCTTTCTTTCCTTTGTTCAAGAAAATAAAGCACTCCCTGACTTCTTTGAACCAAACTAGTTTATTCCTTCTCTGAATTTTTTTTCACTCTGGTTAATATTACATAGTTTAGTGCATAATTGCTGTGACATTGTTTCTTATACATTCTCATTTAAAGTAAAACTTTTTGAAGAATGTGCGATTGTTAATTTTATACATCAATTTTACTGGCCACAGAGTGCCCAGATTAAACAAGTTGGGGTGTGGCTGTGAGGGTGTTTCCAGACTAGATTAACATTTGAATCCCTGGACCCTGTAAAGTAGACTGCCCTTCCCACTGTGTGTGAGCCTCATCAACACATGGAGGACCTGAATGGAGGAAAAAGTGGAGAAAGGAATTCCTGTCTTTTGGTCTCTGCCTGCCTCCTTGAGTTGAAATGTCTCCTTTTATCCTCTCTGGCTCTCAGACTGGGATTTGCACTGGCTCCCTGGCTTTCAGGGTTTCAGGCTCTGACTGAATTACACCGCCAGCTTGCCTGGGTCTCCAGCTTGCAGACAGCAGATCGTGGGACTTCTCAGCCTCCACAATCCTGTAAGCCAATTCCTCATAATAAATCTTCTATATATATCCAACGGGTTCTGTTTCTCTGGGAACCCTGACTAATAGAGACTGAGAGCATGATTTTAAATAATCAGAAAATCCTTCAGAGATTGACCATAGAAGATTCACTGTGAACATGGAACTTTAAATTGATGTGCAGGAAAAGGTAACTTCCAGAAGAAATGTGTCCTCATCGGTCAGATTTTACCCTTCCTCCTGAAAACAGTGCAAAAGCAAAAAGCAAAAAAATAAAACAAAATCAGACTTCCATTTCAATCAAGACCACAGATTCCAAAACATGTTGAAGAGCTGCTAAAAGCAGCTAAGATTGGGTTGAAGCCACATGGAAGGAGATTATAAGAGGAAAAACAGGAGAAAAAGAATGCAGTAATATCCATGATATCTGATCTCAGATACTTGAGCAAAATTGTTACCGGAAAATGGGGTGTCCTCATCGACACGATGTCCAGGTTCTTGGTATCTGGAGCAAAGAATTGAACGAGACACACACAAAAGTAAAGTGGTGAAACAAAGAGACAGTTTATTGAGGGGAAAGTACACTCCAAAGAGGTAGGAGCGGGCTCGAGCAGGAAAATGGCTCAGGAGCCCCGATGAACGAGGCTTTGGGGCTTTTATCTTGTCTTCAGGGGAGACACCTCTGGGAGTGGGGTCTCTTGATTGACAAGCGGTCTGCCTTATGACTGCACATGCCCTTTCCCAGAGTTCAGTCTGTTATAATATTAATGACCTCTGGGCATATGTGTGATATTACAATGATGGTATAATGAGGTTCAGGTAACTCTCACTGCGCAGGCCTTAGGAGCTGGCCCAAGCTGGTGGGCTCCTTGGGCCCTCTGACTTCCCTGTCTTTGTCTGGAACTTCCTCCTAGTCTGGGGCAGGGATTGCATGGGAAAGGGTGGTATCTAGGCATAACAATTGCAGCAGGCAGTCTCATGGGGGAGGTCAAGATTTCCCTATTCTATCTGCCTTCCTCACATCCTCTTGAGAGACGTGATCCCCACAAATCTCCATGGGAAGCTGAGGGGGTGGAGGTCTCATCTTCTGTATCTGCTTCCTGCTGAAAATGGTTGTTGTCCCCACCTATTGGGGATCCATGGAGCTCTCACCCTGTCTGATCTAAAGGGGGAAGGGGTCTCGGGATCCGCCAAGTTGACTCCTTTGGTCTGGTCGAGATGGGCTGGAAACCTTGCCAGGTGTCGTCTGCATTGCAAAGGCCCCTAGATAAGGAGAATCAGACCCAGTTAGTGAATTCAAAAGCTTTGGCCCGAGATGTAGCCTTCAAAGCCATTACTGCAGGGTGGCTACAGAAGATTTGTTTAGCCCTTTGGAGTCTGCATCCTGCTGGTTTGGGCTCCATCGGCTACCCAGGTGCGACTGCCTATCCAGGAATGGCCTGGGGATGATATAATTAACAAACAGATTCGCAGTCACAAGGATGATCTAGTACACCTAGCACCCCCAGCTAAGTCCAGTTTTATTATTACATATCACAAGTTTTAGGATGGCTAACCAGGGCTGGAGACAGACATTTTAGAAATACAATGAGCAAACACAACTTACAAGTTCTTCTCTGAATGATTAGCTCAAACCGGGGCGAAGGACACCTGGGAGGTATGGGATAAAAGCCTGTTGTTTTAAGTTTTAAGCCGTGGCAAGGTAGAGACATTCTAGGATTCAAGTTAGGAGCAATCGGGTGTTTAAACTAGAGTTAAAGGAAGACTGATTGAGAGGGTGTTAAAGCTATCGCCTAAAAAGTGAGACTGAGAGCCAAAAAACTAGAATAGGAGTTTTTAGTGAAGTGGGGGGATGGCTACTCTGTTTGGCCCACATCAAAATCACAAATCCTGAAGATGGACCCTCTCTTTCTTTTTTATAACGGCAAGAATCAAGCTTAAAATGAGCAGACCTATGAGAAAAGGTTCCCCTAACCCAAGTTTAGTTCAGGATGCTGAGGAGATGGACTACGCTGACTCACACAGTTAAACCTGTTTGCTAGAAGCAACTATTCTGGCTATTTCAGTGTCATGACTGCTATTCGCCATTGACATCCTGTCTCCAGTGATCCATACTTGGGCACAAGAATCAGGAGGAGGCATGGTTGTCTTTTAGGGAGTCACCACCACTTGAACAAAGAACAATACTGTCTCCCACCAATCAATAACTCACTCAAACTCCTTAGAGAAAAAAGGCTGTGGGACAAGAGACCTGAATGTCTTATAGGAAATATATCCACTTGGAAACCAAGGCAAAGTGAAATGATCAACCCTTGTAACAGTAATTATCATTATTCTTTTTTTTTACTATATTGTTTTATTTGCATTACAATAGAATTTTCTAAGAAGTATTTTTCCTTAAGTCATGGAAAAAAGGGAACTACTATTTTTTGAATACTCACTAAAGTAAGAAATAAATGTTTGTCTCATTTAATTTTCATCCTAACCCACTTTAATAAACTAGGGTTTACACAAATTTCATCTACAAAAATTATACAGTAATCAAATGATAATAATAAGAAATCAATCTATGATATGTGCCCCTGTAATATTCTATTAACCAGATTTTTCTGCTTTCTTCTTGTTTATGTGAATTTATGAAGAACTTCCTTATTTCTGGGAAACAATGAAACCATCAGTTAAAAATTACACTATGATGTTATATACCACTAGGAAAGAAAACACACTGTCCCTGAACTCTGACATGCACCAATGACAGCATGCATCTGATTTTTGAGATATGTTAAAATATGAAAAAAGTATTAGAAATGATGAAAATGTAATATATGTAAGGTGAGAAAAAACTGAAACTTGAAAAACAAATCACACAACTTTATATGTGAGAGAAATGATTGGACTTGGATTAGATTTGATTGGTAAAAGTAATGTGAATCAGTCTAACCTTTTAATAATAATCACCCAAATGATAGTTGATTGCTGATTGCTAATACACAGCATGACACAATTTCATTTAACACTGGAAAATAGTTGAGTCATTTTTATTTGTGTATAACAAGAATGAAATAAAAGTTACACATATAAATAATATCCTCTATCAATTGTACACTTTTAGGTATAGAATGGTTCTTATTGCTAAATCCTTACTTTCAGTCAACATATTTTGAAAGCTTGCAATTTTGACTCTTGACTTAATGACTTTTAAGTTTCTTTTTGTCCACTAAATTCATTTCACAAGATTTTCTTAAAGAGGCCAAGATGTTGCATTTGATGGAGAAGTTATGTTAAATACAACTTCAAAAATTCACGTTCCTGCAGAGAGCACTATGAGAGGATAAGATAGTATGGAGTTTAGAGAGACACTGAAGCCAAATTCTTTCTAGCTATTGTGATCTCCTTCTAGTAAAAAAGAAAATTGGTGAATGCAGTCCTGGGGGTTTGTGTGAGTTATCATAATGATACCCTCCCCCTTTCACCAGTCCTCTGCATAATAATAAAGTCAGTCTTAAATACAGAGGGTGTCAAGAAAGGTATACACATTTTAAGAAAGGAAAAACTATATTAAAATTGTAATACTCAATATGTACCAATAACAAGTCATGTTTGACTTCTGTGATTATCAGAGGTGCTCAAAGTGGTGACCATCAGCATCCAGACACTTTTGATCACAGTGAACTACAGCTTGAGCAACGTTGACCAGTGTCCACTTACGTCACTGAGCATGCTTCAATTTCTTCCTGAAGTACCGCCAGTGCAGTCAGATTTCTACGGTACACCACATCCTTTAGGATCCCCCAAAGGTAGAAGTCGAGGGGTGGCAAGTCAGAAGAACGTGGGAGAAACTCAAACAACGTTCTCCAATTTTAAATACCACTTCAAAATGGTCTTGAACACCTCAAACTACAACTGTGTTTCTGCCATTTTGTTTGACCATAATGCTTATTGCATGGTTGGCACTAGCATTCATTTGATTAGCGCCATCTTTTGAGTGAACATCAAACTACACATTGCTTTCATAATTCAATTCAACTTCAAAAAGTAATATATAGATAACATCTCTTTAAATGTGTATACTTTTTTGGCACCCTGGTATAATGAATATTTTCTAGAATTGAAAAAATTATGGAAGAATATATAAATTCATACAGTATTTTTATCATTGGTATGACATTGTACACTTCCAATTTAAAACAAGTTTAAGTCAATTTAATGTTTGTAGAAAGTTGCTGATGTAGTAAAGACTGTTTTTCTTTATTTGCAGGTCAGTATCAAGAACATCAGACTCTCTCTTCTGACAATTTACTTACTCATAAAGGAGCTAACTCCTTTTGCTTCAAAAAAATATTCCTTGTTTGTTCCAACAAGATAATTTATATATGAGGAGTGGTCAAGAAACTTGTGAAACAAGGGACATATTGGAGACGTGGGAGTACTAGTGCACACAGTTTGATTGTGTGACTTATTCTTAGTATATGAGCCAAATTTCAGCCTTTTTGCATCCATGTTATTTCAGATATCACCAAAAAAAGCACATCTGTCACATGTGAAGAGAGCCCCAAGTATGGATAAAATTTAATTTTGTGCAGTCATCAAGTTCCACACAAAACAAGGGAAAATACCGCAAACCATTTTGGAAGAGACGTTAGTGGTTTATGGGAACTGTTACCCTGAGAAATCCACAGTTTACAAGTGGAATAGCCTTTTCAAGCAAGGCAGAAAGTTGATTGAAGATGACTTCTGTTCAGGACAACCTGTTGAGGCTACTTCTTCAGACATTATCAAAAAGTTGAAAAATTTGTAATGGAAGAAAGTTGCAGAAATGATTGGAGTATGACTTACAAGGAATATTCTCCATCAGCATCTAAGAATGTCAAACGTCATTGCAAGATGGGTACCGAAAATGCTCATGCCACTGCAAAAACAACAGCAGGTTGAATGTTTACCACAGTTTTTGGACCTCTAGAGAAACAACTGAGATGAAGTTTTAAACCTGATTATCACTGGGACTGAAACTTGGGTTCATCATGATGAGCCAGAGTCAAAGCAGGAGACCGTGCAGTGGCATGATAAGGGCACGCCATCCCCTAAGAATTTCAAGGTGTCATAATTGGCTGGAAAAATAATGACTACTGATTTTGGGGGGGATACGAAGGGTATCCTGCTATTTGATTAAAGGGCAAGGATGTCACAATAGCTGGAGAGTACTATTCCAGTCTGCAGTAACAGTTAAAAGAATCTGTGAAGGAGAAAAGAAGAGGAAAATGGACCAAAGGGGAGCTGCGTTTACACAATACACCCGTGCACAAGAGCAATGTTGTGTTGACTGCTCTTCGTGACTGTGACTTCCAAACATTAAACCACCCTCCCTACAGTCCAGACCTTGCTCAAATTATTATTTGTTCCCTAATGTGAGAAAAAAAACAACTTCAAGGGAAGAAATTTACAGATAAAGAGGTCAAAGCTGTAATTGCAGCATATTTTGAGGGCAAAAACAAAACATTTTTTGAGGGTATAAATAAATTTATTGAAAGATCTGAAAAGTGTATTAAGGTTAAGGGTGAATATATTGAAAAGGAAAAATAATATAAATAGTTTTTCTTACCTTTTTCTCCTTTAGTTTGCTAATTTTTTGGCCACCCCTCATAATCCTTTTTATATAGAACTCAAAATGCTCCTAATTATTTAACCATATGACCTATTGGGAAATGTGGACTGTCTTACAGACAGAACTTACTAAGTTCTGAGTGTTGATTCAAGGGTAGGATGACTGTATTTTAAGGAAGTAACTACTGAATGGATGTTCCTCCTAGAGTGTGTTTCCTTCTCATGGCAGCTTGTATATTCCCTGTATTTTGATTACTCTTTAAGTAACTTTGAAGTATCTAGATTTTGTTTTCAAAAATGTATGTGCCTATTTGTAAAAATGATTGACTCCTTTCTTCAGTCATGCTATAATGTACAAGTTACTGAACTTAAAAATTTACTACTAATTTGGAAAAAATATACATTGGTTCACGACATGTTTCTTACAAAATAGAATTTTATTTCCAGAGAATACCATAAAGATGACCTAGCGCCAGCCCAGCACCCTGAGTGATCACTTAGACTTTCTGCTGGGTTCAGACATTCTGCTCTTTGTGTTACACTGCCTCTGAACTGGACAACTGGTAATAAAGACAAATTTCCAAGATGCCATCGCACTGAGAAGATCTATTTGGAGTGTTACTTTGGGAAACATCACCAGTGCTTTGAGATACCAGTAGGAATCAGAAATGCTATGAAACTTAATACTAGTCATTGTTGGTTATCTCGTCCCTCCAAGAAAAGTATATATGCCATTGAAAGGATTTTTGAATGTTTTCTATGGTCACCTGATATCTGTAGCCAGCCTATGGAAGCCTATGCCAGAAAGCTTTCTTCCAGAGTGCCCACTAGGCCCCAGAGTTAGCATTCAGGAAGATAAAACTGAAAGGATATTGTTCTCTCTAAACCCACAGGTATACTAAATGTTGTAAGTCAGTTCAAACCATTCAACAGGAAGGTTTTTGTATACAAACACTAAACAGTAGGAGTCTGAAAAGAATAATCCATTAGGGTACAGAAAGTCAGAGGATAAATCTAAATGTTGGAATACTGAGTAAACTTTGTGTATTAGGGGAACTAATCAGAAAAGGCTCCACTACTTCAGTTAAAAGCTATCACATCTGTCTTGCAGACAAGAACATGAAACTGTAGAGTGTAGTTCAGTAAGCTCTGGAATTGAAGCTAATGCAAGATAGTACACTTGTCCCTAAGACCCTATTAACAGATCAAAATATTAAAAATAATAAACAATGGAATATGTTGTCTAAATATGTGCATACAAGGATCTTTGGCTATCTTGATGAGACCCTAAAGCAGAAATAATTAAAATCAGAAGGCAAGGCTGGCATCAGAATGACAGAGATTGGTAAATAGAAACAGAGCCAACATAAATTGGGAGTAAGAGCAGAGGGCTTTAGGATCAGGAAACTAAATAAAGGGCTTGAACATTCAACATATCTGCCCACACTTGATAGTCGTTGTTCTTTCAAGGTCTATATTAAAGGCTGTGCGCTCCAATAGATCCCTCAGAGTTGAGGTTGTAGGTGGCTACAGAACAAGTAGACCTCAGGTTTTATCTTCAGCCAACCCTATACCCCTTTGGGTAACAAGCTAATCTTTCTTGGATAAAACTCACTGCATATGGATTAGATAGCTCTGATTCTTTCCCCAATCTTGTACTGAAGTTAGGCATAACTGGGAAAAGTCCAGTATCTATCTGTTGTACAGCAATTATTGAAAATATTAGCATTTGACCAAAGAGAAGCTGGTGAGAATCCTCCAAGGTCATCTGCTGGAACAATCAGGAGTGATGTGATTTTGATTTCCCTGGGCTTGTTAGCCAGGAGGATGATGTAAGCAGGAACTTCCTGTCTTCATTTTGGCAATCTCATGAAGGCAGCCTGCCAGAGAATGAGATTATTTTAACCTCTGGAGACAACAAGCTCTAGGACTTCCCAGCTGCATGCCAAAATTTTTCTTTTACTTTGTGTAAACTAATCTGTCTTGGCTTTATGTCACCTGGAACTGTAGAGTTCTAACAGAGAAAATAAGAACAGTTAAACCCAATGGTTCTATAACCTTGATATTCACTTTTACCTCCTAAATTTTGTACAAGTTTCTCTTCTTAAACTAGTTTGTTATAGGTGGTGATGATGGAGTTCTACTTTACTAGTATTGTGTTATGATGTGAACTTCAATTCTGTCCTATATTTTATATCTAAATCTGTATATCAAGTGACTTGAGTTTTCTTAATGAAAGAAAATGGACTAATAATTTTATGATGCTAGTTAATTAACATACTAAATAGAGAAATCTATGTGGTCCCTCCTACTCTTAGACATGGTATTCCATGCATAGCATGACTACATAGCACATACATGGCATTTTTATTTGTTAGCTCCCTTTGTGCAAGAATGTATAAGGGTATATATACTTAATAACATTAATGAGAAGGAAAATCATTTTATAAATGAACAACGAATTGCAAGAATGTTATGTGAGCAGAAAATAACTACTTTCCTAGTTTCAACTAATGGAAATATGTTTTAAAATGAAGAAATGCAATAAATATAAAAAACACAGAAAAAAGTGAAATTTTGTATTTTCTACACATTTAAAGCTAGGGGAAAAGGCAAAAATATCTTCAAAGAGATTACTGCAATAATCAAAATGTGAGAAAATGAGAAGATAAACTTATTTTTCACCTTAGGGATGTTTACATTTTTTCTCATTTCAGAAACATGAAATAATAGACAAAAACACAACCTTAGTAAAGATCCGCTAAAGTGTAGAACAAAGCCACTCATGTAAAAAATAACCTCTTGAAAGAACTAGATGTTAGGAAACTGAATTAACCCAAGCCAACTGATGAAGGCTGGCTGATAAGCTGTAGGACAGCAATTGCCTTCAGCTTATTCTACCATTGGTTTGCAACAAATCATTTGTCAATCATGAAGCCCTTTGCCATGATGCCTAGTCACTATTTCTAGTCCTTCTTATCCAGGGCCACTATTGGAAGAATTTATAGCTCATTAATTTTGGGTAATATTTATGGTGAATCTGTGAATCATAGAGCTTCATTAAGACTGCCATGATGAAAGATTCTAGAATAAGGGAAAAATTGTATAATATTTTTTTTTGTTTGTTTGTTTTTGCAAAACTCAAGTCTATAAGCACAAATGGTCACTTTGCACAAGGTGTTGCATTAGCTGCATTATACAAACGTGAACGATAGCTTCTGCTCACAAGAAGTCTGTAATTTAAGACATATACTCTTAAACAGACCCTTATCACATGTTGTACATATATGTATACCCCACCTGTTGCTTAAAGAAAACCTAGACAACATTCCAATATTGTGAGAGTTGCCATATAAATCCAGGTTTTCAACTTTTCTTGACTCTTATTGAAGGGAGTGCTCAGTATCAACTCAGAAATTCTGAGTATTCAGGATACATAACTCCTGACTTACAGGGTTTTGAAGTTCCTACAGTGAATGCTACTGGGCTTCATTGCATTTCTATGACAAGAGTGAAAACTCTTTGACAATCATTTAAGGCAGCGGTCCCCAACTCCCGGGTCACAGACTGGTACCATCTGTGGCCTATCAGGAACTGGACTACACAGCAGGAGGTGAGCGATGGTCTAGCAAGGGAAACCATTTGCAGCCACTCCCTATCGCTCCCATTACTGCCTGAGCTCCGCCTTCTGTCAGGTTAGCACTGGTATTAGATTTTCATAGGAGCGCAAACTTATTATGAACTGTGCTTGTGAGAGATCTAGGATGCGTGCTTTTCATGAGAATTTAATTACTGATGATCTGAGGTGGAGCTGAGGTGGTGATGCTAACCCTGGGGAGAGGCTGCAAATAAACATTAGCAGAGGTTTGACTGCACAGAAACCATAATAAATCGATCACTTGCAGACTTGAATCAAAACCCTATCAATGCACAATAAATGTAATGAGCTTGAATCATCCTCACCACCTTTACCCCTGGTACTTGACAAAATTATCTTCCACAAAACTGGTCCCAGGTACCCAAAAGGTTAGGGACTGCTGATTTAAGAAATTTAAATGAATGTTCCCAATTCAAGATTATGGGATAAAAGCATATCAGGTCTATTATTGATGCTTTGATTTATTTCAACTTGTTTTTATATTGTTAGACATGTAGTGTTAGCCACAAAGAATAAATATAAAAATATAGGACTCTAAAATATCACCTTGGAATTGCTCAGAGATAAAGTTATGTTATATGTTTTTTACCCCAATGAAAAACACACACACACACACACACACACACACACACACACACACACACATATAGGCTGTCTGGAAAGTATCCAGCCATGTAATATGAAAAATAGAGGCATTAATGGCTGGATTTTATATATATCTATATCTATATATATATATATATTCTGAGAAAAATTATACACACACACACATATATATATAAAACCATTATTTTGGGCATAAGTAATTATACAGAATAAATTAAAAATACTAGTTGTAAAGTACTCAAGCAGTCATTGATAACAGAAAGAAATGACTAAGATTTAAACAACATAGTATTATTTTGTGCACATGACGCTATTGCTCAAATCAACCAGTAGGACTTTGAATCAGTGCGTATTTGAGACCTTATTTTCAGGTTCAATAAAATAACAACACTTATTGGAGGTACTAAGCTATTATACGTTCTTTAGTTCCCAAGAACCAGCCCTATCATTCCCAATCACAAAGGAAACAATGCTACTTAACTAGCTTTATCAAACACCTTTGACTTAGAATGCCATTTTATTCATGATACCTGGATATCAGTCTTTTCTTTCTTGTGCATCTTTGGTACTTACTTCTTATAGGACACACTAATAAGCATTTGCAAAAAAACTAATGATTTTGAAATTAATTTTAATTTAGGAAATTAACAAACCGATTAAAAAACTCCTTTCATTGAATCTTATCTTCAAATCTACTTATCAGTAGGGTGGAAAATGTTCTATGTCTTGAAAAATATATGCCATGTTAATTTGGCAGCTCACTGTCATGGGATCTTTAGAAATTCAAGTAAGGATTAATCAAAAGTAGTTCTGCCAAGCATAAATTGCCACGATAAATTAGGAGTACTCCAGTCCGCATTCGTACTGCCTGTCACTGACGCTCTTCCCTGGTGTGATTTACTTGCTTGTGTCCACATCCACTCTGGGAAAGAACAATTGTATTTTGCTCTTTGACAAGTTTCTCAGAGCTGATACTACCATCTTCCTCTTCGTCTTTCCTTTTCCTTACAGTATCTGGGTTTATTTTAAAATTCTCTAGGCAGCTTAAAGATTCAATTTGGATGAGGAATATAAAATTTTGATCTAATAGAGAAACTAGTCCACATTTGCTGTATATATATATACAGCAAATAATTGGCTTGGATTGGGATGTTTTACTTTTAGCTTTCTTTTAGTAAATAAACTATTTATGGTGGATGAATTATTAAGTTTCATCTCCTGGAATATGGAATAACTACATACGTTATTGGGAATTCTTCTGTAAGAAAATCCTTCCTTACTTCTTTACTTATATTAATATGAATTCATGCATGTTTTTTTCTATACTTTGGAATATAAACCCATCCTACTTTATTTATTGTGTTGCTTACATTGTTCCAGATTTATCCATAAGGAGCTTTTTTAAATTCGCTCCTGTGTCTTTTTGACATATTCTCATCATTTTATATGTTTGTTCCAGCCTTTTCTTACATTATATATGATGATGTATCTAGGATAATTTTATATTTTTCCTGCCTCAGCCATAGAATCAGCTACTCCTCCAAGGTTCCTTGGTTCCTTTCAGTGGGTAGTGGTACTTATCCAACCAAGAATCAGGTGCTGAATGTGCTCCCTGCACTAGGGCTTCACTGTTTCCAGGCTCTCTGAGCTGACAGAGCTTGAACGTATCCATGCACACATTTCTGCATTTATCTACTTGTGTATACATATATAAATAGACATGGGTTCATACTGATGTCTCTGATTCTAATCCAAGACCACAGCATTCATTCTGGCCTCCCTCCCTTGCTTAGCTGTAATGTATTTCTCTAGGTCACACTATTAACATTGCTTTTTAACCAACAAAAACTTCATGAATATTTGACTAATTGTTAGCAAAAATAAAACTCTTATTTATTCAAACCCTGCCAATCTTTCCAGAGACATGGCCATCATATCTTCTTTTTTAGGGGTTAATATTCCTAGTTCCTTTAACTGTCTTTCACAGTACCAACTTGTTTTCACCAAACATAATATTAACACTATCTAGTGTTCAGAACTGGAAAAAAAAATACAACTATGTTTAAAACCAGGTTCACTTTTTAATGCCTGTAACTTTGAGAAAGTAACTGATTTCTCTAGCTCTCAATATTCTCATCTGTAAAATGGGTCTAGCAATAAATGTCTTATAGGGCTTTCTGTTAGGATTACATATAAAATTATCTAAAATATCTAGCCCAAAGCCTAGCAGATATTTAACACACATTTAGTTTTCTCCTGTACTTACAACTGTTGGCACAGTAATGCATAGTAAAGTAATATTATCTTTCTTATTATAGATACTGTTTTTATTAAAACAAAATTTTCAATAACCAAAATGCTTATAATTTAGAAATCTTCAATAAAAACATAATATTTCTGCATCCTTGCATATTTCTTGCATTTTTGTACAGAGATAATCAACATTAATTTTATTATAGATGCAAGGTCCTATAGAACTAGAGGAATCTTCTTAATCATCAGAGAAAACTTATCATTATTGGCTAGATACTTATTAAAAGTGGTCAATTATTACAATATTTACAAACTGTGTTTAAAGTTTTTAAATGTAATTAAAAACTTAGAGGAAATTTACAATAATAGTATGACTACCCTTCACACTGAGTCTCCAAATATTACCGTTACTACATCTGTTTTATCTTTTTCTCAACCATTTTAGAGGTAAGTTGCAGACATAATGCTCCTTTCATTCCTAAGTATTTCGTTGCATATTTCCTACTAATGGATCACCTTGAGTATTTTGTTCTATTTGATTACCTTGGGTAGGAGAAAGAGTATTAAATTCAGAGGCAGAAAAACTGCCTACTTGAACAACTAAAATGGCTGTGACTCTCAGCTTGTGCAAACCACATTATGTCTCATAGGTATAGGACTGTGATGGTCATGATTACAATAGTAATGGTGATTGTAACAATGATGATAATTAAAAAGTGGTGTTGTAAGACATGGAAATCTAAATGACAGTCACCAAAATTATGAAAAGATCCATACAAATTATTACTAGTAAAACATAGTACAAGTTAAAATGAGTTGAATCTTTTTGAATAAGAGAACCTTATTATTATTATTATGAAAAAATAACAATATTTGCTCTATATGCAAATTAAATGCCAATTTTTTTGTGGTTTAAGTTATTCAATGCTTCAATTAATATTCTTCCTGAACCATCATATTTTAACCCCCTTTGATTCCCCTTTTCATTTTAGTCAGAGTTTTAAAATTTTGGCTTATGTAATTAATACTAATATAGTGGTACGTTTTCTTTTAGTAAAGATGCTAAAATATGGATTTTTATTGTGCTAGTCTTTGGACAGTAGCTCAACTCTTTCTTTTTCAGATAGTATTAGCATTCTTAAGCAAGATTCATGTAATTATGGCTTTTAAAATGTTTTATTTCAAATAGAGAGCAGTTTGTCATTTATAAAAGAACCAGCTAAATACACATTCTATGCCTGATACTTGAGGAAGCTTGGTCTGCTAATTTGTTAAGAGTAATTAACGGTGGAAAGTTTGACGCTTTCACTGTCACCCTCAGTTGAATTTAGAGGCAAGAGCACTGCTATTTATCTTGTTAGAAATTTCCCTGATTTTACAGGATGGAAAGTCTACTCTGTTCTTGCATAGTGAATCCAGGTATTAAAATGTCACTTCTTAATCATAATTTACATTTATAGGTTTCTTTTGCTTCCTAACTCTGAAATCTTATTTATTTATTTATTTTTTTGGATTACAAGGGCCTTTTGATTCAGGCTTTTAGATTATGAATAGAAATCTCTCTATTTTTCTTAGGTACCAAAATGTCTTAGTATTTTTTATGTGTGACCTATTTTTGATATGTAATTGAAAATCTCTAAGAAGTAGTAGAGCAGGGATTTAAATATGTTTTATAAGTGTACATTGATTATGTTGTTACTTTATGGAATTGTTTATCTTTCCATGCTTCTTTGAACATTCATCAAAGTGATGATACAATTAATATAGCTTGAGACAGATCATACATATATAATCAATCAAATTAGATTTGGTATGGAACTTTACTTGAGAGATACACATATACATATGGCATTGATTTGCCTAAAAATATGATTAAGATTCCAACCATCATTTGAACCTCTTGGGAGGCCACGTTTATCAATAATGGCTGTATTGTACAGTAGAAAGAGTATAAAATTTGGAGTCAAGCAAAACCAAATTCAGATTATCTAGAAGTAATTTTTATCACTGTAAAATGATGATAGTAATACTTGTGAAGATTAACTTTAATAGATGCTGAATGCTTAACACATGATGGTGTGTACCTTTTGGTTCTCTAAGGAGCAAATGCCATGATGAAATTAGGTACGCAAAAAAATACTAAGAGAAATGTTCGGGACAAATAAATGGGGAAGTATCAGGAACAAGCAAACAACAGGAAAGTCTTCAGGTTAGGAGGCATGTCCCATCACCATGGAAAGAGAGGAACAGATTGAGTAGGGAGACTGTCAGATCACACTTTCACGGGTCACTGGAGAGCTTCCAAGCAAAGGTTGCCCATTGGAGGGATCCCAGGTAGAGTAGGAGAGTCCCTCATGCCTTCTGCTACATGAGGACACAGCAAGAAGATGGGCATCTATGAACTAGGAAGTGGTGCTTACGAGGCACTGAATCTGCTGACACATTGATCTCGGACTTTCAGCTTTCAGGACAGTATGAAATAAATTTCTGCTGTTTATAAGCCCGCTAGTCTATGGTATTTTTGTTATAGCTGCCCAAAGAGACTAAGACTGAGCAAAATGAACTGTGCAAATACTAAAATATAGTTTAGTTAGATGGCCCTCAGGCTATAACTGATTGTGAACTGAGAATGCCTACTCTCCTCATGATATCAATACTATTGTGAGAAAAACCATATGCAAATAAAATACTAGTAGCTAGGATGGAGAAAAGCACGTTTATTATTTCACTTTATCTTAGGTTAAGATTATACCCTAGGGTTTACAAAATTTTAAATATTCTAACTCCACCTACCTATGTTATATACCACATCAAGTTTAGCATAAGAAATTCATGGGAGTATATTCCTAATTCCTCCCTTCCACCCACTGAGCCAGTGTTGTCATACATTTTACTTTTACATATGCTATAATCACACAATACATTGTTAATATGAGTCCTGTAAGAATAGTTTATCTTTTAAAGTAATTAAATTATGATAAAATATTTTATTTTCTTTCATTTCCAACACTCTTCATTTCTTTGTTTAGATTCAATTTTCAGATGTATATCATGTTCTTCTTGTGTCAAGTTCACTGAAGAGATCTGTAGAATTTCCGTGATTTTGTTTGTCAGTTATAATACTTTCACTTATCTATTACTGTTTTACTTCTAATGTTTTCATTTGACTGTTAAAGGAAGTATCGGTTGCTGCTGAAATTACCTTCTGATCTTGCATGTTATCTCCTTTCTCAGTGTATAGTCTTTAGCGTGTTAATTAGAATTATTTTATATTCCTTATCTGATAGTTTCAACACCTGTTTTATAACCGTTTTGGTTGTAATAATTACTTTGACTTTCCATTCTACACTTTTCTTTCCTTTTGGTGTGCTTCGTAAGTTGGTGTCGCCGGCTGGACATATTGTACGTGACAGCACATGCTGAGGCACGTGTTTGGCTCCTTCTGCTGTGCCTTCAGTATGGGGTTCGTTTTCATTTAGTCAGGATTTGGCCTGGATTGGAAGTTTGTTATCGCTCTAGTTACCGGAGCTGAAATGTCTTGTAATGGACACCACAGACTTTCAGTTCCTCTAGTGATGTCTTGGTTTTTGTCTACCAGATTGGTGTGTCTCCAGTTCATGTGACTTCCTTGGGAGAGTTTTCTTTTTGTAGCTCTCCAGTTGTTTCCCACTTCCTTCCTTCCTTCCTTCCTTCTTTTCTTTTTTCTCTTTTCTTTTCTTTTCTTTCTTTTCTTTTCTTTCTTTCTTTCTTTCTTTCTTTTTACTGGAGGCTTTTTAACGTGGCTATGGAAGGGGGCAGAAGGGGTATTTTGATTAGATTGTAGATTTGGGGAAGTCCTGGGGCCCCGAATCTTGGCTGTCTGGCCCTGCTCCTTCCAGATTTGCAACACTTTTTCTTTCAACCCCATCTCCCCCACCAGCTGCAGTGTCTTCTTCAGCCTATGGTTTTGTCCCCTCCGTTTTCTGCAGATTAGCCTTTTCCTATTTAGGGGAAATAAGAGGAATGAGTCTGAGCTGTGTGTCAGTCTTAGCTTCTGTTCCCTTTTCCCAGAGCAGTGGACATGTCACCATTGCCTTCCTGGGCAGATCAATCTGTATTTTCTCTAGTGGAGAAAGAGGGGATGGGTCTTGATATATTTTCACAGTGGGGTGAGAAGGACAGGAGCAGAGTCTTTATGAGTTTCCTAGAGTGAGCCTGGTGCAATGGCCCATAGGAGCATGAGAACCTCTCCAGGCCCATGACCCCCAGGAGTTCGACACTCTCATACTCACCCACATTCAGCTTTTAGCAGTTTGTTACACTTTTTTAGTTAAATTTTCTACCAGATCCTATTGCACCCAGATGTGTCAGCTCCCAAGCAAAAGTTAGGTTCTGTTTCTTTCTGCAAGCTTCTGGGTCTCTCCAGAATTCAGTGTTCTCTCTGTCCTGTGGCTTTAATTCTCTGATGGGCTCGAAACAAGTAATTAATTTTCAGTTTGTCTTACCTTTTACTTGTAAAATGTGAGTGATATATGTTTCAGCTCTGTACACCTCTGAGGTATCTTGTTGTTAATAATGAAATGGCTAGCTTTATTTTTAAATGTTTTACTGTTACTTTGATTAAATAGCTGATTGTCATTGCCTCATAGTCATGATCTGGTCTTAATCAAATGTCCAAATTTCCTGTGACATCTGTTTGATTTTTTGTATCCCCAAATTGAATCTTAAGTTTATAAAAATTATACTATAATTTTCAGGGTATCGTTTACACCCAAAAGTAGATTGTGGTTTTTTAGAAGGGCACAGGATAATCACCAAGATTTATGCTTTCATCTTTTAAGAGATTTGCTGGAAATAATTAGGTACTTTAATATGTTACTATTGTAATGGCATGGGAAGACTTGTCAAATCAGAAGAGATAATGAGCCTTGCAGAGAAGAAAGAAACATTGCTATCATAAATCTTTCAGGCTGTATATTTTATAGGAAGTTTCTAGATATTTGTCAATACCCTCAGTGTTCATAATGGGATTCCACTTACAGAGTGCTGTCTGTGCATCGTCTGATGATGTTAGGTGACATCAGTAGCATGTAATATAATTACTAATTTTTAAAAATTCTAACTTGATCACAACTTTACTTATTTAATTTGAATCTAGCATCTTCTAAGCCAGATAGTCTCTATTTCTGGTGTACATCAGACTTACCCATGAAGTTTCATAAAAATACCAATGATGGGCCTTACTTCAGAGTTACTATCTCTCTTCATACGATATCCTTATACTATACATAACATTGTTATATATGTAGTAAAAAATAGATATACTACAATTTGTATAGTATGTATGTCTCAAAATTATTGCATTTTATATATCAAGGTATTTCCTCAATATAATGTATGTATAAATATTTTTAAAATCTGATGTAACAATAACCTTTTTTAAAAATAGTTGTAATAATTATTATGCGTATAGATATTGCATCAATTGTTTTGGTATGGCTTTATTATTTTTTCAGTCACATTGTTAAATAACATTTTTTGAAACCTACATCTGATTCCTATAATCCCCACTGCTAGTTCACAGCTTCTACCACATAATAGATCTTTTACATATTTGAAGGTAGTGCTTATTTTTCTTGTATTATTTTTCTACCCTTTTTATTCTATTAAATGAGATAATGAAAGAGAAAAACTCTTTATCCAGCACCTGGCACTTACTCAACAGCATCTATAAGAGCATGTGTCATCCAAAATTATTGGGGGAAATTTGAATGTGCTATGTATTTACTGCTTTTTTTTCCTCATTGAATTGCATTCTTCCTTTATGTTTAGAAGTAATTGTCAATTTTTTGTTTCCCCTAATTACAGAGACTATCTCATTGGCATTGGTTTAAATAATTCTTGTAAATATCTTTTTTATACACCTATAACACACACAAAGACAAACCAACGGATACACACCCCTCACATTTTTTAATAGATAAGATAATATTGTAACTATGGTAATAAATACCAATTAGAAATATTAGTAAATAGTACAGCTTTATCATATATGCCTTTTCAACTAAGAAGCATTAAAATATAACTTGCATCACTGATACTTGCAAACATTTTAAAGCTTAGAATGTTTTAATAAAAACAAGATTTCACTTGAGAATTCAGGAGAGAATTTACTATCCACAGACAAATACACTTGTCCTCAATCTGCGGATTCTTAAATTAGTTATTGAAGGGGTGTTTGTGGGTACTTAGATAAGGAAACTTGGTCACCAGGAGTCAACATGGCTCAGGAGAGAACGAAGTTTCAGGCAGTTGGTCTTTTCTTCCTCTGCACTCTCCTAGCAGCCAGTTTGCATCTTTATGCTAATATTTACCATTTCATATTGTACGTGCCTTCATTGCTTATGGATTGTGAGTTCCCCAGAGTAGGGACTGCTTCCTCTTTTCTTCTGAATCCTCAGTGCCTGAAACAAATTAGATAATACTGAATTTCCATTTTGAGCTAGTACAGAATATGAGAGAATTGCTATAAACATAATATATGTAAACTATATAAAAATTTGAATAGATTTAGTGCTATATCCCTGTGGCATAATGGAAAAATATACTCCTTACAATAGCGCGCGCACACACAGAGACACAATGTTAAATCTTGTACGAAAGTCCTTAATCACTCTCCAGAGCTTTCAAAGATTAAGACAAAATGACCTTCCTGCACAACAGTAATTGGTTCATCACCCCCAGTCTCCATAGGGTGTCTGGCATTTGGAAGACACTGCTGGCCTTCTCTGCCTCTCTAGCCTGCACCGTACCCCTTGCCCTTCGGTTTGCACGTCAGTCTTTCTGTACTACTGCTGTCACCCCTGAATCCTCCCTGCTTTTGCATACACCATTTCCTCTGCCCTTCTCCCGATTCCACAGAGCTTCCTCCCATTCATTCCTGCAAATTCCGATTAAGGATTCCTTCTCCATGAGAAATTCTGTATCTCTCTTGGCCTCTCGCCTAATACTCCTTTTTAGTCCTGCCATTGCACTTTGCACATTGTCCTTTAAATCTTGATTTACTTGTCTCTCTTTCCCACTAGATACAATTATCTTTGAAAGCAGGGGCTGTGTTTTATTTGACTCGGTGTCACCAGCATTTTTTTAGTTCCTAGCAGCAAGCTTTGTAGAATTAATGAATTATTTATGAGTGAATAAAGGCAAGTAAGCAATAAATTTGACTTAGAAATCTCTTGCTCCAGTGTCTGGGAGGATAATAATAACATTAAGATAGGATAAGTGGGTGTAGAAACAGGCTTTGAAAAGAAAAAAATGAATTCAGTTCAAACTATGTTGAACATGAGTAAACTGTGGAACACTTAAGCAGAGAGTTAGTACATTTAAAAATTATTTATTCAGAGCTTACTAATTGTCAGGTAAAACACTAAGCATTAAAAGAGGAGTCACCTTGCCCAGAGGGTTATGTCCTCAAGCCCTCTCTCAGGCAAACAGTTAGTCAACAACAAAAAGACAAAGTTAGGGGTTCTGAAGGCTAGACAGCTTGTGGGTAACACTGAGGAACAAGCCATGCTCCAGACCTTCTCTGGGATCAAACTGAAGCCAGGCTACAGGTAAGAATGTGTTCTTGCTTCGCTTCTTTTGAACAAAGGAATTGAGCTTTTTCTGGCTATTTAGTATAATTCTGAGCTGCTATTTGTTGTTTTGTTTTTTTAAATTTATATATTTTTCTGCATCCAAAGTTTACACATACAACTATTTTTAAGAAGTCACAATAAAAAGTGCAAAAAGAAAGCAAAAAGCCTGTCTTGTAGGAGTTAATATTCTAAAGAAACACACACACACACACACCCATAAAATAAAAGTATTATAAAATTCCACATATTATTATTTAAGTAATAAAACCTTTAATGCAGCTTGGAAATAGTGAAAACTCTGCTAGTCTTGAGTGATATAAATACATATGAATATAGAATAAAGTATATCAAGTATATCGACAGTGTGATACATATATATTTTTAGATAACTATGAAGACAATCTACCGAAGATATTTAAAAATGTAATAAACTAAAAAATCAATACTCTTTTCCTCTGTCATTTTCTTCTTCCTCCTCCTCCTCCTCATTCTCCTCCTTCTCTCTCTCTCCCCTTCCTCATCTACAGGGTTTATATAGTAGACATGAGTAGAATGCATATACAACTAGAGAGATCAGTAATGTGAAATTCTATTTTTTTTAAAGCGAAGATTTAGATAGTTTATTTTAACTCTGCATTTATTTAGCACATTTACAAAAGTAAGTTCACATGAAAACATTAGGAATAAAATTTGCAAGTTTACTGGAAGAGAAAGAAGATTCTTGTTTTTTCCTCTCTTCTAAAAAGGTCTTGGTACTGAAACTATCTTTCTCATTTTATCTCATTATATTTCTGAATAGTTTTATTTAAAGTATTATTAAACAGATGATTTGTGGTAACTTGAATATGACTTACATATATGTATCTCTGTTTTGACTTATAAATGTGTTAATGACAACTAATCTGGTTTTACTTTTGTATAAAATTTTTATTATAATTTTAGTATAATTTTGGTATGAAAAAATTAGGGGTAAAAGACACACATAATTTGATCATCCCTACACAAACTTTGTCAACACGTTTGTAATTATAGGACCAAATAGCTCTTTTTTATTGATTTAAGTCTAATGTAATCAGTTTGCCTAATGTTATATCGCGATTATATTTTCTTAACCATCTTAACTTCTTAACTATCACTTTAAATCACTCTACATATAACATTATCATCTTACTAAATAAAATTAATTTCCACATCATTGAATAATTATTTTGTTCTTTATTTTTAATCAACGTTAAAAGTGTTATAAAATTTTTCTGCATTTAGACATTTTTCATATTTAATACTTTTTAAAATTGATTCCATGGTATGAGGTTACTAAACAGCATGAAAATTATAGTGCCTCTTAATTTGTATAGGCCTAGCATTTGAAATTATCAGTACAATTTTGTAACATTTTTAGCAAAGTTTGAGACAACCAGAGTCACTAATGTTTTGTAGTCATGAGGCATTTATACTTTCCTAAATGCCTTGTCAATATGTTAAATGTTTAATTCAATTTAGTTATAATTTATGTTTCTTATTAATAAAGTTGCATATTTTCCTATATATGTTTACTTATTGTTTTTCCATTTGTGCAAATCTCATCCTTTTGAATTTTAGAAATTAATGTTCAGAAATTATATTTCTTATCAATTTAAACTTCTAGTTTTCTTCATAGGTGCTTTTCTTTCTTACTAGGGTTGTGCATATCTGTTTCACATGTAATCACTTTAAAATCTAGATATCAAATTGGTCTGTTTTCTTTCATCGTGGTCTTTCTTATAGCACTTTTTTTTTTTTGCTTTTTGGTATGTGGGTAGTTCCCTGGCTGGGAATCGAACCCAGGCCACAGTGCTGACAGCACCAGCGCCAAAGCCTTAAGCCACTACACCATCAGGGAACTCCCTCTTATAGCATTTAAATTTTATAGTCTTAGTATAAATAAAATGTGCATTCCTTTTGTCAACCCTTTATTTAATGTATTCAGTTTTAATTTTTCTAACTTCTAGAGGATGAGACTTTCATATTGACTAATAAAACAATACATTTTAATTTTTAATTCAGAAAAATAAAATAAATTAATTTAAGAATGTTTAGTCATTTCATCATTATACTATCTTTATCTGAAGACACATTAGCAGTTTTTAATTAAAAAATTCATGAAAATTTATATATATTTTGTTAAAAAATATTTTCAGTCCTTGATATGAGTAAATTAAAATTGAAACAAAGATGTCTCAAGGGAAACAAAAGGTTCTAAAATATGTGAATAATTTTATTAAAAATATATATTCTTTAACTATGTCTAGATTCATGTGATTGATTCAGCTTTTGTCATTGCAATATGGATTTTTTTTTTTGTTTTTGTAAATTTTTTTTTGGTATGTGGGTAGTTCCCTGGCTGGGAATCGAACCCAGGCTGCAGCACTGACAGTGCTGAAGCCTTAAGCCACTCCACCACCAGGGAACTCCCACAATATGGATTTTATGAAACACATTTCCCCAGCAAGGTAACTTAAAAGATTTTTCCCTTTACTCAGATTTTGTTGTTGTCGATCATGGAATACTGAAGTAAAAGTAAGAAGAGAGAGAGAGAAGCTTAGAAAAAGTCTATGTGGAGAGATTAGTTGAGATCAGGAGAAATCGATGACCAAATATTTTAAGTTGGTCAAATGTCAATTTACATGAAAGAAGAATTAGGAAATATTATGATATATCCTAGTAATAGGATATTTCTCCTAGGAATGTAGTGTAGTGAACATCTTAAAAATATTTTGATGTGAAGATTAAGCATGGAAAAAAAAACCTATAAGTAGTAGAATCTCCATTCAAGGGTAACCAATATTTAATATAAAATAATATAAAATTAATTTCATAAATAATTTTCTGTTAAAATATTTAACCCAATTTATTTCTAGAATAAGTTCAATTTCACATTAGAAAAAAAAGTTGGTGAAATGAATATTACTAATGACACATTTATTTCATCATGTGATGAGTTTTGACCAAAATATACACCCATGTGATGAGTTTTGACCAAAATATACACCTATGTCACTACTACCCCCATGCCCATTTTTCAATTGGGTTATTTGTCTTCTTATTATAGAGTTGTAAGCCTTTTAAAAATATCTTCTGGACACATGTCTTTTGTCACATATATGACAAACTATAAATACATATATAAGGTATTTTCTCATTATCAATGGCTTGTCTATTAATTTTATTAACTGTGTCTTTTAACAAAGAATTTTCATTTTGATGACATGTAATTTATTATTTTTCTCTTTTTTGGTGGGTGTTATTTGAGTCCTAAGAATTATTTCCTTACTAGTATACTGGACACAAATACATTTTCTCAAGATTGTTTTTAAGACTACTATGGGTTTAGAATATTTTCTTTTAAGTTTGGTATTTGAGCATTTTTCTTCTTTTCTTTCTGCCTCCCTCCCTTCCTTCCTTTCTTCTTCTTTGCATCCTTTCTCCCCCTTTTTTATATATGAATATCAGTTGTTGCAAGACTACTGTATTTGTTGAAAAGCCTTCCTCATTCAAACACTTTGGAGTCTTTGTCAATAAAAAAATAAGGTGATATATTTGTGAGTATATTTCTAGACTTTTAATTCTTCATCACTGGCTTCAGCCCTTATGTTAACACCACATATTCTGATTACTGCATCTTTGCAGTAAATTGTGAAATCAAATATTCTTTCTATATTTTCATGGTTTTTGGACTATTCTAGTTCTTTGCAGTTCTGCATATGTTTTAGAATCAGCTTGTCAATTTCTAGAAAAGAAAAAAAATACCTGATACTTGATTGGAATTGCTTTGAATCCATAAATCAATTTAGTGAGATCTATTTTTATTGACATGTGTATGTATGTATGTAGATATGTATATAATGTATATATTTTTTGTGTCTTATTGCCTTAGCTAGACTTAGTGTATCATGTTGAATGGAAGTATAATAGTTAGAGGGAAATTTCTTGCTTTATTTCTGACCTTAGAGAAAATATGTTTAGTATTTCATGGATAATTATGATTTTAGTTATAGTTTTTTATAAATACCATTTATCAGATAGAGAAAATTCCACTTAATTTATAGTTTTCTGAGGTTATTAAAAATGTTTTACTAGGAAAGGTTGTTTAATTTTGTCCAATGCTCTTTTTTTTTCTCATCTTTAGGTGACTATTTTTCATTGTTCTCATAAGTGGTGGGTTATATAGATTGATATTAAGTATTAAAGCAGTATTGCAGGATTTCTTGTTTCAGCTCTACATGTAATGAGCTTGGAAATCCTGTCCATACAAGAAAAAGTTAAAGAAAAACGTAAGCAATGACTCTTGGGCTCATCAAAGTACGGAGGTCACAGTGAGAATGACCACTTCAAAATCTAGAAAGATAGGTAAATATACAGATAATCAGAGCTGAGATCAACTTAGCTGGAGCAGAGCCTGATGGAGCCATAAACTGGCAAGAACACTTAAGTGGTAACTTTAATCAAATGCTGGAAGTAAAAAGTGGAATAGAATGAATGAGAAAGACACATGGGAGCTATAATCTTGTAGGACCCCTGATGTGGGCCAAATAGAGCAGCCATGCCCCCACTTCACTAAAGACTCCTTTTCCTTGTTTCTTTAGCTCTTAGTTTCACCTTTTCTTAATGGCTTTTCTTATCAATTTTCTCTGGTTCCTCACCGGGAGCAACAGACTTTCTATCCTGAAACCACATAGTGACAAGGGCTTTAAAACCTATTTCTCTGATCAATGCCTTTAAAGTACTAACTGAATTATTTTCTCCTAATCTAGAAATCATCAGGATACTAACGGTGCACCAACAAGGTTTCTAGCCCATCTCAACCAAAGGAGTCAACATGGCGGATCTCGAGACCCCCTCCCCTCTTTAGATCAGATAGGATGAGAGCTCCGTGGATCCCCAATAGGTGGGGACAACAACCATTTTCAGCAGGAAGCAGATACAGAAGATGAGACCTCCACCCCCTCAGCTTCCCATGGAGATTTGTGGGGATCACGTCTCTCAAGAGGATGTGAGGAAGGCAGATAGAATAGGGAAATCTCAACCTCCCCCATGAGACTGCCTGCTGCAATTGTTATGCCTAGATACCACCCTTTCCCATGCAATCCCTGCCCCAGACTAGGAGGAAGTTCCAGACAAAGACAGGGAAGTCAGAGGGCCCAAGGAGCCCACCAGCTTGGGCCAGCTCCTAAGGCCTGTGCAGTGAGAGTTACCTGAACCTCATTATACCATCATTATAATATCACACATATGCCCAGAGGTCATTAATATTATAACAGACTGAACTCTGGGAAAGGGCATGTGCAGTCATAAGGCAGACGGCTTGTCAATCAAATTTGTCTATCAAGAGACCCCACGCCCAGAGGTGTCTCCCCTGAAGACTTAGAATAAAAGTCCCAAAGCCTTGTTCATTGGGGCTTCTAAGCCATTTTCTTGTTCAAGCCCACTCCTACCTCTTTGGAGTGTACTTTCCCCTCAATAAACTGTCTCTTTGTTTCACCACTTTACTTTTGCATGGGTCTCATTCAATTCTTTGCTCGAGATACCAAGAACCTGGATGTCGTGTGGAAGAGGACACCCTATTTTCAGGCAACACCTCCACGTATACCACACATACATTGGTCTTATGTCCAGAAATTTCACCAGATAACTGTAGTATATCATATACAAGGCAAGTATCAATTCAAGTATATCCGTATTCACTTTAAATGTGAACAGGCGGAATATAGCAATTAAAAGGCAGACATTTTTCAGAGTGGGTTAAAAAAAATGACCCAGCATGTTATCTGCAAGAGACCTACTTAAAATTTAAAGACCAATAAACATTTAAAAGTAAAAGAATGTAGAAAGGCACCATGCTAACACTACTCAAAAGAAGGCTGGAGTTGCTTTAGTAAGTGTAGACAAACATCGTGAAGGATAAAAAGAGAAGTATTACATAATGATAAAGCGGTCTACTCTCCAAGAAGACATAACAATGTTTAATGTGTATGCACTTAATAAAAAATGTCCAAACGTGAAACTTTTGCTATCTCACCAATTATTTTGAGAACTAAAAATATGGTTTATCCACTTTCTTTTTTAAAAAATGTAATCATCCCATGTGGTAACTTCTTTTCTTTTGGATTCTCTAATTTGGTTTTTTTACACATCAACTTAACACGACTACTTAACAACAATGACAATAAAATACAAGGGCATTATTTTTGGGGGTGGATGTAATTTTAGAAATACTTTTATTTTAATCTCTGAAGTGTAATCATTTTAAATTATATTTTAATTAAGAACATATTAAATATAAAAATAAGAAATTTATAATATAAGATTAAAATTATTTCAAATAGAGTCAACTTTCTGTTAACTGGAACTCAAGCAACCAGCATACCCAAGCAACCAACAAAAATAATCGAAAAAATAATACTGCATTTATCTGACATAGGTGCCAGATAACTGAGACTCTACTGTATATAAGACACCAAGGGAGGTTTGTAAACTCTTGATGCCATCAAAGCTTTTGTTTCAATTGAAAGATCTTCAATAGAATTAACCTATGCCAGGAACTCTCGATTATAGAGTAAATAATAATAGTCAGTGTAGAATGAATGAATCGTATTTTCATGTAAATATAAATGTGCCTTAACACCATTTATCAATTGTGACAGAATACCCAGGGAAAACTTTGTCTTTGTAAACCACCGTAAAGTATGCAAAGAAGTTTGAAAGAAAATCACTAGAAATGTTTTTAAATAATAAAAAAATATTTTAAACTAAGAATAAGATTCAATCAAGATGTTTATGAGAATTCCTTAAAGATCATTTTCAGATAAACCTTAGAAAATAAATCTCAACTAATAGGCCTGTGATGTTACCGTGTCCCAATTTATTCCATGGGGCACAGGATAAGCCAACTTAGTTGAGATCTGCACTTCAACTGCATCAAAGGATGCATTCAAGTAGTTCAAATGAAAAAAAAAAAAAGATTAATTAACTTGGATTTAAAATTACAATTATCTAAGTAGTGACTTCAATAATTGTACCATGATACTGGTTTTATCACTATATTTCTACCTTTAATTCTGAAGACATTCGTTTTACACTATTTTTAATAACATAGTTTAATTTAATGGCCTATTTTTATTACCCAGATATAAGCTATTCTAAGAAATGTCCTTTTCTGTCACATTATAATTGAGAGCATTTTGAAAACTGGAAAGCATTACAAGTGTGGAGAGATGTATGATGCAATGACTATTATCTGCCTTCTATGACATTTTACATGCAAGTGAAAATTGGTTATTATGGCTTATTTTATTATTATAAGTCTAAAACTGATTTTTGGAGCAGCTTTGAGTTTTAGAAACATTACTAGAAATATTAATATAGAGAATTCAACTATTGTCTACCTCATAAAGAAAATATAGACTCCTTTTATCCTCATTTCTGTGCCACATGAATTCATTGTATTATTCTGCTCCTTGTGTACAGGAAACACTGAATATGCCCATGAAATAACTCTTGGCAATTTTACCTTAAATTCTGGCAAGAATAATAATGGTTAAAAGTTATATGGAAGCAACCTAAGTGTTCATCAATAGATGAATGGATAAAGAAGATGTGGTATACATATGTAGAATGAAACATGACTCAGCAGTAAAAAAGAATGAAACCTTCATATGTGATAACAGTGATGGTCCTGGAAGGTATAATGTTAAATGAAGTAAGTCAGACAGACAAAAACTGTATGATTTCATTTACATGTCGAATCTAAAACAAAATGAAACAAACCGACAACCCAAACCAAAGGAACAAACAAAACAAAAGAGAAGCAGGCTCAGATACAGAGAATAAATTGGTGTTTGCCAGAGCGGATTGAGTGGAAGGGTGGGTGAAGAGGTGAAGGAGAATAGGAGGCACGAACTTCCAGTTATGAAGTAAATAAGCCACGAAATGTGGTGTAAAGCACAGGGCATATAGGCAATAATACTATAATAGCTTTGCATAGGCACAGATGGTTACTAGGGTTATTGGGGTGATCATATCATAAGATATGTCAAATCAATATGTTGTACACCTGAAACTAATATAATATTGTATGTCAACTATAACAAAAAAATGTAATGGTATTTTAACCATTTCAGCAAAATCTTCCATTGTAGCTCGTATTTTGACATATTGAAGCTAGCATTTATGATTGTATACTTCCATTTTTAAAAAGTTAAGTACAAAAGACAAAATTAATCTCTGGAAATGGACTTCATGTCTAGTGGTCTTGATGTACTATATAAAATCAATGGGCTTTTCACTTATCAGCTGTTCCAAATCCTCTCTGTTCTTTAGAAAATGGAAACATGAAGTACAAAATGCCCACTGTAATTACTACAGATAATAGAAAAGGCTCTTTTGACCTGTTGTGTGTGCGTGTGTGTGCGTGTGCGTGTGTGTGTGTGTGTGTGTGTGCTGCTGCTACTGCTGCTAAAAAAAGCTTGTCTCTAAACCCAATGAGAGAAAGACACACAAAGAGCTACTCCTGAATACAATATGAATACTTTCCTTTATTCTCCTTATTAGCCAGTTACGGACATGGCAGTTTCAGTCACCTTGTCCGTAGGATCTAGTTTTTCAAGATGATTCTGTTTTATTTGGTATATGAAAAGCAGGACAAAGTAGCACATTCCTGTTATTATTCTGATTTTACAGTCATTTTTTGATAGAGAAAGACACTGTAACTCTGATTTCTAATATACTCAGAAAGCTTTTGATTGATAATATCATGTAAACATAGGACAAAACATATACTAGCACAAAAACATCACCCTATTCACAATTAATAAGTTACTAACTATTATTTTATCCTTTCTAAATAATGACTCTATGGTAAGGCAAAATATGTATTCAAGCCCCAATATGCCTAGAAAGTACTTCAAAATCTTAAGTAGGTCATTTCTAATGGAAAAGTTCAACCCATTATTACCCCATTTTTTCCCCTGGACACATTTTTTTTTTTTAGTTATAGACAAGACACTGGATCTCAGAGTAAAGGACTATTCAAGGGAACAATTCAGATAGATAGTGTTAAATTAGTCATTTATTCTAAACCATATTATCAAACAACAATAAATCTAGAGAAAATATGGCATTGCTCTGTGCCTGTATGTCCAAACACGTAGAAATTTATAAAAAAACATGGAAATGTGATTGAGTTCTTCATAGGTACCAAGTACTATTTTCCACTATCTTCTAACAAAAGGTTTTGAAGTAAATGCTGTCATTATCCTCTATGCTGAACAGTAAGGATACTGAAGCACGGAATGGTTAATTGTCCAAGGATTTGAACACAACCTGTCTACTTCAGAGCACAAACTCTTAACCCCATGCTATGTGCCCTTCACACGTCAAAGATGATAAGCATTTAAGACACAACAGATCAAAGTAAATTCTTTGAGTTTTTGTGTCTTCATTGTTTTATTAAGTTTATTGGGGTGACATTGGCAGTAAAATTATCTAAGTTTCAAGTATACAATTCTATAATACATCATCTATATATTGCATTGTGTGTTCACCACCCAGAGTCAATTGTCTTTCCATCACCACATATTCGACTCCCCTTCCCTCCCAAGCTCCACCCACTAACTCTAGTATCTTAAGATAGAAAATGCCAAATATTCTCATTGGGAGAATGTGCTAGCACAAAGTAGAATAAAAGCCAGGATTACTTTTTCTAAAACAGAATTTAGCTGGATAGTTATTTCTTAGTTAAAATACTATTGGAATTTTTATTTAGTTGAAATTTTCCTGAACACATAAAATTGTCTAAACAAATTCAGGCCAAAGAACCATCTGTTTTCTTACCTTTCAATGACTTTTCCAGTAGGCATTTTTTTTTTTCATCATTCATGCAGAATTCCCAAGTGCCTTGTAGTGACATGCTAAGAAATCCCATGGGTTACAGTTGGAACACCAGGTAATATTTCGTGTTCTGATTACTACAAAGAAAGCAAGAAGCTTTTCAATTCTGTTAGAAGAAAGGAAGACAAGTATAAAAAAAATAACATAAGAATTTGGACACTCATGTAAAGTCAAATTTGACCTGACATGCTCTAAAATTGGGTGCAAACTTTAAGACTGTAATCATTGGTTTCAACATTAGAAAATATCATGCAAAAAACTTGGTATTTTTATAAAGTTTTTCTGGAATAAAGCATAGTACTCTGCCAGGTAAGTTAGCTTCTGTGATTTAGTCTATCTTTGTCCTACTTTTTATGGTATTTATGATGTAAGCACTTCTTATTCTCAGAAATGTGCATTAGAGATAGGGGAGGAATTTCAAAATTTATTATAAGGGAAGGATTCCTTGATTATTTGGATTAAACTTAATTATAAATACTAAACTTTATATACAGATGCATGGAAATAAATTATGTATGCATGCAGTAAAACATAATCATGCTTTACTTATCTTCATATTTTTATGTTTGAGTGTCTATATAGCCCTGTGAGACAAACAAATGTAAGAAGAGTCTGACTTGAAGTAAAAATATAATGGAATCACATGATAGATGGAAAACAATCTGGGACTTACTGCTCATGCTCAAGGTCATCAGGAGTATGTTCAAAACCCCAAGAAGGGCCATCTGACCTATTGTTGACCCTCATAAAGATTACATATGCAAACCCAACAATTTCACTATGTATGCATACATGTGTGTTTTGGTATATATAAACATCCTTACAAATGTAAACACAGACCTTTATGCATAATGAGTGAGCAATCATTATGCATCACAGAGCACCCTCTGTGATACAATCAACTTAAATGGCTATGAGAAAAAAACATTTTACTAGCAATGTAGGATAGTCTGTTAACTAACATTTCCTGCATGCCATTTAATAGTTTAGAATGTAGGGTAAATGCCACAGTATCAGAACAAAATAGGTTGAAATAAATTCTGTCTGCATGGAATCAGGTGTAAAAACCATCTCATAGATTTTTCAGTCATGATGATGCTTTTCCTTGTCTGATAAAGCTATCCTTGAAAGAAAGTATTGGCTGGGGTTGTATCAAACTTTGCCCTCTTGTACTGGGGAGAGATAAGGGTTAAGAGTATGGGCTCTGGAGCTGGGTTCCAATCCAGGCTCTGCTTCTTTTAGGGCAACTTGTGAATGTTTTTGTGCTTCAATTCCTTCTTGTGAACAATATGGTAGATAATAGGCACCTACAGACTTCTGGCTTACTCCTTCTGACTTCACTCATTGTTATTCTCTCCTGGATTAATTTTGATGTTTTCAATACCTATATAGGTTATCCCTGTAAGACCACAGCCTCTTATTTTCTAGTCCTCTTTCTTATTTCAATTATACACTTGCGTGTTTGGAAACATAAATATATAGTGTGCTTTGTTTGTAAAAATAGAATATACCATTTCATTAGAAGTGTATGAAAAGACTCATACAGCAAGATACTTTTAGACACAAGAATAATGCAGTATTGTTAGAAAAGAATGAATTGTATAGTTTTTATGTTTTTGCAACCACAAGTCAGGAAAGAACTGAGGTTCAGTGTGGATTCATATAGAAAAAAGTCCCTGAAATAATGGGGAAATGGTTTGTAGGGTGGATAAACAGGAAATAAAGAATATGGATGGATGGCATTAAGGACAGATGGCTTGCATCCTGAGAGGATTTCATTTCTTATGTATACATTTTTTGGATTTTACCAGTAATTACAAATGCTGATAAAAGTTATGCAAAGATGATTTTTTAGAAATGTGTGAAATATCTGTCTGGACCTCTCTACCTACTAATTTTCAGAGCTTAATGATGCTTAACTTTAAAATTAGTATATGTTTTCTATATAATACAAGGTCTGGCAGAAGTAATGCCCAGATTTGAGTTATGATTTTATTACAAAGTCATAACCATACATGCTTATGGTTACACAGATAATGCCCTTTTATGAGCTGGTAATCTATACCAAATCCTTTATTACAAAATTATAAGCATGTATGGTTATAATTTTATAGTAAAATCATAATTCAAGTCCTGACATTACTTCTGCTGGACCCTGTACTTTAATTTCAAATTCATCAAGATGAGTCTGGATCTAGCCAAATCAAGGCAGCCTACTACTTTGCCAAGAAATGCAGTTGCTTTTATGGTTTTCATTCTCCAGAACTGTAAAACTATAAATTCCTGTTGTTTTAAGCCACTTAGTTTTGGTACTTTGTTATAGCAGCCTTAGAAAACTAATACATTTAGAAATTTAGGTTCTTTTCCTCCCCACATTGGAAATTCTCTGTGTGATATTTTAATTATGGTTGATTTTGTGTTATATCATCTTCAGGAGTAGTGTCTCCTTGATGGACAGACTTTTCTATTCAAAGATGACCATGTTTAGAATATTGGAAAGGAAGCCAGATTGGAAATAATTTCTTTCACTTTCTTCTGTAATTCAGTTTTTCCTTCTGTTGACCTATTATCATCTTCAGTTGTTTTGTTTTCCCTTTCAAGGTCATTATTCATGTCATCTCCAAATGCCCATGTCCCTGTTTCATCTCTTCCTCCTCTTCTTTCTCACTTTATTTCCTGCTCCTGGTCAACTTCCTGCCTTCTCCTTTCTTCAGAGGAGTTTCTATTAGCATGGGTGGTAGAGGAGAGGTGTGTGGGGGTCTAAAGTACACAACAGGATACAATGAAAATTTGATCTACTTCGTAAAACAATTGCTGCAGTCAGGTTGATCAGGTTAATTCACACCTCCATCACCTCACATCATTACCTTTTTGTTCCCTTGCAGTGAGATGGTTAGCACATTTTTGGTGTTAGTAACTACTATGGACACCAGGTCTTCCATTAGACACTCAGAACCTATTCACCATATAACTAGAGGTTTACGTCCTTTGACCATCATCTCCCCATCTCCTCCACCCCTAAACCCTAGTAAGCATTATTCTGCTCTCTAGCTCTATAAATTAAACTTTTATTTATTATTAACTTTTTTTGATCCTGTATATAAGTGAGATCATTTGGTATTTGTCTTTCTCTTTCTGGCTGATTTCACTTAGCATAGTGTCTTCTATGTTTATCCACATTGTTGCAAATAGTAGCATTTCCTTCTTTTTCGTGGCTGTATAATATTCCATCACACACTCACACTCACACACACACACACACACACACACACACCCCACATCTTCTTTACCCATTAATCTATCAATAAACATGTAGTTATTTTCCATATCTTGGCTATTGTGAATATAGTGGCAGTGAAAATGGGAGTAGATATATCTCTTTGAAAGGCTATTTTTACTCTTATTAACAAATTGAATGAAATAAGGATACAACTGCAGGAAGGCCCCTACCCAGGATAAGCAATATTAGTTGAACCTGGTTAGAAGTAAGGTATGAATTCCTTTACTTCCTGAAGAACTTCCCCAGTCTGAGTCCTAGACAGTTGATGTTCTTTTGCTCTGTCCTCTCAGATACTCCTCCAACTCTTCATTTCTTAAATGGATTGCTGAAATTTCAATCCTCTCAATGTTTTCTCTCCTGGGCTTCCTAATTTGATAAGGTTGTGTTTATTCCTATTTTAAATGCGAAGTCAGAACCAAATGCTACCACCAATCCCTTTCTGTCCTATGGTCAAATGTACCAAAAAATAAAATATTAGGTATTCTAACTCATGTTTCTTAAAGGTGTGTGATTGACACTTGGTGTAATGTTTCTTTGCATCTGTGAAGATACTAGATGCCAACTGTGTTCAGAAGCTTTGTTACCAATAAAACAAAACAAACAACAACAACAACAACAACAACAACAACAACAAAACAAACACAAAGATTTCCAAATGCCCTTTGGGGTCAGTATCATTCCCAGTTGAAATTACTGTGATAAAAGTTATTAAAATCAGTTTAATTTGGAAATGCTATTTTCTAACTCAAGGAGTGGGTGTTACATGTGCATGCACACTAGAGGGTGTAAGGAGTGGGTGAGTGGTATGTGGGAAAAGGAAGTACTATGTAGATAAAAGATATGTTTGCATAACGTGATCAAAATTATTAATGTTTTCACATTACAGAAAACATAGAAATGATACTTTACAATTCTCATATCCTTTATTTCAAGCATGTAAGGAGCAAGAGCTCTACATAGACATGGAGGAACAGGGTAGGAGTCTGGAAGCAGAATATACAAAAGAAGGTAGAACAGCTAACATGAAGTTCAGATAGCAATTATAGAAAGTAGAAGAGTTTTTGATGTTTGAGAGATGAATGTGGTTGTAAAGAGTATCAAGAGCAGCTGCTATCCTTGGGAAGATGCTATGCTGGCCTACAGTAAGAAGAGATTTAAATATTTCCCAGCAGCAAGCCCATACTCCTCCCTACTTGATAGCTTTTTTATAGAGAAATGGAATAAAAGATTGAAATGCTTAAATTTCTTTTTGATTGATGGGTGTAATTTGATGTATGTATTTGGCAGAGATGGGGAAACTTCACCAAGACTCAGCTACCAGCATATTCATTAAGCAGGCTATTGTTACTAAGAACACTAATGGAACACTACTCAGCTGTAAGAATAAGTGAAATACTGCTATTTGTGACTGCATGGATAAATCTTGAGAATTGAAATAAATCAGATGGAAAGTGTTGAGAATCATATGATTGCATTCATACGTGGGATATAAAACTGAAAACACCAAACGAAAACTCACAGATAAAGACAGCAGTTTAGTTGTTACCAGAGGGAAAAGGGGTTCGGGGAGAGGTAGAAAAGGGTAAAGGTCAAATATATGGTGATGGAAGGAGATTGGACTTTGGGTGGTGAACACATAATACCATATATAGATGATATATTATAGAATCATGCATTTGAAGCCTATATAATTTTAACCAATGTTACCCAAAAAATTCAATAAAATTTAGAAAAAGAATACCAATGCTATTATCACCAGCATTATTTGTACTTAATTGGATGTCCATTAAAATAAAAATATATCAGGAGGGGAGTTCCCTGGTGGTGTAGCGGCTTAAGGCTTCGGCGCTGGCGCTGTCAGCGCTGCGTCCTGGGTTCGATTCCCAGTCAGGGAGCTGCCCACATACCAAAAAGCAAAAAAATATATATCAGGAAACATTTTATTTGACCATCTTCTATACTGGCAATATAATATACACTTTATGTAGGATAATTACTATTATTATTGTTGGAACCTATGAAAATCACTTTGGAGTTAGCTTGACCATTTCAGAGAAATAATTATTTCAGATTTCTTAAAATGAAAGCAGATGCTAGGATTTCTATTGTACACTGTATTTTTTTTTTAATTGGGGTGACATCTGTTAGCAAGGATTACATAGGTCTCAGGTGTACAGTTCTACAGTGCATTGTCAACTTCTTGTATAATAAGTTCACCACCTAATGTGACTTCTCTCTCCATCACCTTATATTTAGCTTCCCCCCCTCCTCTCCCACCCCCTCCCCTTTCTCCCTGTACACTGTATTTTTATATAATATACCATGAAGAAATATTTCACTTATCTGTTCTAAAATTAAATGATTAAAATTTTGATATGGTATTTAGTAAGATATAAGCACGTATTGTATTAGCACACCATATTCAAAATATTAGAATATTCATTTTTTTGCATAATACTATTCTGGTTTTTGTGTCTCCCTGTATGTATTATTGTGATTGATTTAGTAACATGCATAGAAATGTCACTAATACGTCCTTTAGCATAATACAAAGAAGTTATAGAATGATCATCAGAACATGTTGTATTACATGGCATTTAAAATGGGGATGTTTCAGGTGCAATTATATTGGAAATTAAGCTATTAGTTTATAAATTGATTGATATAACAAAGCCCCACCTTTGTTTTGCTTAGATTTTTAAAATTTAGTTCAAAATGTTTATACTGTAAGACTGAGCTTCATCGTCCTTTACTCACACACAATGACAGGTGCCTTTAGTAAAACATGAGCCACTTTTCACACATTGGGGCAGTAAAATGACTTTTGTGTTAGCATATACTCTTACATGGGTAATATCGTAATAATACATTGGATTCTAAGGAAGAAGGTGTTTGTTTTTTAATTTGTACAACACTTTTGAGCTCTGTTAGGAGAAAATCAACAGCTTTTCAGAGAGCAACCACCTTCCCTTGCTGGGCTCACACCGTGTCAGAACAGGTCTGTGAAATCACTGGGCAGAGGCACCCTGGAGAAGGAAGTGACAGTCATCACTGTGGTTTTGCAACAATGAAATTCTATCTGTTCTCTGAATTTTCATGACAGATTCTAGCAGGGGTGATGTAGAATGAAGTGAAGTGTTTGCCTACAGCTGGTGGAGAGAGCTTTAGGGGGAAAAAAATAGAAAACTTCAAACAGTATCAATACGAGAAAACAGGGAGGACATTGGGGGCCATCCAGTTCCCCACCATCTGCTCACACACGGGCCATCAGGGACGTCCTGCTTCCTAATGGAGGCACATGTCAGGCAACAGACAGTAGCAGCCAGGACCTACGCAGAGTGCTGGGAAGATGCGAAATAAAACAAGCTGCCCACAGCGCCATCCTTAGTCATCTATTTAAGCAATAAAGTGACTTAAAATCACCTTGTGTTTTGCAAGAATACACTTATTACTGTCACGGTAAAGGTGGAATTCTGAAAGATTGCTTCTGAATAAAAGAAAACAAATTAAATGGCCTGGACATCTGAGAGCAGTTTCAAACCTTGTCAATGTATTTTCCCCTAACCTAAATATGGCTTCTAAATTTTCACCTTATTGATGTAACCCATCCTAAAAGGTACTTGTCATTTACTGAGAGATTGATTAAAGACTCTGCATAGTTGTAATCTTGAGAAGTAAAATTAAAGGTATATTTTATCGGGCCAAAATTGCATGCTGAATTAGCAGGCTAAGGGACATGGTTATGATGACTCTTAAGCCCTAGGATTTTTTGTGTAGTGAAATAGGAAAATATTTTCTTCAGGTTATTTCTGTTAAGTTTAAATCCGGTATCTTAAAGGTAATTAAAAAATAAATTCTTGTTGAATATTTTCTGTTACTGACAAAAGCATAAATTCTATAGTATTTAATCTAACTACTTCTATTTCACAGATGATGAAATAGAGGTTCAGTGATACAAAGGATAAAAATAAGAATGAAGGAAAATATTGGAATACATTGTAGGGAGAAAATAAAATAATTGCAATGTTAATAGAAGGTAAGAGAGAATTGATCAAATTAGAGAGGGCGATCTAACAGGCTCTCTAGTACAAGACTTAGGAATATTTAGGAATGCCACAAAACCAGCATCAGGAACTAACCAAAGTTCTTGTCAACCCACACGTATTTATGCAGAAGAAAATTAGATTGACAGAGTTTGGAAGTGGGATTACAGTTGTAGCAACATGGAAGAAAAAAAAAACAACTAAATCCAGTGTGAAAAGATAGGCAGTTTATTCTTCTAAGTAAGATTTTTGTTATTGTTGTTGTTTTGTTTTGTTTTTTCCAAAAGAATGTTTTTACTAATCACCCCTGTTCCCAAGAGCCAGTCATTGCCAACACGTAACCTTTAGTACCAACTGCTACACTTCCGGTAGGTCTGTAGTTACTTCATCCCAGGTGTTCCTTCCACACTGGCTGACAAGTTCACCTGAACTGCTGCCAAGATAAACAATCACAGTTGACTTTGACCTGACATTCTATGTGTCTGGTCTTTTGTATTCATCCAGGAGATACACTGTTGCTTTACACAAATCACACGAAATCTGAGGCAGAAAGTATTCCAAATGTGGAGAATAGATTCACTAAATAGTTGAGTGGTTTTACTTCCACTCACTCACAGCCCTATAGACATGTATAAGTCCCCAAGGAAATTAGAAATCATCTTTCCTTAATGTTGTAGTTGACTATAGAGTTGAGAATCCTGTGAATCCCTTCTGGATTTTTCAATCATTGATTTTGTAATCCTAAATTGTTACATGAGTCATGATTTAAAAATCAAACCTTTAAAGATGTGTGATAAAAATCAGTTTGTGGTTTCAAGAATACCAAAGCTATATAATCATAAGCACTGTGAAACTTGTTTCATTTGACAAAAATGGGTATTATTTGGTTAAAAACTGTGTATTGTTAATTAAAACATTTAAAACTAGTATCAGTTTTTATTCATTTTAATATTAGGAGCAACCACAATTTTTTCTCCCTTCATAAACTTGTTTTATAAACTTTTCCATTATAAATGCTTCAAAATTAAATAACTTTAATGGCAAACTCATGCTTTTCAAAAAATAACATATATGTATTTATTGTTTGACTTACTGGTGTGACAATGGTTAACAAGAATTGCATAGACTCCAGGTGTACAATTCTACAGTGCATTGTCTGTGTGTTGAATTAGCCCACAAAGACTTATGTACCCCAATGTTCATTGCAGCACTGTTCACAGTGGCCAAAACATGGAAACAACCAAAGTGCCCTGCGACAGATGACTGGATAAAGAACTGTGGTACATATGCACAATGGAATATTACTCAGCTATAAGAAAAAAACTCATGCTTATTAAAATTTAAGCAAAGGTGACAAATACTATAATAAGAACAAGTGCAAGCTCACACTCTGAACTCTCACGTGGTTCTCATAAACACATAGGAATCTAGATGAATGTTTTGAATGATCATTCGGGTGATAGTAAAAATAATAAATTTTCAGAAACAACTGATGTTTTCAAAGGCATCTAGTTAGAGAAACATTCACCTAAAAGATGTCACAAGGTTCCCACCCACATCAGAAATTAATTTTTTCAATGTTTGTATTACTGTAATATATGGAGGTAAATAATTTTACTGGCTTTTATAACTCTGGTAATCTAAAATACAGAGAATAGATACACTTTTGAGAACATTCATACAAAAAAATAAAAATTCAAAAACTGTCCACATGAAAAATAAGGACATTTTCCCATGCCCTGAGAGCAGAGGGAACCTTACAGAGACAGAGAGAGGAAGCAAGACACCAGGAGGAAATGCTTGTGTGGTATGAGTACGTCCATGGACCCTCCTATGTTGCATCACCAAAGGTTTCTGTGGCCCAAGGAGGGCTTGCCTGGCTTGACCACCAGACCCTATACATAGCTCTTTGCTCATTAGTAGATCAGTGACTGAAGACTATGTGGTCTGACTGTCCTGTGTTGGCAGGACATAAGACCATCAGGCTATATCCCAATGCTGTGGGGTAAGACCGGGAACAACTGAACAGAAGCTAGAGTCAGAAATTAACTTGACTGTAGGAAAACATAATGTATGCTATAGACATGATGCTTATTAACATAAAGCTATTTAAATGCCCTACTTAGACTAGGAAGAAGATTAAATACATGAGCTACCCATGGCATAACATAGACTCATTACTATGAACCAGTAACTTAAAATATACTCCATTATTTGTAGTAAAATAACCATGGACCATCTCATAATCCTATTACTCTAGATCCCCAAATTCAGAGTCCTAGCTTTCACTATTCCTTAAGGTAAAGGTATAATCCAAATGACATTGATTTTAGGGAACATCTCACTGCTTTTCCTTTTTAAAAACCCAGTATCAGATTGATATTATTGTTAGACATTTGTTTGATGTAAGAAAAAGGTTAATTATCTATCTACTCTTCACAACTTGAGAAAAAGCCCAGCTGTTGATCATTATAATACCTACTAACATAATTACCCAAGGAATAAGGAATGCCATAAGACCCAGTTTTGTTTCCATAGAGACTACTGGGATCAAAATTATGCCTTTTTGTTGTCAATAAGAGAAATTTATTATAACTGTGATTTATTTATATTTAAAAATTGCTTTAATTAATACCCTTTCAAATGATGGAGCTTGACACCTGCAATTAGACAGGATCAAGTTGAGAAAACAAAAACCCCAATAGATTTTTAATTTTATTCACCAAGGAGAATTTAGTGCAGGAAATTGTTTAACCAGGTACTGGAGGACTGGAAGACAGAAAGGAACCAGCGAGGTGCCACAGTGACTACCTTCAGTCTTTGAACAGTACCGTACCTGTGTTGTTGAAAGTCAAGTAGATTAAAGACTTAAATAAAGCTTGTCCAACCTGCAACCCATGGGCTGCATGCAGCCCAGGATGGTCAATGCTGCCCAACACAAATTTGTAAACTTTCTTAAAACATTATGAGTTATTTGGGGACTTTAAAAAAAAAGCTCATCAGCTATCATTAGTGTTAGTGTATTTTATGTGAGGCCCAAGACAATTCTTCTTCCATTGTGGCCCAGGGAAGACAAAAGATTGGACATCCCTGACTTAAATGTTAGACTTTAAACCATAAAAGTCCTAAAAGAAAACATGCAATAAACTCTTTAACATTAGTGTTAGCAATATTTTTTCAGATGTGACTCCTAAGGCAAAAACAACAATGGTAAAAAGAAACAAATGGGACTATATCAAACTAAAAACATTTTGCCCAGTGAAGGAAGTAATCAACAAAACAGACAGACAATATACTGAATAGGAGGTGATATTCACAAACCATATATCTGATAAGGGGTTAATATCCAAAATGCATGAAGAACTCATACAACTTAACACTGAAAACAAAACAATCCCATTAAAAAATGGTTAGGGGACCTGCATAGACATTTCTCCAAAGAGGACATACACATGGCCAATAGACATATGAAAAGAAAAATGCAAATTAAAAAATCACAATGAAATATCACCTCATACTTGTCAGAATGACTATCACTAATAAATCAACAAATAGCAAGTGGTGGCAAAGATGTGAAGAAAAGGGAACTCTCATGCACTATTGGTTGGATTGTAAATTAGTGCAACTGCAATGGAAAACAGTTTGGAGATTCCTCGAAAAATTAAAAATAAAACTGGCATTCAATCCAGCAATTCCACTTTCAGGTACTTAGCCAAAGAAAACAAACACACTAATTCATAAAGATGTATGAATCCTTGTGTTCATTGCAGCATAACTAGCAATAGTCAAGATGTAGAAGCAACCTAGATATCTATCAATAGACAAATGTATAAAGAAAATGTGTATATATACAATGGAATATTACAAAGCAATAGAAAAGAATGAAATCTTGCCATTTGCAAAAACATGGATGGAACTAGAGGGTATTATGCTAAGTGAAATACGTCAGACAGAGAAAGGCAAAATGTAAATGAGTAAAAGGAACACAAAACAGAAACAGACCCATAGATATAGAGGAGAAGTGGATGATGACCAAAGGGGGTGTTGGGAGATGGGAATAAAAATTGTTTTGAAAAGAATGTTATGACTCTCCTCTTACAATTACTATTACTACTATCACCACCACCACCACCCCTACCATTTATTGAAAACAAAAAAGAAACTCCGTAAGGTTGGGAGAACTATGACCGTTGTTCAGCTGTAGCTGGACGGTTCCCAGAGCCCTGAAGACCCAGAGTGGAAACCCGGATGACCACCTGGGTACTCAGCACTCCTAGGTAAGGGCTGCTCTTGCCCCCCGCTGGAAGCTCACGGTAAAGACTCACACCCTTTCTCAGAAGATACTCCTTGCCACTTATTCTGGACCTTGAAGTATTTGAAATATGTCACATATATTAACCACTCTATCTTTAGAATAGTTCAATGAGTTAGAAACCAGCAAAAAAGAACCAAAGGCACAAATAAGTAATTTCCACAGCTTTTCCAAACGGAGCTAGAACTTGTATCCCAACAGGCTGACTCCATCGTACTCCCTCTCCCCAACCATGTAGTGATGTCACATTCTCTAGACCACTCTCATGACAACGCAGATTAGCAAATGTTTCACCAGCTAACGTTTGCAAATAGGCTTTATAGTTAGTTTCTAAGTAGCATGAATCCTTTACTTAATTCTAGTATTTCTTTAATAATACAAAAGTGAATTCTGTGGGATTAAAAATCAATACTGTTATGTCCTTCGCAGCACCCCCAGTACTTGATGCAGTCTCTGATGCTTGGTCGGCTGCCTGTTAGTAGACAGTGAATAAAGAAATGAACCACTTCAGAGAAACACAGTTTAGGCTGCATCTACATAATGTCACAATTTCTCAAATGAGCAGGAAACGAGATTTTTCTGTTTTTATCAAGGCTGTTAGATTTATGAAAGGCCTGCCTAATTATGTTTCCCTGGAATTTTTGGAGTTTGGTAATTTGAGTTTTCATCTACAAATTTTATATGTCAGTGACTGGAACAAAAGGTGTTTTAAATTTTATACTTTGCCAACAGGTTACATTAACATACAAAAATACAATATCCATGGATAAATAAATGGTCTATATTTTTTGAAACCAAGAATCAAAATTTAAAATATCTAATCTGAAATTTGTATGTTCCTTGTGGGAAAACAAAGTATTTAAAATGAAGGTGACTTTTGAAAGTCACCATTTTCGTTTTTGTCATTCTTGCAAGTGTTTTAACTTTTGCATTTGCATTAATTGCTACCTTATGTAAATTTAAGAAGTTAACAAAATCTGGTTAAATGATGCTGTATATGACATGTGGTTTAGACACCCTCAACTGGCTGAGACAATTCAATACTCAGTAGATGTAAAAAGAGAATGTCAAAACAAACAAACAAAAAAGTGCAAAGAATTTAATTGTTATTTTGGGACTAAACTTTTTTTAAAGGCAATGAGAAAAGGGAGCTAAAAAAAATAAACAGATAATCTCTCTCTCTCTCTCTCTCTCTCTCTCTCTATATATATATATATATATATATATATATATATATATATATATATAATCAACCTGTTTTTGAAAATAAGCTTGAATTCATTAAACTCCCAGGAACCAGGAGCACCTCTTCTCCAAATTTAGAGATTGGTTGAAGGCTTGTTTTTTATTTTATTCAATAAGTATAAGTAATCTTGCTGATTTTACACTTTATATATGAGGTCTGTCCACAAAGTATCCAGCCATATAGTATAAACAATAGAGGCATTTATGGCTGGATGTTTCCCAGAAAGCCCTCGTATATGCAACTATGTGTTTCAGATGACCTAATTCCCATTTTTTCTATCTTTATTCTTTAACTCTCTCTTTCACAAATTAACTACTCATTTTATAGTTTAATATCTAAGCCATTTCACCCCTTCACTCTAAAGTGCTGTAATTATCCACCCCATGTTGTACAACATGTTATCCACTAACCACATGCAGCTATTTACATTTATATCAACCAAAATGAAATAAAAATTAAAAAGATCAGCTTTTCTGTTGTTCTAGCCACATTTCAAGTGCTCAATAGCCACATGAATGTAGGGTTATTACAATGAACAGTGCAGATATAGCATACTTTATCACATCAGAAACTTCTATTGAACAACTCTCACCTAACCTGTTCTAAGAAACGACCTGAGTTAAAGACAGAATGATAAGCGATCAGCCATGCAGACACTCAGAGAAGAATAAATGTGAAGCGATCTTACAGCATTCTTCCCTAGTCCAGGGGCACGCAAGAGAAACAATAATTGTCATTGTTCTACAGTAGAACTCAGTAAATTAAGATTATATGGAGGTTGATATTCCTGGGTTGCAATGTGGCATGAAAATATTAAAGCATCATCCTCTCTTCTGTGACTCAGAAAGGGTCACAGGTTCTCTAGAGACTCTACACACAAACCTGAATGATAAATGAACAAAGACTAAAAGAGGCCAATGGATAGCTCAACATGCAAATTTGTCTAATATATACACACACACACATAGTGCACAAGTAGGTGCCACCCACTGCCAGTTTAGGTTCATTCCTTTGGGGAAAATAATGTTAGCTTCAAAAGGACAAGATTACATTTAGAACTTTATTTGTAAAACTATGGACTGTGTTTTAGTTTACTTTATATTGTTAAGTTAAAACTTCACAAGTATTTTATTTACAAATGAAAATTAAGGATTGTGTGTGTGTGTGTGTGTGTGTGTGTGTGTGTGTAGGGGGTCCCTGTGATTATCTATATTCAGACCCCATAGTCTTTTAATTTTTCATTTATTTAAGTTATATTTCATCACTATCAAAGACATGAGCTATTTAAAGAAGTGTTTAAATTTATCTTGCAACTAATTATGGATGTTAAAATATCCTAATTACTAATGTGATTTCTTGTTCTGTTTAAACAACAGCTGTGCAGTGGTGTCCCATATTTTCCTTTTGTATTTTAATGGTTAGAGCTACATCTTAAGAAAATGGCAGTATTGCTATTGCTGGATTGTATCATTGATGGAAACAACTGTAACATAAGGGCTTGAAATTAAGTTAATTTGGTATGAAATTTCCCCTATGTGCAAATATTTAAATTGGCAATTTATGGACCTATTTTCATAGAGAAGTGGTCAGACTTGTGTAAATATTAATTAAGTATATAGTGATAACTCTCTGGATCAGTGGTTCCAAACCTTTTCCCACTTGTGTACCCATGTTAAACCCATGTTTATAAATTGTACCCCTTGTTTTTAAAACAGCTGTTTTAAAATATTCATACTTTTGTTCAGTGGCTATCTTAATGTAAAATAGTGAAAATGAGGTAATAAGTTAGTAAAGAAAAATTACTACACTAAAATTACCAACCACAGATTTAATTTTATAATATCTCTAACAGCTAAATATTGATAATGATAATCAACTATTTAACAAACTTTTAATTCATTATTATTAATAATATTTATTTGTGTTATCTGAAAGTCTGTAATAATTGTTATGCAGATCACTAGCCAATTGAAACATTGTTAGTGAGATCGTTGAGCTTGCTTTGATGCACTTAGTTTCTTGAAATCAGTCTCACAAGATGCAAGATACAGTCTTAAATCCAGACTTGAATTAAGTGTGTTGCAATACTTATTTTTTATGAAGATGTAAGAAGAAAAAAATTTCTCCACTAGTTCAGTATAAGTAAGTGGTAAGGGGTATTTGAGTGCCTTCTCACTGAGCTGTTCATATTCCTCACTGACATCTACTTAGAAGGTAAAAAAATGCTTTCTTTTAAAATCAGAATTTAAAGAAGAATCTGTTGAAAGTTTGAGTAACTGCTCTTTTTCATTGATTGATAGTTTTGCTTCTTTGCAGAATTCTTCTTTGAAGTGATCTGCAATCCAGTTGTTTTCTTTTCCACGTTGAGGGAAGTACTTATAAAACAACACTTGAAGAACTTCCACCAAGTGACTCACAATATTCCTTTTCATATTTTGGGGTAGGTGGTTGCCATTCTCAGATGAGAAGTTGTGCAGTTGCAAAAACTTCAGGCCAACATCTTTCAATGTTTTCCAAAATCTTTTAAATCATTGACTCAATTTTGTCAGTTACTTTGAATATAGTGATTGTGCTGTTTTGAAGTCCCAAGTTGAAGTTGTTTATTTCTAGAAAAACATCTGATAAGTATACAAGACTTTGAAGTCAATCACTTCCCTGAAACTTTGGAACAAGAAGGAAATGATGGTCTTCAAAAAATACCTGGACTTCATGTCTAAATTTGAACACCCATGTAAGCACTTTGCCATGAGATAGCCACCTTACCTCCATATGCAAAAGTAATGTGCTGTAATGCTGTTCATTTCTTCACACAGAGCTTTAAACAATCTGGAGTTTTGTGGTTGTGACTTACTAAAATGTACAACTTCTACAGCCTCATCAAGAACATCTTTCAGTTCCCTAGGAAGAAGCTTGGATGCAACACTTTGTCTATGAATGCAGCAGTGACTCCATGGTACATGGGGAGCTACTTCTTCAATTCAGCTGCACAGGCCTATAAAATAACCTGCCATAGGCCTGGTAGTGGATACATCACAACGATTTGACCAACTAATATCCTTTTCAATGAAATAACCATTGATTGCATTAAAAATATCTTTGCCTGTGGTACACTCTGTCAATGGGTCACAAAGCAACAGGTTTTCCTTAATTTCATTTCCTACAAAGTACCTCTCAATGATGAGAAAAACAGATAAATCAGCAACATCTACAGTTTCATTGACCTGGGTAGAAAATAATTTACTTTCTCTAATTCTATCTACTACTACAGCTTCAACACTGTCAGATGTTTCCTGAATTTGTCAAGACATTGTATTGTATGAAAAAGAGATAGTGTTGATCTTGCAGACATGTTCTCTTCCAAACATACAAAAAATGGCATTCTTAATACAAAGAGAAATGAAATCTTAAGCTATAGTGTGGTTTTTACCACATTTACCTATGTGATAAGCAACACGGTTTGAAGCCTGAACTACATTTTCATTGTCTTGCTTTCTTGACATCATGTGTTGGATGTTTCTCTAAGTGCTGGAAATGATCTGTTTCTTTGTTTTTATACATAGGATATTTAGTTGCTTAAGTGGTACAGGAGTAGAGAGGGTTTCATGCAACCGTTAGATAATACTTCCCCACACACGACACACAAAGGCTTAGGACAGGCATCATTCCCTACAAATGAAAACCATATTTCATATACTCTTCAGAGTATTTCCTTTTCTTCTGTGTAGTATCTGAGGCACACACCTTTTTACTATCTCCCTGTGTGAGTTTACTCGTAGCTGCGGACACGTGTTGAGAAGAAGGACTTGGTGATGGGTTATAATCCACATCATTTTGGTTTTGTAAACCACTCTTGTTTTCAATCACTGAGCCATAACTGAAAAGCTTAAAAATCACTGATAATAATAACCTAAACTATGTTAAACATTAAATAAAAAAAAAAAACCACTTGTAAAGAATCACAATTAAAGACAATGCACTTACTTTTACTCAGTCAATAGCTAAACTGGTCAAACAGTCTGGCTACAATGTAATTATATGTGTGGGGAAGTTCTAGAAACACCGCAAATGGATTGTTCTGAAACTGGGCAATGACTGGTAGAAGAGCGGATTGTGGGAAGGCTTCACAGCCACGCCCTCACCAGTCATCACTCACTAATGTGATCTAATTCTGAAGTGTCTCCATTAACGGTGCTTCAAACTTAACATTTATTGTTCCATAACTAACATTTTGGAGTTTTTTACTTTACTTGTTATTGCCATTACTGATTTTTTTTTTTTTTTGCATACACACATAAAAGACCCAGCACATTCCCCTGGGGATACACATAGCACTCCTTGGGGGACCGATGTTCTAGTTCAATGAAACATAAACTTTTTTCTGTGAGACCTCATGAATGCTTTTTTTTGGGAATTATATAATGTATATAGCCAACTTTTAATAGTCCTGGAATCTTCTCTACTTCCTGTGGGAAATACCATGAGGCAGCACTTAAAATGTTGCCTTTCACTCATAGGAGCTTAAAAGAAGCAGATTGGAATTATTGCTAAAAATAACTGAGGACTTAGTGTGTAGTAGATACTGTAATAAGCACTTTTATGTATCAAAATATTTAATATTTACAATAAATCATTATGTTTTTGCTATTTATCTTTATTAATTCAATCTTAAAGCACCCACAAGGGGTTTGGATTGGAGACTGTGTTTTGTATTACTCACCTCATAGCAATCCACAGTGAGGTTCCCTTTGTCTCCCAGTTATTATCCTTGGGCCGTGGCGATGAAAACCCTACACATACAAAGTCTGCATTGTAGTAAACATACAGAGGAAAATAAATATTATCTGTGTAGAATGGGGAAAGAAACCACTGTCCCCCCTCCCTTTCCTCACTAAGTCTGCCTTAAAGCGTCTTGCTCTAACACAGGGGTGTCCAATCTTTTGGCTTCCCTGGGTCACATTGGAAGAAGAAGAATTGTTTTGGTCCACACATAAAATACGCTAACAATAGCTGGTGAGTTGATTAAAAAAATTGCAAAAAAAAACCTCATAATGTTTTAACAAAGTTTATGAATTTGTGTTGTGCTGCATTCAAAGCCATCTGGACCATATGAAGCCAGCAGGCTGTGGGTTGGACAAGGTTGCTCTAACGCTTCAGATGTAAATAAATCTTTCCATAGAAGTGATAAGCCTGGTACCTCTAATTTGGGGATGCGAAGATGGTGCTGTGGTCCTGAGACTTCCCACCTCACCCATCTGGAATGTCAACGTGTGACCCAAGAGTTAGTCAGTCTCTGGAGCTCTCACAGTCTCTACAGTACCAAATTAATTTCTGAGGCTTGTTTTCAGCTCAGGTCCAAGTTTAAGTAAAATTTACTAAGCAAGCCCCAACTGTGCAGAAACAAACATCTTTTGTCAAAATGCCACTCACAGCCTGTGTAAATTTCAGATGAGGCAACTCAACTTAGAGAAGTTAACTTGCTCCGGGTGAAATTAAGTTACCCATAAAACCAGAATTTTAATTCCATCTAACTTTAAAGCTAAAATTCTTAAGCATCACTGTACCTTGCTTACCTCTAGGCTAGATAAATGAATGAATGCATAAAACGGTCATTCGTAATTGCCACCAATCAACTTTTACTCCACATTCTCTTTCAAGCATCTCATAATTATGTAGAAAAGTAGTTATAATTGACAAACTAGGTTAATGTCGTTAGTCCATTCATGAGAATGAGCTCATGACTAGGAAGGAAAAAATGATCAAGGGCACATAGGGATCATTAAATAGAGGAAAGAATCAAGTGCCACATTCAGTAAATCTATATAGGTGCAATATGGATAGAAAAATTGTATTATCTCATCTCTCAGATAGGATCTATCATCAGATAAATCAATAAGCACTGTTCCTCACATATCATAGATGCCTGTAATTAATTAATGAAAAAATGAATACAAAAATGGGACTTGTTTATAACACCTAATAATGAACGATCATAAAATGGGTAAATATGCTTTAGTGGGAGATCTTTTGCTATATAAAATCAGTAATTCATTTAAATGTAATACCTGGATTTGCTGCCTACGTTGCTCCTTTTTGCTAAAAATTTCTCTTAAGAAAAGGATCTTTAAAACTTAAATATATAAGGTATTTACGTTTATTATGCAACTTCTACGCATCAATACTTCTCTATCTTAGAGTAACTGCCATTTAGAGTAAATAGTTATCTTAATATCTGGCCATTGTGATAGGTTGGGATTATTTTTGTCTTTTTTCAGTAGAATTGGTTTCTATAGAAGCTAAAATGCAGAGTGGGAGGCGGGTGAGGCTGGAGGGACTTTCCTTAAGAGCTCTCAGTGGCTCACATAAAAGCATTATTTTCTGATTTTGCCCTAGTACGATAATTTCTGGAGAGGAAAGAGAATGTGTGATTTCACTACAGTCCTAAAACCAATATGTATTGGCTTTTGCTCTTCAAATTTGGACATAGCATATGAGTTTTCACCCAATTAATATGAGGAAATACCTACTGAAAGAATAACAAATATTGCTAGCATAACCATATTATTTTTGTTATTTTTATTGGTAATTTAATACACACCAGGCCCTTAGCAAGGTTGCCAAAAATATGTCTTCCCCAGTATTCAGTAATCCTGATTCCTCAGATATTTGTTACTGCATCTATTTCATCAGATTATAAATTCTTACAGAAAGCTACTTTTATTAACAGGAGAGACAGGCAGTAGGATGTCTATTAATGACATCAATTTGTTGTTGCCATAATCTTGAAGACTTGCAATGGAACTTAGCCAAATAATACTTGCAGAATTAATTCTTAGAGGTAGTTTGTTATGACAGAAAAAAATCTATATTGTAAGTAGATTACTCCTTGTTTTGAATTTACTTAACCCTGAGGAAGTTACTTAATTTCCATGATTTTTCATCTATAAAATGGGAATGGTAATTTCAGCCTTCATTCGCCACTTCATCTTCATTCCCTCCTTGGGACCAGGTAGGAAGTTACAGTGTTGTCTCCACTATAATGTCCTTGGATCTATTGGGCTATCTTCACGGTGTTATGACTTTGAATTATAGTGGACCATTTCATAAATCACTATCTCCTATAAATATTCCTTTTTACCCATCGAATTCTTACCCTTTCTAAACCATTGTCTCTCTCTCTCAAAAGTAACTTTAGGTAATAACTTATAATCTCACAAAACACATGTAATAACAAACATCTAAGGAATCAGGATTACTGAAATCATCAATGCTGCACTAAAGAATTAGAGATGAAACTATAATAAAGTCAGTAAATGGAAAATGTGGTTAGAAAATGTTAGTCTTCCACAAGGAAGCAAATGAAATGATTATTTCACCTGATTTCTAGAAGTATTGGAGGATAATATAAATAAATTTACTAAAACCTCCTACAAGTGACTTTAAATTGAATTTAAAGAAGAGCAAAGATGTATATGTCATTCCAGTTTCCTCATTCCACAGGAAGATTTCCACCACTGTGTACGAGTGTGTGCTATGTGTTTAGATTTGTGGATGAGGAAAGAGCCTCAGCACCCCAAACTTTTACTGCAAGAAGGTGTTTCTTTCATCTCTTTGCCTGAAACTAAAATGTTAGAAAATAATTCTATGAAGCCAGAGAATTACATTAATATACTGTTATTTTAACCAGTGTAGGGTTTTCTTTCAATGTGAACTTTGCATTTTCTTTGCTAAAATCTTTGGTTTCTACCTGAACTTGTCATGTATCTATCTTAGAACACTGGAGCATTAAATTAATCAAATTAAAAAATATGCAGAGAAACCATGAAGTCAGATGCCTGAGACAATAGTTTCATTGATTAACAGAGTATTAAAGGGTGAAAATGGAAGGTTGAAGACTAGAAACAAATGAAGTATAATCCAGGCAATACTATAAAATAACAATTTGAGATGTTTTATATAGCTTGTATCAGAGAAGATTAGTATCTTCATACTTTGCAATATATGTCTGATTCATAACATTTTCTAAGGATAAAATGTCCTATACAAACATACAGGGGTGCCAAGAAAACATACATGCATTTTAAACGATGTAATCTATGTATTACTTTTCGAAGTTGAATTGAATCATGGTAGCAATGTGTAGTATGACATTCGCTCAAAAACAACAAAGAAAAAAAAAAGAACAAACAAACAAATAACCCATGGACACAATCAATAGTTTAATGTTTATTTGGGGACGAGTGGGTCAGGGAGGGGAGAAAGGGGAGAGGGTGGGAGAGGAGGGGGGGAAGCTAAATATAAGGTGATGGAAAGAGAAGTCACATTAGGTGGTGAACTGATTATACAACAAGTTGACAGTGCACTGTGGAATCGTATGCCTGAAACCTATGTAATCCTTGCTAAACAGATGTCACCCCAGTAAGTCTGACAATAAAAATAAATTTTAAAAAACAAAACTAAAAATAAAAGAGATGGCATTAGTCAAATGAATGCTAGCATCACCATGCAACAGGCCGGTCAGTCAAAGTGAATGGCAGAAGCATTGCCATTTGAGAGCGCAAAACCAGTTTGAAGTGGTATTTGAAATTAGAGAATGTTGTTTGAGTTTCCCCCATGATCACCTGACTTAACACCCCTTCACTTCTACATATGGGGGACCTTAAAGGATGTGGTGTACTGCAGAAAACCAGCTGCACTGACGGTACTTCAGGAAGGAATCGAAAGGCCATGCACAGTGATACAAGTGTTGACGTTGTTCAAGTGGTACTTCACTGTAATCAGAACTGTCTGGACACTGATGGTCACCCCTTTGAGCACTTTGTGTAATTACAGAAGTCAAATGTGACTTGTATTCATCTTTTGTTATTGGTATATATTGAGTATTACCAATTTAATGCCGTCTTTTTCCTTTCCTAAAATGTGTATACGTTATTTTGGCACCCTCTGTATTTAACTGTTACTAGAGATGGATGGGGCCTGAAGCCTATATACTTCGGATAGCCAACTGTAAGGGAAACACACACACACTCACGCAGACTTAGAAATAAAAACATATGTACAGGGACTTGGAAGGAACTTGTATAAGTGTGGGACCCTCAAGCATAAATACATTACCCTTTTTCTCAGACACATATAAATTTTGAGATATGTTTCATTCTAAAAGGACTCTTTAAACAATTTGGATAAGGAATTTAACAATAAAGTTCCTAAAAGCAACCAAATTCTCTAGGTAAAGTGCACTTCTCCTTAGATGTATCTGCAATTCATCTTACTCAAGAATACCCAACACTTAGGTTTCATAAACTAAAGTAATAGCTGCCCTGTGTCATGAGTAGAATCTCCAATTTTTCACCTGTGCATGATGGCACCAGTGAATGATGACTTGATATATCTGGTTTGTCATAGGAGGAAATACCATGTAGCAAAATGAAACTATGTTTGTACTGATATATTAGATAATGATTTATTAATCATTTCAAAATGACTTACACAGTATAATTTCAATAAATAAAAATGTATCTATGTAAATTGTATTGATAATTAAGTTTTACTATCATGTTTTGTTATTTTTATTTTTAGTTCTAACTTTATTATTTTTTCAGGTTTTCTAAATTTTCTTCAATAAGCAGAAACTTATAACAATATTAATTTATTTATTTTATGAAAAAATTTTTTTAAACACTGAAACAATAAAATGTGAGATAAATGTCAATCCATCAACTCAAAATAAATGAAGAATAATTATTCTGCTAAAACAGTGTAAGTAGAATGTCTGTTGAATCAACAGTGCAATACACCCTCAAAGAAAATTTGCAACATTATGTCTTCTGCACAAGTAAAATCTTAGTAACATATGTGAAAGCCTTCACAATTTTCTTAGTGTGAAAAAAACTACAATTGCTCTATTTTTATTGCTTCTTCTATGCAATAAAAATAAACTTAACTGACTGACACACATAAATTCACTGTATGTTAAAAAGAGAGATTAAACCAGAATCCATTCTGTTTTCATCTTATACACTTGCAGCCAGTTGTCATGCTCCCAAAGGAAAGTTTTTTATGCCATATAACCTCAATTTGGTACTCAGCACACTGGAACATGTGAGTTTCTAGCTTATATGGTGGTTTAATTTGTAGAACAATAAAACCATAGGTTCTTTTTGATGTCTAATATAGTCTAATGAATTAATAATTGCCGAGAAGACATTAGAGGGAGTTAATAAACACTGAATATCCACATCATTGTTATATTTATTCACCTAACATATTAACAGTTTATTAATAGCTTTCGTAAAAGGACACAGGTGAAAATCATTAAAGTGAGATAATAGGTTCCATTTTAAAAATAATATTAATAAAAAAAGTGAGAAGTCCTCTGAAGAGTATGGCATTTATCAAATAGTAAAAGTTGGAAAACAAAAAAGCAACATTTCAGAATATACTTTATATGGTTCAGGAGAAATAGTAAATCACGAGTGAAGATATTCTTTGTTTTTCTCACCCTATTTGTTAAATTTATATGAACATGAGTGCATATCACAATTTACTGAGAAAATAAAAAAAGAAGAGATATCTATGCATAAAATTTGTCAATATCACTTCAACTTCTTTCAAGACATAAAATATAATAAATAACCAAAAGCGAAATGTAAAGATGTGCATTATAGATGATAAAGTATTCATTTTTATAATATGAGAGTACTCTTTAATAATTACAGGTTAAATAAAAAATGGATAGATAATTGGAATCTAAGTCTGCAAGGTCCACTATGATAACTGGTGGACATATGTAGCCATTTAAACTTAAGTTATTTAAAATTAAAATTAAAAATTCAGTTTCTCACTCATGTTACTAAATTTTAAGAGACTATTTCTGAACATCTCTGAATATTTAAATTTTCTTTGAAAATTCGATTGAAGAGTGTTATCTTAAATGGTTACTTTTCAGAAGAGCAGCTACAAATGGCTAACTAGTAAGTAAAAAATGTCAAATTCATTAGTAGTATGGGCAATCATGAGGAACGTAGCCATCGTTGTTATTTTACACTCACCACACTGGCAAAATTTGAAAAGAACAAGGGTATTCTTTCTGCCTTGGATTAATTTATTCTTACTATTACTACAGAAATGTAAATCAGCATGTTACTTTTAAAAGAAAAAGAATACTTACCTAATAACATTTTATAAGATACATCTACATGCACGTGTTATGTATAAATCTCTTGACAACAATGCCATTCCTGGCAATCTTTCCCATAGAAACAAAGGTCCATGTATGAGAGTGTTTATGAAAGTCTTGTTTGCAATGCTTCTTCCAAAAAAGAAAGAAAATGAAAGAACTCTAAATAATCAAATTAAAAAAGAAACCCTAAAAACAAAGCTCGTCTATCAATAGAGAAACAGCTAAACATATTACATTACACATACATCGTGCAATACTCCTTTAGCCATTGAAAACCATTCGATAAACTATCAGAAGTTGGAGTAACAGCAAAACAAAGTTATGAGTGAAAAAGGAAACATTTACAATGTGCATAAGATCAACCCAGTATTTGCAAGACAAAATTGACACATGCATGTATTTATGCACATATGTAGACAGATATAGACAATATGTGTATGCACATATGATAATCTGAGTACGAAAAAATATAAAAACTACATATTAGATTGTTCCCTTTGCTAACACATTGTGGTAGTGAGGATAGAGAATCTAATATGGGAAAAGGGATCGTTAAGTACAAAAGCACTTAAGAAGATACAGGATTTGATTCTTCATACCATCACATACCATTACATAGTCCTAATTATGTATAAAGACATTAAAACATTTGAAAAGAAAATTTGTGCTTTTTGAAATCCAGGAAAATTTTAAATTCCTCAGATTGAATTTTAATGCTTATTTCTTCTTTTGCACAACTTGCAAATAAGATTTTTCTTGCATCATAGTGCTTACTTGCTTTATTTAGGTGTTACGATTACTTAAAGAGGTATTTAACACATCCCATGAAAAGCACAATTTTATTTAAATAGACATGATTACAAGGAGTAAGATACTAAAGCATCTCCGTCCAACAGAAATATAAGACAAGGTGTAAACGAGAGCCACATATGCAATTTGAAATTTTCTGATTGCCACATTAAAACGTAAAAGGAAGCAGCTGAAATTAATTTTAGTAACATGTTCTATTTAACTCCAATATCCCAAACATTATCCTGTTAACAAAGAGTTAACAAGTGTTAAAATCATCCAAATATTCTTTATTACTTTTTCATATTAAGCCTTTGAAATCCTGTGCATATTTACACTTTGAGTACTTCTCAGTTTGCTCGACCACATTCTAGTGCTCAGGAGCTACTGGACTGGACAGATTAGAACTAGACAATTGGAAAAAAGGAGAGGACAGGTTTTTTAAAAGTTGTAATAGCAAAAAATTTGCTCTTGAAATACTATTATTTAGAATGATCTAATCTTTTCTGCTCATTGACACACCATGTATGTCATGTACGGCATCTCCAGAATAAACATGTTGCCCAAATGGCTTCTTCACAAAGGGCTTCTTTCCCTCCCCCAGTGTTACTGAGAGATAATTGACATAAAGCACTGTGTAAGTTTAACGTGCCGAATATAATGAATTGATTTACATATATTGTTTAGTAATTACCACAATAAACCCAGTTAATATCCATAGTCTTATATAGATACAAAAAAAATTAGTTTTAATTTTTTTTCCTTGAGATGAGATTCTTGCTATTTACTCTTTTAATTTTCAAACATACCATGCAGCAGTGTTAACTACAGTCATCAAATTATGAAACTATTTCTTTTATAAGGATCCATAAGGACATTTTTTCTTAATGCCTGTGAAAGTTGCACCTGTCTCACATAAATGGTAACTTTAGAAGTAGTAGTGCAAGGGAAAAATGTGTGTGTATGAGTGTGTGTGCTTGTGTGTGTGTGCTTCTTGCAGGCTGTGTACTATCTCTTTTAACAAAGCAATTCATTACAATCATCTGGAGAACTTTACTTTATTAAAATGCAGAGCTAATGGATTTTGAAATCCCAACTGGAAAATGGGTGCCCATGTTCTAGTTTTTAAAAACGTTCATTTCATGATTCTGAGGTAATAAAGACTGGTTTTCATAAACTCTGCTTTAGAGAAGACTTGCTTCCATTTTTTGGCTTACAGGCATCTTAGCCTCCAAGCTGTGCAGACATTCCCCCTGGGTTTTAGTGTTTATCTCACTCTGGATTTATTAATTTTTTTATCTCACTGTTATTTCCCCTTCAGCTTGAGTATAAACTTTACTAACCTAAAACTGACTCACAGCAAATTTTCAACACAAGTCACTTAGCATAGAAACAAATTGAGAATAATTAATGTGTCTTTGTGAAATTTCTTTACTAATGCATGATTACGGCCTAGCTGTCCCCAGGAAATTTATTTCTCTTCAAAGAAAATTAGTAATGTTATAGAAGAAATACAAATAAAAGGTTTCTGCAGTGAAAAATAAAATTTTGCAGCAAAACAATTTGTTGTGTAAACCCATTTGTTGTGTGGCTAAAGAATGCCATTTTCCCCCCCATAAGTTTTGTGTATCAACACCCAGGCCTCATGGTATTACATGCCCTTAGAATTTTCACAGTGTTATAAAGGATACACTATTTTGCCAATGGCAGTACAGAGTTAGGGCTATGACATGAACTGAATTAACAAAAAACCTGAGGAATCTTGAAAATAGATCAGAGGGAGAAGATGGAGGCATACCAATGTCCTGAAGTCCAGAGAAGACAGGGAGATCTTCAACAATTGAGGGCACTATTGAGATCCCCCTTTGAGGATTCTGGATAGCAGATTCCAAGGCAACCACATACCAACCTGGGAAACAACCTATCCACGAAACACGAGGACCTGCAACATGGGCAAGCAACCGGAGATTTAGGGCTTGTCTTCCTGAACTGCTCTTGGTTTCACGTGAGATGCCTTGGGGTCAGGCCTAGGGGACTACTTAAGAGTAAATAATACAATATAAAATAAAATAAGATTAAAAGAAATGATGTTTGATAGTTTCTAGAGACTATTGTTACTAGTCAAAATATATCCATGAAATAATGCAATATAGAACCACTCACTGGGAATTAAGATACATTTCACTCTGTCCCTTAACATCTCAACTTACGTCTGGGAGGGCTCCTCAAGTAGCCAGTTAGAACAGAACATCCTCTGCACGACATGCAGAGTATCATTTGGTAATCTGCTACTTCTCCTCCTCTTCTACGTACTTCTTGCTCTAGGAGGAAAAATGATTTTTAGTTTTTTTTCTAAGTTGCAGAAATGGCATTTCCATTAAAAACCTATATCTAATTGATAATGACATCATTATCTTATATTCTTTCAGGAAACCAAAAGATTAAAAAAATTAAGAACATAGTCTAGCTCTATTTTTCAGGAGTTAATCTTAGATAATTACAATTCATTTTATTTTCTTATGTATTTTGTACTCAATGATTTTCTAACTTGTATATAAAAGTTCATTTTTGCTCAATGGTTTTAGCTGTTTAGAATTTTCTTTAGCAAAGGACATTTAGTACTTTGCCAGCTACTATGTTAGTCAGATAAAAGCCTGAAGTTGATTCATACTGCACTAAATTCAAAAGGAATTTGATTGCACATATTCCAAAGCTTAGACTTGTAGGATTTGAGGAGTATTATTTTATTTGTAACCAATTCTTATGAAAAATTTCAAATCTACTTCACAAGGAAGAAAGAATGGCATGAGAAAATTCCATGTACTCATTGAATGAGGAAGAAATTTTCTTCTACATTTCTAGGTTTTCTCAGTTGGTTTAATAATCAACATGAGACAAATTAACAAGAAAAAATAACCACATTCAATTACATATGTCCATATGGGAACGCCACATAACATGAGAAATTTAGAAAGAAAAAGGTAAAATGAGATAAATATGACATCCTGAACTAAGAACCAAGGTGACATGCCCTGAGGCTTAAAAGGGGAGGAGGGTAATTCTCAGGACAGTAAGAGGGGCAGATGTTTAGTAATTAGAAGTTTGCCCTGCCCTATAGATAGGTTATAAGAAGTTATTTCTGGTGATAACTCTTATTGTGGTCAAGGCCCCAAATTAAAATTTTTTTTTCAAATTTAAATTTTTTAAGGAAGAGATTAAAGTTTCTCTTGATCCGGAAGGGTCTCCATTGCCTTCGGCTCAAAATAACACCAAGTAGCACCACTTGGGGAGGCCTGTTCTGAACCCCTTCATCGTCAACAATGATCAATTCATGACCACTCTACTTTCATCCCAACTCCCCCAATTCTCCTACTCCAAGACAATTTGGAATCAAATCCCAGAATCGATTCAATAAAACTTTTATTTCATTCAATAAAAGTTTTTGATCTTGGTGGGGGGCACTAAAAACAGAATATCCAGTATCCACAATCACAATTTAACTTTTATGATTCAAAGAAAAACACTTTGAAAGAATTTCTTCTGGCATGGTGGACTACATGCAAGAAAATCCACACTGCAATATTCCATATATAACATTCTGAAAATAACAAAATTATAGAAATTTTAAATAAGATTCATGGTTGTCATGGCTTAATGAGGGGTTGGGAGCATGTGGGAATTGTTTGTGATTAATGACAATAATTTGGTTATGATGTTGTAGTAGGTCTTGCAAGATGTTAACCATTGGATAAAATTTAGTAAAGGATACATGGGATCTTTCTGTATTATTTCTTACAAGTGAATATAAATCCATAATGAGTTCAGATTAAAACTTAATTAAGAAAACAAACAAAACACTATTCACACCTGAAAATAAATCTGATGCACGTGGAAATATACAAAGCTTAATATCTATGATATAAAGAACTACCAGAATCATTAAGGAAAAAATAAACAACTTAGTAGAAAAATGTGAAAAGATAGAAATAACCACTTGGCAATCCTTAAAAGTAAAATCACATGAAAAATTCTCATAATTAATTTTCGTAATATAAAATATGTAAAAGAGATGATGCGTGATTTCACATCCACCAAATTGGTGAATTGCTAAGTTTTTGAGCCATTTTTTCAATAGGCTCAAATGATGGTTAGCATTTTTAGCAAAAAAGTGTTTTTAAGTAAGGTATGCATGTTATTTTTTTTTTATCAGAATGCTATTGCATAGTTAAAAGACTATAATATAATGTAACTATAACTTCTATATGCACTGGGAAACAAAAATTTCATGTGACTAGCTTTTTTGAGATACTTGCTTTATTGCAGTAGTTTAGATCCTAATTCACAGTGTCTCCAAGGTAAGTTTGTGTATCTTCAGACAATGGAGTACAGTGTAGCATTGAAGGTAGATACAGTGCTTTTACCCCTTCGAAGAACAGAGCACAGTAAATATACACTTGAGGGACTAAACCTTCAGTAAAATATAAAAGGAAACAAAGAAATGACTAAAACAAACAGATTATTGGTTACATCTGAGTGATGTGAGAGTGTTGCATTTCAGGGAAGAATTCAGGAGGCTTCAAAAGTACTGCTAATTTTTGATTTCTTAAACTTAGTGACAGGCACAAATACATTATTTAATATTATTTTTAACTCTGTGCACACATATACATTGTATACATGTCATAAACATATGTCATATATTTAAAAACTTGTAACTATATGTATTTGTATAAGTATTTTAAAAATAAATAAAAAATTCAGATTATAAGCATTGCATTATTACAAATCTGAGTTTGAACTCAACTTTGCCACATTCCAGCTTTGTGATCTTGAGCACTTTTTAAATATTTTGATCTATTTCCTCCCACCCCCACATTTCTAAAATCGGAAAGATAATTTAAAGGGTGATACTAAACTAAAACGTTTTTTGTCTAATACTCCCATTCCCTTAATGAAAAAAGCCAGGCTTGGCGGTGCACGATGACAGGTCCTGCGGGCTCCCCTTCCTCCTTGGTGCAATGGAGCTGATGGACAGTACAGAACAGCTGAATCGGGGTGGAGTCTGCAAGTCAGATATTAGCTCTCCTTCCAAAATAGTTCCCCCAAAGACTGTGTCATCAACTGTTGTCTCCTTTGCAGTAATTTAAACTTCCTTGTTTTTTTATCATGAAAGGGGCATTTCAATGCAAATTTAGTATTTTGAGCAATTTGTCTTATATTGGCCCCTACATTAAGACCTGAGAACAAATCTAAGTCTTGACTGAACTCCTTTATCTTTTCATCACACATCTACAGCAATCTGTTCTTTAAAGGCTTGAAATAAAATTAAAAATATAGATGTAAAACTTCTGCCAACGTGAAACTTTAATAATTAGGTTCTGTTTATTTACAGAATTTAGAGATAATATTTCTTCACACATTAGCATATAAGTGAAACAAGTTTGTGTGATTCACTAGATATTCAGTTGCTATTCTTTTACCATTAAATAAATTTTATGCACAATTTTTGTGACTTCACTTTTTTTTCTTCTCTTCTATGGCACCGCACATCAGATATTTCACAATGTGGCCCTCAGTCCCACTGGGGACATCTGCCTTCACCATTTCCTTTCAGGTACAATCCCCAAAAGGTGGTAACGATGCTGCACTCACTTCCCACTGGGTGCTCACGATTCTGCAGAGGCCCACATTTTCATTCCTCACTCCATAGTTCTTCAGGAATGCCCCTTGAGGATGCTGGTCTGCATTCAAGCTACCAATTATGCAAACTTACTTGGATGCAAACTTTGCCACCTGCTCACGCCTATCTCTTAAATAACTTTTCTACATGATCTTTTAAATGCCTTTTCTATATGGTTATATATTGCCACTGAGCACAACCAGCGTTATGGTGCAGAGATCATGCATCATCAGTTCAGGATGGTTGATGAGTTCCATTGAACATCTATTAGATAAGATATGCATTCAGTCTCTACCAGATCTCAGGAGTAAGCCAGAAACAGTTCCCATAAGGGAGCAGGAGGTGTATGTGCGATAAGAGAACGTTTCTCCAAACGAGGTCTTTGCTGGTATGACCCTGTTGGAGCTTGTTCATTTGACATAACACTTCCGTTATCATTGGATATTCTGGGTGTGAAGACCCAAATGTCAGAGAAGCTTCACCATCCTGGGCATGATCTAGAACTTCTCTTGTTCTATGTCTCATTTAAAATACCAACATAATGGGATACACAGGCAATAGCTCAGAGCAGCACTCTAAATGTGTTCTGTGTTGACTACAAAGTTAAAAAGACCCACATGTGTAATGTGTTACATTTTAGTGATAGGAGGTGCAATGCGCAGCCACTTATCTGCTCCTTGGGAGGCATAGATAAACAGTCTCCAGATCCCTGGACACTACACATGTCCATTAGTTGGTAGGTTTCTGAATTTTCTTCAAGTTTATCCCATACACCCTGGCATTTATGTTTGCAACTATGGCATTCTAGTTTTTGCTAGTCTCTGCTTATCAGGTTCAATGATCATTACATCATCAGTGAAGTAGAACGGTGAGATGTTCTATAGTTACAGACGAGATAAGGCTGCTTCAGGGGGTCCTTCCAAAGTCCTAGACAGAGAAGAGCATTGTCCACATCAAAGACAGGGTTAAAGGATCTATGTTAATTTGAGAATGAGTAATGAAATGAAGCAAAGGAGATCAGAAAGTAAGAATGTATAAAGACAAATTTTAACAACTCAGATAATAGAAATTGAGCAGGGTAATATATAAATCTATTATAAAAGCTGGATTTTTGAAAAACTAATATATCAAACATAAATTTATAATGAGAAAAAAATTAAAAATCTCAAATTTTGAAAAAGAAAACAGTAAAAAATGATGGCAAAAGAATAATTTAAAAGAACAATAATAGAGTAACTTTATTTTTTCAAATTTTTAATTGTTAAATCTATTGGGGTGAAATTTATTAGTTAGTAAAAATTACATAGGTTCCAGGTATATAATTTTACAGTACATCGACTATGTATTGCATTATGTGTTCAACTTTCTTAATCTGTAACTAATATTTGTTTTAATGTGGGTGAAGTGAATAATTTATTGGAAAAGTAGAATTTTCTAAAGTGATTCTAGGAATGATAAATATAAACAGCATAATTTTTATAAAATAAATAGGAGAAAATTTCAATGTTTTATATAAATACAAAGTGTTAGATTGAAAAGTTAGTGACCAAACAAATGTTAAATAGTACTGTGCCAATGTTAAATGGTACACATTTAGCCTTTTCCTGATATTTTTAGTGTTTCTAATTGAATTTGATACTGTTGCTTTTGTTATTAATGTAACAAAACATTATCAGTCTACTTCTATTTTATCATTACACATTTTTACTAAGAATAGATTTTTGAATCTCAAAATGCAATTCCAGTATTAATGGAGATCTTTTATTTTTCACTTTAGGTATATGAATATGATGAATTACATGAATACATTTCTTAATTTAAAAAATACCTTGCATTTTTGGATTCACTCCAATTTAATCAAGTTTTATGATTCTTCTATTGTGTTGCTGGATTGTACATGCTAACATTTAGGACTTTAGTATAGATACAAAAATTGGTCTGAAAATATCTTACTGTATCAACCTTTTTCATTTTTCTTTTATTGTTAGTTTTCCTCCAAAAGTTAGCAGCTTTCATTCTCTGACATAATCTAGAACCACCTCTCTGAAGCCATGCTTCATTAAAATCCTCTGTTACATTCGGTTCACTCTCATCTTATCTTATTCATAAGAAAAGTTAATGTTATCTCTCTAAATCCCATAGTTATTCATAGAGTTTGATCTAAAACTTGCAATAAAAATAGTACACCCAGGATTGGCTACAACATTCATAAGACTCAGTACAAAATAAAAGTTCAGGACCCCTTGTTCAAAAGTTACTAAAATTTTTGAGATGACAACATGTACATTACTCATATACAAAGCATGGCGCTCTTCTGAGGGCGGGGCTCTGTGCTGTTGCCTGTGTCACACATCATGAGACCAGTCCTGGGGACCTTACACAGCTCTTTCACAAAACCATTGGATGTAGAGCCTGAGGCACTTTATATCTTGAGTCAGAGAAACTTGAAATAAGGAAGTTATCTTAGGTCATACTTTCAGAAAGTCTTGCTCTGCTACATTGGGTGGCAGCAGGAGGTAGGGGTTGGGGGTGATTGACAGCAGTCCTACGCCTTCTAGACCCAAGTTGCCGTATCTAATTTGGGTTGCCAATGTTATCATCCTCAGTTTGCTGTTTGAGCCACGTGTACATGGAGAAGATGGTTCAATAACCACTCTGCTGAGTTAACGTATATTCTCTTCTCCACTTGGCTGTTTATAGTATTGATCACTAAATTATTTTCGTACTATATGGACCTCAGTTTTCATACTAGAGATTTCTTTAAAAATGATCACATAGCTGTTCTTAAGAACCAAGTAGTGTAACAACACCAATTTTTTATCCTCTGAATTACTGCCAGGAATATCAACAGTTAAAGTCAGTAAATGTAAAAGGGCAGGTGTGAGGATTTTAAGGGCATTTGAGGATTTTAAGCTTAATAACAGCTCTTAACTCATGAGCTACAGAAGAGAAGCCACATCAAAAATGGCAAAATTAGGTTATTTATTTCAGCAAAAATTGCTGGTCCTGATAGGCATTTTATAAGAAATATGCTAGTTTATTTCCAGTAAGAATTTTTGTTATTCCTTAAGTTCTGCTTCCTGCTTATTATGCAGAACCATGACACAAAAGTCCGCTGTTCGGCCTCTGAGGACTAAAAGTCAAGGTTGATGCCACTGAAGAACGTTTACTTTAAACCCCTTCATTTAACAATTCTGAGCCTCTGAGTGATCTAAGCCTTCATTTTTACTTTAAGTGGTGTTAGGACATTTTGTCCTTGATGAGTTATTGTCATTTAGGTTCTCAAATAATTTTAAGTCACTAAACGTGAAACTGCCTATGATAAATAACTAGCGATTCCTCTTTTATTGAAAAAGATGGAGAAATTGTGGTATACACCCACTAAATCCTCTCTCTAAATTCAAAATGGAGCGTCAATGTTCTGAAGTACTAGATAGTCTTCTTTTATTCTTCAATAGAAATTATCTATGATATTTAAATTTTTGCATCAATTTACTTTTAGAGTTAACTTTTAAAATTACATTGTCTAAACTTTTTTGAATATATAAAGATGACAAAATACTGTTATAAAATTACCTTTACCCAATATGGTTACAGAACCAAACTTGGACTAAATAAAAGAAATAAATATATATTTTTGCAAAATGAAGACAGTGTTTTCAGAATGGGTTTATATGAAACTAGTACAAGCACACCTATTTCACAAATCTGTAGATTACCTAACTGATGGACCCTTGGAGACTAAAACAACCTTCTCTTTTACAGTTAGGGAAATCAAAGCTCCCAAAGTAAAGTTACTTCCACAAGAGCTGGAAGAGCATTAGCATTTCTGACTTTAACTGAGTGCTGTCACAAAGAGCTGCCTTAACAAAATGCAAAAATAAATAAAATAAAATAAAATTCAACTTGACATTTTTGTATGTGTATATTGGGAGCTACATTAATGTGGTTTAATCATCTGATTGCTTTAACCATAATGTAGATAATCTCAATCACTAGACATATAGCTTATATCTGAAAATTCAAAAACCACATGAAAAGGAAAGTTATACAATATTCTAATTATGATGTGGAATTTTGGGTAACAGGAATACGGGTGCTTTTTTCCTTCATTCCTTTCTGTCTCTTTGAAGTACCCTGCTATCATTTTTCACAATTTTGTAGGGTTGGGGGAGGCAAATGCACTTGACAGAGCTTCTCCCCAAAAGAGAACTGAGAGGACAGGAACAGAGGTCCCTCTGTGCGCTGGTGACATGTAGGAATGAGAGCTGACCAAGGTGAATGAAGATCAAAAAGGAGGCAGCAGATATGCAGATGATGGGTGATTGATGATGCAAACTTTCCCTGTATCTCCTTGTGTCTTTATGACAGTTATTGAATTCATGAAATTGTAAGTGTGATTGAACTTTAAACATAAAAAAATAGTTAAGTAATACAGGACCATGTATCAATGAGCAGAAAGTTACAATAAAACATGGTACACAGATGCAAAAGAGGAAACAGAGATCAATAACCCAGAGGAAATGGGAATAAAAGATGCTGACATCACAAAGGCCAGAAAATTGAGCATTTCTCTATCACTCCAAGGTTAGGCTGGTCCAAACTGCACTTGGGTTATAATTTGGGGTCAGAAGAGAGAAAAACTAGGAGGCATGCTGGAGGGGCTTAAGAATGATTCTGAGGAGGCAGTGTTGGTCCTTGGAATGCTACACCCAAATTAGAGGTAGGATGTAAAAACCATTTGAGATTGGCATCACAGGTTCTGGGAAACTAGCTTCACTGTTCAAGAGTAGTTATTTCGACTAGCCAGCCTGATATGGACTTACTGGAGAGATGGAATCCAAAAGGAAGGAAGGAAAGAAGAAAGGAAGCAAGGAAGGAAGTTAAGGAAATGTATTCCCATCTCCTCACTTGTAAATAGTGAGGAGATGGGAATCCTGAGAGGGTAAGCTACCTCCTCAGGGTGTGTGATAAACTAGGATTGAATCCAGAATCCATGTGCTTCACCACTAAGCTCTTTAGCTGGTTAAGACACTCCTTTGTAGAAAGGATGACAAGAAATGATTCTGAAAATCAGTGAGTGACACGGTTTTTTATTGCTGGATTACATGGTAAGAATTCTTTAGTTTTCTAAGAATACACCAAACTGTCTTTCAAAGTGGCTATGACGTTCTCGCAAACATCATAGCGTGTGTTTACACAGACCTAGGTGGTATGGCCTTCTATCCACCCAGGCTAGATGGTATAGCCTATTGCTCCTGGGGTACAAACCTATACAACATGTTACTGTGTGCTAAATACTGTAGGGAGCAGGAATGAAATGGTAAATATTAGTATTTCTAAATATATCTAAACATAGAAAAGCCAAAGCAAAAATACAGTATAAAAGATAAAAATGATACACCTGCACAGGGCACTTACCACGAACGGAGCTTGCAGGACAGAAGTTGCTCTGGGTGTCCGTCAGTGAGAGGTGAGTCAATACGAAGGCCTAGGGCATTATTGTATACTACTGTATAGATTTTATATAAACTGGATACTTAGATTACAGTAAATTTATTAAAAATATTTTTCTTTAATAATAGATTAACTTACATCTTTGTATTTTATAAACTTTTAATTTTTTTGTTTTGACATTTTAATGATAACAGCTTAAGATAGAAACAGTGTGCAGCTGTACAAAAATATTTTTTCTTTATATCCTTACTCTGTAAACTATTTTTATTTTCAAAATTTAAATTTTTGTTTCATTTTTTAAAGATTTTTAATTTTTTTGTTAAAAATCAAGTCACAAACACACACATCAGCTTAGGCCTACATACAGGATCACCAATACCATTGCCTTTCACCTTCACATCTTGTCCCACTGGAAGGTCTTCAGGGGCAATAGTACACATGGGTTGTCATCTCCTATTCTAACAAGACCTTCTTCTAGAATACCCCCTGAAGGACCTGCTTGAGGCTTTTCTTGAGGAGGTGTCCCTCTTTTTAGAAATATGTCCATGTTGGTTTGTTGATTTGTTCCTTTTTTATTTTAATCATAGCTTTGCTTATAAGCAGGTAATGTACCATGGACATTCCTCTCCATTAATGAAAACATTTTGGTGTGTGGGGGTGCCCATGTTCTCAAACATTTTAAGGCTCTTGTTGAGTCTGCAAAGGCTTCTGCTAAACCCTTCACTGTGATTTTTCTTAGGGGTTCTTTTTCTTCTGCTCTTTTCTCTTCCCTCTTCTTCAGCTCTGTGTTCCTATTTCAGTTCCAACAACCCCTCATTAGTCAGTTCATGTAGAACCACCCCTTGGGATTCTTTATGTCATCCTTATTCAAACTTATCCAGGTTGAAGTAGTTTGCCACGTCAACCCTATCCTTATTGATTTTTGCAACCTCTTCATCCTTGGCAAATCCTTTGAAGTCATGGAGGAACCTCTTGAGTGTCTTAGTTCAGATGCTGTTCATACACTCTTGGTGACATCACTTTAAGTTTAAGCAAGGTTCTTGATGCAGTCATAGATGTTGTAATCCTTCCAGAATTGCATTAGTGTCTTCTCAGTGTCTTCCTCAGTTGCAGTAATGGCATGGCAAAGTACTGAGGTACTAGGCATTAAAAGCTGCACTACAGCAACTCCTCACTGAACAACCTACCTGTTTAGTGACTGCTTAGACTTATGACCAGTTCTCCAGTACAGGGAATCCCCTTTCTCAGTCTGTGTGAGTCTCAGAAATCCCCCTTATTGTTCTTTATCTGGTTCCCACAGTTGGGTAGTAGTATTCACTACACAAAGTGTTCACAATCACGCAAGACTACATATTTGGTTTTTGTGTTGTATTGTATGGTATCTACTGAAAAATACATACTCTATAGCACCACGACACACCACACGGCCTCCACCTTTAAGCTCCTTGCTTATCGGCCAATTTGGTTAACGACCTAGTCATAGGAACAGAACTCAGTAGTTAAGTGAGGAGTGTGCCTGTACCTCCCTTATCCATTGGTTGGAATAAGGCGGTGATGTTTGGAAGAAGAAACATACTTTGTTATTGGGATAGAGATGACCCATAATAGGAGTCCATATTTACAAATCACTCAACACATTGCTGATATATTGAAACACATTTCATTTGTAAAATTTCACATCGTTTATTTTTAATGTTTTTAATAAGTTGGGAGATTATTTCTCTATTCAGCAATGTTGATATTAGAATGGTAAGTCAATAAAAAATACTTGAAAATTATGTCATTTAAGGTCTTTTCTGAATTACTATTTAATATATATATATATATATATATATATTATTATTATTACTATATATAAATACACAAATCCCAAAAATAGTGATAATTAATTTTCAAGTATTTTATGTGCTCTTTTTCTTTTTTTCTCTTTCCATCATCATATATTAACTCCCTATGTCCTCTTTTTCTTTTAACTCATGAAATTATAAATTTATTTTAGAAATCTTTTATGCCTAGGAAGAATCTGAGCATTTGCCAAGAGTAAATAAATTAAAATCTGTATTTAAATTTTATTTTCTCACTTTCAAGTAAAACTATGAATAAAGGGAAAAAGAGTTCATTCATCATAAGGTAAAAAAGGGAAGAGTTTATTGGTAACTGAAAGTACTAAATCCAACAGTGATGAAGTATGATAAACCCAGAACATAGTGAGTCAAAACATGAAAATGGTGGGGGCTTCCTGGCACACAGGCCCATGCTCAGAAGGGCCCATACTTGTTTTAGCGCTATGCTGTTGCCATATTAATAAAGTTTTTGTTTGTTTGTTTTTTTAGCAAAAGCCTCCACCTTTTATTTTGGCACAGGTCCAGCAAATTAGGTGGCCAATAATGCATGGAGAAAACAATATCTGAAGAAAGATGGCACTTTACCATATTAGTTCTACTTTAATTGTCCTCATATGTTGAAATGTTTCCCTCTCTGTATGCTTACAGTTAGATAAATAGAGATAAAAATGTGTTCCTGTCTGGGCTTATACTCAAACAGCTGAAGGAATTAATACAACCTTCTAACTCAGAACCATTGTTTTGTTCAGCTGACTTAATTCTTTGCAGATATTACAATAAATAACCAGGTGGTTTTTTGTTGCTATTATTTGTTTGTTTTTTTAAGATTAGAAAAGGGCAGACTATGGTTTTCACCTACACTACACCTGTTCTTCCAGTGAGCTCATGGCAGTCACACACCACCAGTATCTTTTCTGAGTGGGAATGGAAGAACAATGGTCCAGAGGTCTCTTTGCTGGAGGCTACTCCATTCACAGTTGACATTTTGCAATACAGAAGAGGAAGGAGGTAGAAGTGCCAGACAGGATAAATGGCACTCATTTTGAAACTAAAATCTATAAATTATGCTATATTAAATGTACTCGGGAAAGCAAGCTGTGTCATCTGCTAATGATGGGTTAGCTGCTGTAGAATTACACGAAGGCTATCAAAAACCTATTGCAAATGAATAAAACATTCTGAAAAGCTTATATGTTCTAGGAAGTAAAAATTCATTTTCTCTCCGCTTTGTATGAAACAATGCTCTTTTTCTCATTCATTAAATGCTTACCTACTTCATCCCTTTCACCCCTCCACATTCCCTTTCACTAACACACCCCCCCACTCCCATTAGGAGCTGCCTTAGTGCTGAAATGAGGCCGTACCCTTGTCAGCAGGAAAGTAAATTGTGATTGATTAGCAATGTCTCTATATGGGAATGCTGAGATGATGGGTGTGGGGACACAGAGAAGGGACACTAAGGGAAGGTATGTGTCATATATTTATTAATATTAAAGAAGAATCTGTTCTACTGCTGGCAACTAGCCAAGTGTCCTAAAGTTTGCAATTTCTTTTCATTTTTTGCAGAAGCTTGCATTTGAGAAACATTGATTTAATCAGTATGTTGCTATTTTATACTCACTTACGGCTCGTTTGATGTAAAAGCAGAAAATGAACAGAACCTAGACTGAAACCTTGAGTAGTACAGAGAGTGTTACTGAAGCACAAAGTAACTGAATCAATATTGAAGCCTCTGTATTTTTCTTTTTCATGTTTTTTTCCTTCCTTCTAGAATGCCCTTGTTCATAGAATGATTGTAGTCATTTTTTAAAAATCTTTTTAAAAGTTTTTATGAAATTAATTGGGGTGACATTGGCTAATAAAATCATATAGTTTTCAAGTATACAATTCTTTACTACATTGTCTATATATTGCATTGCGTGCTCACCACTCAGAGTTAGTTCTCCCTCCATTACCATGTATTTGACCTCCTCTTCCCTCTTCTACCTCCCCAACTTACCCTCTGGTAACCACTAAACTGTGGTCTGTGTCTATGAGTTTTTGTTTGTCGTGTTCATTTGCCTTGTTCGTTTGTCACTTTCAGTTTTATATCCCACGTATGAGTGAAATTGTATGGATCTTGACTTCTTTTGTCTGATGTAATTTGCTTAGCATGATCATCTCAATGTCCATTTATGTTCCATGTTCATTATAGCATTATTAATAGTGGCCAAGACATAGTGACCACCAAAGTGTCCTTTGAAAGATGATTGGATAAAGAAAATGTGGTACATATTTATATTGGAATATTATTTAGCCATAAGAAATGATAAAATTGTAGTCATTCTTTAAACCTAGCTCAGAAGTCATCTTCCAGCTCAGGTCACTGCACTTTTAACTTTGATTTTATTTTTACTTTTTCCTGCCAATACTGATGTGATTATTTTGAGGACTAGCTTCTATTCTAAATAATGAGCCTGACTGAGAGGACCTAAATGAAGTTCAAGAAAATTGACTTTTCAAAAGACCTATTATATTAGAGAAGGGATTATAATTTGACCTCACAACATGAACTCAAAAGCCTTCTTATGTTATCATTATGACTTTGTTTTACTTAATAGGACATTAATAGAAAGTGTTAAATTGTCAGTAAAATGTGTGAACCTGAGAGAAATACTTAGACATTTTTAATTTGGTAGTTGTTTAGTAGTCATTTATGAAGGGACTTGTATTAGTTTCCTAGGGCTTCTATAACAGAGTAACAAAAAGTGGGTGGCTTAGCACAACAGAAATGTACTGTAAAATAATTCCAGAGGCCAGAAGTCTAAAATTGAGGTGTAATCCGGGCCATGTTTTCTCTGAAACTTCTAGGGGCGTATCCGTTCTTGTCTTTGCCTAGCTTCTGGTGGATTGTGGGCAATCTCTGACATTCCTTGGGTGCATCACTCCAACCCTACACATGGCTGGACACAATCATATTGGACTAGGAACCCACTCTACTCCAGTGTGACCTCATCTTAATGTGAGTATTAATAATTATGCTTGCAAGACCTTATTTCCAAGTGCAGTCACATTCTGAGGTAGTGAAGATCAAGACTTCAACATTTTTTTTTGTGGGGGAGCACAATTTAACCCATAACTGACTTATCTATTCTTTAATAATTTTATTCATATTAATCTGCACATATTTCTAACATACTTCCTATTTGAAGCAATGAGAATGCCTTAAATTTTGAATTGAAGATTTTTAAATATTGACTAAAACTTCTAACTTGATCATGAATTAATTATAGAAAACTATTTTATTATTTTGATTTTAAAACATAGCTGGATCTTACTAGGATTTAACATACGTAACATGCATATTTACAAGTTAGAATAATTTAATGTACATTTTCAATGATTACGTATCATCTTTAATTCTTTCTGAGTAAAGTAACTTGTAAAATAAATTCAGGTTGGCTGATATCACTAGCAGATTTAGTTTGGGTGACATTCACGCATTGTGTAATGAAGAAAAACATAAAATATTTCATAACATGTTAATAACATAAAAATGGATTATTTGAACAGTTCTAAATCTACTCGTGAGTGTTATTTCAATTATTTGAAGATAGCATTGCTTTGTCTTTATTCTCTAAATAATTTCTTCAATTTTCTACTTTATACTTTGCTTATAATTCAAGTACATTTTTCTTCAACAAAATTCTGGTAGAAAATGATATGCTTTAGCAGTACTTTTTCATCCTTGCAAGACTTTGAAGCATAAGAAATGCTAAAAAGAGTAGTCATCAGCAAAATAGCTGCATCATATTAGCTTGAGTGATTCTGTGATTAATAGCCATGTTAGCAATCACTGAAGCCTAGATACTCAAAAATCAACAGAAAGGCTGATGATAATGCCATTCACTCTGTGACTGAGACAAAAATTAAAAAGGCAATAAACCGTCCTACCTGGTATAGCACCTATGCAATTCTGCTAACTTCACATAGGAAAAATGTGAGTTGTCATTCAAGACTGCAGAATCTGACCCTGAGAATGGGAGCAGGTGTGACCCCAGATAACTTCATTCTTAGACCTGGATACATCCTATATGCTAGCATATTCATTAGTAAGGAAACAAAATAGAGAGTGTAATCCAGGCCCAAAGTTAAGTATGAATCAGAATGAATTACTGTCTATTTCACAAACAGTACTTCAATCCAGTGCATAAATTTTGCTTAAAGGGTGTTTTTATTAGTAGTATGTTATTATGCCTTAAAGTTATTCAGGATTTGAATTGAAAAAAGACTTTAGTAGTTACCATAATCAAATTTTAATTATGGTGATGATGATAGCTAACCCTCGGTGGGGTCTAGTGTTAGCAATTTAAGACCATTACTTGAAAGTTCCATCAGTTCAAATTCAGCAGACAGCAAGCAAACTCTCTTCCTAGATGTTACTATGCTTTGTCTTATATGAATCTGGCCCAGGTAGTTTGATGAAAGATAAACACTTACCCAAACACAGCAGCTACAAGCTAATAGTTTCTCTATAAAATATCTAAAAAAATGTGTACTCAAAAACCTACTCAATATTTAATGGAGAACTGTGGGTCCAATCAAAAGCTCATTCCAAAAAACAGTTTCAATTTGGAGGAAATAGTGGTAGTGGCCAGGAGACCAGAGCTAATAAAAATAAATGTAGAGAGTAACAGGCTCAGTATTATGGCAGGATACCTGTGTAGGAAGTGGGGAGAGACAACTTCTGAGGTGAAAGACGTCCTTTGCCCATCATGGGCATGCATGCATTGCATCCACAGCAGTTGTGTTTAATTGAGGCTTGTCTGTGTCACTATCTGTGTGGTTTCCTACCCTCTATTTATTTTTCACGTGGCTTGAAGATAAACTCCATCAACTGAAGTCATTTAGTTGAACTCTGGTTTTTAAAATTAACAACTGATGGTACAACTTAAAGAAGTTGTATAGTCTCACCATCATCACTAACATCGGTACAGCAAATTTCTTTGGAATATGGAGGAAGTAAATTCTAAGAAGCCTACTGTGCGGGAAATGGAATGGCTCAGGCTCTCTTCCCTGGCTTCTGCTGGAATGACACACCCCTGTTATGTAACCATGACTTGCACTTCCCCAGGTGGCAGTCATTTTGTTGTTTATGTACCTTATGAGCTTGCTTCGTGGCTGCCCGTCACTTTTGTTCTGCCTGTGTAAGGGATGGGACTCTCCGGGAGGGAGCTATTGGCTGTGGGCTACCAGCAATGAGCTACTGAAGGGGAACTCCCAGATGCCATTTTGTTGCTGCTTCACTTCTGGACTAAAGACTATGTTTACGTTGCCTGTGGCTCCTTGATTCTTGTCTGGTCTCCCCAGATTCAGCAAACCTCCCTGGCCCAAGTCGTTTGCCATACACCTGCCTAAAAATATTGTCCTAATTTTTGTGTTTGCGCTTCTCTTTGTCACTACAGTGTTTGTCTTTAAAAGTTCTAACAGACACAATAGTAAAAAAATAAAAATTATTTAAAAAGTTAAGTACTGAAAAATACATGTTCATTTCTAAATAAATATACTTAATTACAAATATAACAATAATTATAAGGAAAATAAGTTCAGAATCTATTTAACAAAAGTTTTAATTCCACGTAAAATCATACTTCATCAAAATGTTTTGTTTTTCAAAAATATACATTGTCTTTATGTACTGAGAATCTTTTATATATGAGATTATCTCAATATTTTATCTCTACGTACAGGAATTATTTTTCCATAAAATATATAATGTGAAATGACACAATTTGACTCACCTAATTCCTAGGTCCCAAATAATTAATGAAGCACCAGTATTTAGGGCGTATTACATAGTGGTTGGAAAATATATTGAACAAGTCATAACACCTGTATTTCAATTTTTCCTCTACCAAAATTACTTGAAGGTTTTGAATAAGTTATTAAATTAAAATGAAGAATTTGAAGTCCCAGAGAGGTTAAATAACTTTGATTAGACTATTGCCTAAATTTCTAATAGTATTTAAAGCTTCTGATTCTATTATATAAACTAGTCTACTATAATATATAAAATAGTGTCTGCACTTTTATTAGTTTATTGTTTCACTAAAATATACTGCTTCATTATCCAAGCAAAACATTATTAATCAATCTACAAAAATGCAAGGCAATGCATTTTAAAATGTAATCACAGACAAGACTATGAGGTCTCATCATCGTTCTTTGAAACAAGTACGATTTTAATGAGCTAGTAAGATTTTAGCGTCTTTTGCTGTGATGTGAAACATGGTTGCCATACATATGTTATGGTATTATTATTCATGTCTATTCCTTTTAAACAATAAAATGTACAGTTTAGTCTTCATAGAATGTAAGGTACCTATAGCAGGTGTATTGACATGGTGTACCTGTTCAGAATATCTTCACATTGTCATAGTATTCATTCTATTTTAAGCTAAAAGAGTGACTTGATGAAATGCAATTTAAAATCTAAATCTAATTAGTTATATTGACACCCCAAGTAACAAAGTATTTTTCTTATCTCACACACTGTTATGGTGTATAACTACTCTCCTCCTATTGTTTGTATTCTTTCTCAACTGAAGCATTTTATAAATGATTCATATAACTACAGCTTTTAATGACTTAGTAAGGTCCCTAGAAAGGAGAACTAAAATTGTCTTATTTTTAAAGAATGTCAGTATGATTTTTAAATAAACTCACCAAAAATTATGTTCTTTAGCATTCAAATTGAGCAATACTGCTACGTATTATATTAATGGTTAATTAAAACTTCATCTTCTCCCAAACGTAATATCAAGTGGAATTTGCTTTTAGTGTGGTAAAAATACTGAGGCTCCATTTTTAAATGTAATACGGTCACCTATTGCTCTATTTCTTGAGCTCATTAACTGTTATTTGTTCTCAAGCAAAACTGACAACATAGGTTTTTATTCAATTTGAAAATTCATGTTTGAGTTACACTATGGGAGTGTAATCTATCTAATATTTCAACTGGATGTTGCAAAACTTCTTATCTCACATAATAACAATAATCACTATACTTGTAGAATGCAGTTTGCATCTTTACAATACTATTACCACATTTAAAAATCAACTTCCGTGCATCACTTCTTTATATTTAAAAAATGTAAAAATAAATACTACTTCAAGAAAATTTGGACTTAGCCTAGAAGTTAGGTACACTGCATTTTCTTAAAGAGGTTTGGGGGATTGGAAGATGGTCAGGGGACATCACTTTTCCTACAAGAACAATATTCCCCACAGAATAAGAATTCTGGGTTTGCAACTTTTAAGATGTTGTGAGGTTTGTAGGGTTTACTTTCTCTTTTTCACGTATAAAATAAGGACAGTAACATCTACTTTAACCACTTCCCACAGTTACTGCAGAAATCAAATGAAACATTAGATATCTTTTCAATTTGAAAAATCTGGACATCAAAAGCATGTTCAAAGATCAAAGACAGATACACAGAGTAGACATCAGATATCAGTAAGATTTTTAGATGTACTTTCAAAATATAAATTCCCAAGGATGAAATTAAGCAAATACACCAAAATAAAGTAAATAATTAAAATATTGGTTTATGCTACTATGATTGTATCATTAACATCACTGGTTATTTTTACCTTTGGAAACCTTGAAAGTATGTCCAATACTTTATAGAACCTCATGTGATGAAATTGGTGGAGTTCTTGCCCTGGGGCCACATTGTTTATGATATAATCATAATTCAGTGACTCACACAGGAATAAATTTGATGTTGAAGATGAAGTTTCTGTTTTTTCATGTTCATTCTTCAACTGTAACAACTCACGTGCTAAACATTAGGTGAAGACCAAGAAGGGAGAATTACTTAACCTTTAATACTGAATACAGCATACCTTGTTTTATTGTGCTATGCTTCATTGTGCTTCAGAGATGGATTTTTTTAAAAAATTGAAGGTAAAATTCTCCACCAGCAAAAACATTACAACACACTTTATTGCAATACTCACTTTACTGTGTTTGTTTGAAATCAAACCTGCCATATTTCCAAGGTATGCCTCTATATGTATAATTTTCCCAATCATGGAAAGGCTATTAATTCCATTAAGTCCATCTCCTGGATAAAGAAGCAATATCGCTGTCAGATCCTCAGTGCTCCACTGCCTGGAGTATGCTGTGCACACATCATCAGGCCCACATGCTGCTGTCAGTGATTCTTGCATCAATGTTGATAAAGTGTCTATTTGCAAGATGCAGGAAGAGACCATTATGGATTCAGTATTTGCAGAAACAGTCCAAGTATTAGGGCAGTACTGTGATCATAGATGATATAAACTTGTCCAGACTGGGGTGAAAGAGTGAAAACAGGACCAACTTTTGGCAACACTTGGCACTGACTAGAGGACTTTTTGTCGGTATCCTACACATATTTGGTCCAGCTGTATCCTGACTAGCCCTCTTGACATTTTGTTGTCTTCTGTCTTCAGTTTTAATATGAATTATGCTTTATAACTTGATCTTGTCAGAACTGTTTCCTAATATACTGTACTAAATTCCAAAAAGTACACACCTCAGAGCTGTTAATTAAAAGGGCCTGCTGGTATAAATAAACACATATGCTGCTGATTAGCCACCCTTTAGGGGTCAGCAGTGGGGAACTCCTGCTGAGCTCCTGTTAATTGTTGTCCAAAATCTTCACAGGAACTGTCTAATGATCTCGTATGGCTTTGGCCATCTGGTCGTCTGAGTTCACTTGCCAGTAAATAGCCAATGTTTCAGAGAAAGGGAGAAATATCTCTTATAAGAAGAGTATCTTATAAGATATAACCTATCCATCCACATGTGTGCATAAAGATTGATCTGCCTTAATTCATTAATCAAACCCTGTACACCTAATTTAAATTACCCTTCCAATTTATTCTGATGTCAACTGCTTTAATAGCAGCTACAAAATGGGTGCTTTTGCTTCTCTTACATAAGCAGCTTTAGATGCAATCAGACTTGCTAGTAATGCGAATTACATTGATGGTCATAAATCATGAAGAATGATTCTAATAATTAATACTTACGAATCATACCTGTCAATGTTAAGTATGATGCACCTTTTTCCTCCAGTGAGGTATTGTGGAACTGGTGACCAGATACAGAACCTCGTTTCACATAGTCTAACCACAGACTTAGGACTTGGGTTGATGTTAGTCCTCTAAACATTACAGAGCCTATTGGGTTTCCCCACATCACCCTTCCTGTTCATAGCTGAATATTACATAATAGAAATAACAGGTTTAAAGGTGCTAAAAAAGAGAAGAATGGCCATTCATAGTAAGACATTGATTTTGAAAAATCTCTGTTTTATTTGTCTCATTTTTCAAACAGAGATGAAAGTCTGGAAATGGGGGAAGAGGGCCTTCATACCAAGGTGCACACGTATATGTTTTTCATAGATAATCATGTGTTAAAGAGAAGAATATAACTGACCACACCTACTCTCACATGTTTAATCTGCTAATATATTATGAAAAGATATCTGACAGCACCCTCAAATTTACCTAAGCCATGGAAATGGAAATTAGTAGGGTAATGTTTTTCTTTGTATTATTTTATTGGTATCTTGTCTTGTATCAAATAGATCTTTGTCTTTCTAAAATTTCAAACTACCCTTTCTCCCAGATGATATATTTTTCACCTAGAGCTTTGATTAATTAGTGAGAATTATTTTTTCCCTTTTATTGTTAAATTTATTGGGGTGACATGAATGGCTATAATCAATAAGACAAGGAACGACAGGTGAGTATTCTTTTAAGGAAAGTAAGTACAGGCAGAACACTGTTTATGGCAGAACAGTATTCATGGCGGGGTCCATGTTGGCATATGACTGATCAGTGAAGTAACATGGATGGTGAAATACAGCCAGTCAACCATAAGACACGTCATAACTGCTTTTTAGTTCTGTTGCTGTGAATATGAAAAATAAAAATTAAAACCAATTTCATTTGAAGGTTTTACAAACAATTTTCATAGGAGGAATAGAATGTCAAAATCATTCATCTTTTAGGTTTTATTCTATTTCTCTTTCTTCCATGCCAACTGCTACTAGATGGGAGTGAGGGTCAGATGGGAATTGAGAAATCAACTCAACTAACCATCACATTTTTCTAGAACTCTCTTCACCCAAAAAATCTCCTTTAGTATTCTTTCCAATCACAAAATCAAACATTTATTTCCAGATGCAATTAAAAATCAAAGAAACAAACAAAAGAACTCTTGGAACTACTGATCTCTACAGCCTTCCAGATTCCAGAACTGGGGCTGCTTGCCGTTCTTTTTTTGCTTGTCCTGCTACAATCTAAATAATTTAGGTTTATCCATTCACCTAAATAGTTTGTCCTTGTCAACAGTACAGAAAAGGAAAAAATATATATAATTTTTGGGGTGTAGATTTCTTGCCATGAATTTATTATTTTAAAAAATATGTCTGCTTTAGAGATTTTGGTGAAAAAAAATGACTAAATAAATTCACAAAACGTTGTTACTGAAGTTTAACAAACATTTTTGAAAAACCTGAAAACTGGTTATTTCTCAATATTAGAGTGACCTTACACTTCAGTAGGCAAAAGAAGACAAGGTCATTACACACATTAATATTAACATATTACATTTGTATTAATGTCAAAAATATAAGTAATTGTGCTGAGTGGAATGAAATAAAATTTAGATAATATAGAAAATAACCTCAAATCACTAACTGAGAAATCATTAAAATAGATTATCAGAACTTCTAATGTGTACTTCTATTGTATCTTGGTCTGTTTTAAAATTATGATAAAATTCACATATAATTCAACTTTTAAATTATTTTGAAGTGTGCAACAGAATGCTTTTTAGTATATTCATAATATTGTGCAACCATCACCACTGTCTAATTTCCTAACGTTTCCATCACTTCACGAATAAGCCTTTTGTTCATTAAGCAGTCACTCCTCGTCCCCTGCTTGCCCTCCGCCTCTAGCCCCAGACGTTTCATATAAATGGAAACACATACATGTATGTGGCTTCTTTCATTGAGCATATTGTTTTCAAGCTTCATGCACGTTGGAGCATGTATCAGTATTTCATTCCTATGTTCAAATATTCCGTGTATGGATATACCGTTTTTGTATACCCATTCAGCTAATGAACACGCGAGTTGTTCCCCCATTTTAGATATTATGAACAATACTGTTAATAAACATTCATGTACACATTTTTGTATTTGTTTTTAATTGTCTTGGGTATATACATAAGACTAGAACTGCTGGGTCATTTGGGTACTCCGTTCACCATCCTGAGGAACTAGCGAACGATTTCAGCAGGTTTCAGTGTTCTACATCCCTACCAGCAATGTGTAGGGGGTCCAAATTCTCTACATCTTTTCCAACATTTATTGTCCATTTTTCTGACTATAATCACTCTAATGAGTATAAAATGGTATTGCATAGCGTTTTTGTTTGGTTTTCCATAATGACTGATGATGTTGAGAACATTTTTATCTGCTTGTTGGCCATGTGTATTTATTATCTGAAATCTGTTGCTCATTTTTTAACTGGGTTGTCTTTTTGTTGTAGAGTTGTAAAACACTTGATGTGTTCTAGACACTTGACCCTTATTAAATATATTATTTGCAAATATTTTTTCCTATTCTATAGGCTGTCTTTTGACTTTCCTAATAGTGATCTCTGAAGCACAAACATTTTAATTTTTATGATGTCCAGTGTATCCATTTCTTCCTTTTTTTTTTTTTTTTTTTTTTTTTTTTTTTTTTTTTTTTTTTTTTTTTTTTTTTTTTTTTTTTTTTTTTTTTTTTTTTTTTTTTTTTTTTTTTTTTTTTTTTTTTTTTTTTTTTTTTTTTTTTTTTTTTTTTTTTTTTTGCTTGTGCTTTTGGTTTCATATTTAAGACAGTGTTGTTTACTGAAAGGTCACAAAAATTTACACCTAGGTGTCCTTCTAAAGGTTGATAGTTTTAGCTCTTATATTTAGATCTTTAATTCATTTTGAATTAATTTTATATGACATGAAGTAGGGGACCACATTTATTATTTTCCATTTGGCTGTCAAGTTGTCCTAGAAACATTTGTTGAAAATACTATTCTTTTGCCATTGAATGGTGTTGACATTTTAATTTTTTTAAAATTCGTTTTTATTTCTGTATAGTCAGTAGTAATGCCCACTTTTTAGTCCTGATTTTAGTAGTTTGAGTATTCTCTCTGTTTTCATGGGTCAGTTTACCTAAAGATTGGTCAATTTTGTTGATCTTTTTAAAGAAGAAATTTTAGCAATGTTGATTCTTTCTATGGTTTTTCTATTGTCTATTTTGTTATTTCCACTCTTTACTTTTTTTCTACTACCTGCTTTGGATTTCATTTGCTCGCCTTTTCCTTGTTCCTTAAGCTGGAAGTTTAAATATTTATTTGGCATCTTCCTGTTTTTTACTGCAGGTATCCACAGTTCTAAATTTCTTTCTGGGCACTGCTTTTGCTGTATCTCCCAAGTTCTGTTATGTTGTACTTTCATTTTCATTTATCTCACAGTAGTTTCTAGTGTCCCTTGTGATTTCTTTTCTGACCCATTGGTTAAAAGTAAGTTGTTTTATTTCATCATACATTTGTGAAATTTCCAGATTTCCTTATGTTATTGATTTCTAATTTCAGTTCATTGTGGTTGGAGAGGATACTTTGTGTGATTTAAATATTCTATATTTATTGAGGTTTGTTTTGTGGTCTAAAATATGACCAGTTCTGGAGAAATATCCAATTATTATTATTGAAGCAATTGTTCCTTTAATTCTGTCAATGTTTGCTTCATATATTTAGGGTCTTTTTATTTGGTGCACATATTTACAACTATTACATTTCCTTGTTGAATTGACACTTTTATCTACGTATAATGTCCCTTGACTCCTGTAGCAACTTTTGACTTAAAGTCTTTTTACATGTTATTAATGTAGCCACCTCAACTCTCTATTGGTTACTATTTGCATGAAGTAACGTTTTCCGTCCTTTCACTTCTAACTGATTTGTTTCTGAGTGTAAAGTGAGTTTCTCATAGGGAGCATACATTTAGATCATTTTTAAATCCATCCTGCCAATCTGTGCCTTTTCATTGGAGAGTTTAACCTATTCTCATTTAATGTAACTACTGATAATTTAATTGATTTTTAAAAATGCATCAAGTCCTTTCCTGTTTTTATTTTTAAATTGTTTTGTATTTAATAACTTTCTTAGTGGTTACTCTGGGGTTACAATTGAAAATCTTGAATTTATTACAAACTACTTTGAATAAATACCAACTTGGTTTTAATGATGTATAAAACTTCTGCCCCTGTACAGATCCATCTTTCCTGTTTATTTTTACTGTCCCATATTACTTTTTCATATGCTATATTTCTGTGAACATAGATTTATAATTATTGTTGTATACATTTAATAAGATCATTGTTATTAGATGAATTGCATCACCTCCTGCAGATACCTAATGTGGCTTTATTTGGAAATAGAGTTTTACAGATGTAATCAAGTTAAGATGAGATTCTTAGGGTGGGAATATGACTGGTGTCTTTATAAGTAAGGAAGATAGCCATACAAATACACAAGCACCTCAAGAAAATGCCATGTGACAACTGAGGCAGAGATTGAAGTGTTAGAGGTACAAGCCAAGAACATCAGACATTAGTGGAAAACCACCAGAAGTTAGAAAGAGGCAAGAAAAGATTCTCCCTTATGAATTTCAGAGGAAGCATAACCCTGCTGACAACTTGATTTCAGATTTCTAGCCTCCAAACTGAGGGTAGAAGTTTATTTATATATAAATATATAATGCATATATAAAACCTACAAAGTACTAGACACTGTCGAGATCTGTTTTAATGTTCACAGTTTTTGTCCTCAACTTGTATAGGAACTACTATGAAAATATCCAGGTAAAATGATATTCTTATTGTACACAGATTATGTCATTTGTGCAGAAAGAGAAGAATAAAAATACTAATTAAATTCTTGATGAAGTCAGAGACATCTTAACGTTGGAGTAAACATTTCATTTAGAAGTGAAATGTTGAGAGATGGTTAACTAGGCTGAGAAGCAATGGTCAAGAGTGGTAGATGAGGGGACTTGTGCCAGCCTATGGGAATGTGAAATGACGTAAGCTGTTTTGGAAAGTTAAAGAGTTCAATATTGCAGGAAATTAATGCTTGACAAGCAGATGGGAGGACGTCTTAGTAATGACTATTAGTTATCAAAATGGAAACTTGCCTCTGTTGAACTTAGGGTGAAATAGAGTAGTATTACTACTCATGTCACTAAAAAACATGGCTTGTCTTGTTCAGGTGTTTTCTGTTTTATATCCCACATATGAGTGAAGTTATCAAAAACTCACAGACACAGCAAGAGCTCAGTGATTCAGAGAGTAGGGGGGAAGAGAGTATTAGAAGAGGGAAAAGGGGTCAACTACTTGGAAGGGAACTGACTGTCGGTGGTGAGCACACATGCAATACATAGACGATATATTACAGAAACTTATGCTTGAAATATACATAATTTTACTAACCAATGTACCCCCAGTAAATTAAAAAAAACCCCAAAACATTGTAAATTAGAAAAAAATGTGTTTTCTGACATAGTAATACCCAGAGATTCAAATCACATCATCTGGACTCCTTTTGTTTTCTCCCCTTGTCTCTTCTGTCCTAGGTGTTGGCTTCATTCTCAGTGAACTCATAAAGGTAGTGGTAGTCAATCAACGTTGACAATTCTCATCTCTCAGTTTAACTATCCTGGAGGATGAGGGATTTTTTGTTGTTGTTGTCGCTATTGTCATTGCTGCTTTCCTAATGATATGGTAAAAGTTCTGGCTAAGAAGTGAATTGGCTCATCTTCTTCTCTGAACCAATTACATTTGCCAAAAGTATGGGGTACGCTTGTCGTACTGAGCTGCATCTCACATGCTCACTTCCGGGGCAGGGCAAAGGGTATTATTGCCGACATCCTTCTAAGAACATAAAATGAACAAAATTACTGCAGAATCATATGGGGGGATAACTTTCAAAATAGATTATGAGCAGAAAATGAAAATATAACATATTACAAGAAAACTGAAACCCAAACAAACAAATACCAACTGCTGAGGAAATAGAAAATGAGTGTGATGCACAGGCAGAGCCAGACTGATATTATAAAGAGAAAATACTGTCTTGTACTGTAGAAAATAAGGAGGTGTTGAAAAAATTGAAAGAACATGAATGTAATTGCATTTTCATTTAGAAAATAATCTCTGAGAACTGTGTGGAAGACACATTAGAGGGGTGTGAATGAGGCACTCTGCCATCTACCAAATAATGGTCCTCAAATAGTTTCTTTCTTATCTGGATGTATTTTCCTAATATTTTTCAATTTTTCTGAGGCCATGGTCCATGCCTGAAAAATATTGGGCCATAATTAGGCCAGCTATTCAAATAGAATTCAATTGTCAAATATAAATGATTGTGTGTGTGTGTGTGTGTGTGTTATATAATGCTGATTTTGCTTATTTTTGAGATACTGCATTTTAGAAAAATGTTAATGCCTTGCTCCTGATTTTAATATGTTTTTCTCTACAACATAATTTCATCTACACACCCATGTGTTTACACATACATAAGGAACACTGTACTATAATATTTTGGCATACACGATTTTTATGTAAACATTGTATATTCTAAAGAAGACAATTTTAACAGTCGAAGCAATAGCTTTTAAAAATAATGTGGTTCAGAAAATAGTAAAATCAATGAGAATAACAGTGAATATTATTACAACTCAACATGTGCATCACTTCTTGAATTTAATTTCTTTATTATTTTTCTTTCTTTTATTGCATATTAAACATTAGCCTGCACTGCTGGCTGTTGCCCTTTACATAATAACAGATTTCCCATATTCATTTAGGCTCTCACAAATATTTATATTTATTTTAGATCAGTAATCCTATGTGAGTTTTGTGTAAAAACACACAAAGGAAAGAAAAGCTTCCAACTCAGATATCTTGCAGCAGATCATAAACATGAAGATCAGAACTTTAAAATTCCTTTGTAAACAGAAAGACCTGTATTACTAAACCAGGAAATATATCAAGAGGGTGTGCTTGCTTATTTACTTTCCTGTTGCATGTGATAGTGGACCTTTTTCTAAGTTTGTATTTGTATAGTGTTAGGTATGCAGAGAAAGAAGTGTGTCTATTTGCATTTTTAACATTTGGTATCTGTGGCATAAAAGGAAGTAGGCAGTTTGCTTTCATAGTCCCTCAATACATTTCTTGTGAAAGTATCTCCCCAATGATTCACTAATGTAGTGTTTAGAAAAAGCCAGGATATTATTGAGACAATCTTCATATATCAGTTAAAATTTTTAGGATGTTCATTAACTCTGCATCTCAAATATAATTTTTAAAATGCTGTGTTGAGATTTAGTCATTTATTTCTTCCTCAGACACCCATCCACCAGTCCCAAATATCCCATGTGTTGCTGCTAAAGACGTTTACCTGACTCAGTCATCAATCTCTAACCACAACGAATGACATCACTTGGAATCCTACAGTAGGTTAGTATTACCTTGATTCACTTAAATTAATCTAAGGCATATAGCAGTTTGCATGCAAACAGGAGAAGCAAGCAAATAGCAGTGGTATATTCTACAAAGCACAGCCAGAACTGGAAATTAAGGTACAATTTATATATGTGCTAAATGAAAATAGCATGAATAGAAAGACTTTAGATACAGAACAGTGGGTTCAAATCCCAGTTTTGATGCTTAGTCATTAAATGAATTTTGGCCAATTTCTAATTTATTTATTCATTTTTAACCACAAAACATTTATTCAGTAAGTATTTAAAACAACCTGTAGTGAACCAGAAATTTAACCTGAATTTTATGTTATCACATAGCTTTGTTTATACTATTGTAATAAAAATGACTTATGTGAAGTACTTAGCACAATGCATGGGATATTGTTAAGGATTTAATATATATATTTGTTAAATAAATGAATGAATAACATTAACTAAATATAAAATCATATTAAAATGAATAACTTTCTTAGTATATGAAACAATTTCTTTTAGCATTAAATTGCATAAAACTTTTTAAAAGTTCAAAGAGAAAACAAAGAAGAATGTTATTTTTCTACTACTCAATATTTTGTTGGGTATAGTTTGGTTTTTTAAAAATAATTGTGTGGCTCAACACAAACACTAATGCATTATCACCACTTGGATAACTTTACATAATTTTTTTGTTAGTGCATTTAAAACACCAAAATGAATGGTGCAAACCTGTCAAACCCATCCTAGATTAAAGAATTGCAAACTGTCTCAGAATAAAATAATAAGGTAACACCTCTCGTGTAATTTTTTGGTTATTGGCTATGATGAAAATTTTTCTCTAGCATTTAGTTTGCTGTTTATGAAAATATGTATGCTGATGCTCATTAAGCAGAGAAAAGTCAGCAACTGTAATAAATATTTGGTTTTAGAAATATGTTGGGAAATACACTGTGCATAAAAACATGTATATGACAAATATAAAGTTAAAAAATAATAATAACATGAGCCCTGTGAAGCAATCCTTCGCTGACATAAACACATTAGTCCTTTGGAGTGTCATGTGGGCCGTTTCCTCAACCTTGTTTCCATTGCTCTCTCACAACAGCATTTCTTTTCCTAACTTGTTGATAACCATTTCTTCTCACTTCTTCGTAGATTTATCACATTAAAGGGTCCCTCTGAATAGTATGTACATGTTATAAATTTGCTTGGTTGTCAGCTTTATGAAAATGAACTGGTATTGTATTTATTCTCCTCTGACCATGCTTTTTATCTCTCATTGCTTTTATTTTTATTTTTTAATTCATTTTTATTGTTAGACTTATTGGGGTGACATCTGTTCGCAAGGATTACATAGGTTTCAGGCATACAATTCTACAGTGCATTGTCAGCTTGATGTATATTCACGCAGAATGATCTGTGCAGCCTTATTTCAATAATTTGTATTGTTGACCAGTAGCAATTTTTATACCTTTTGGTCTCAGGACTCCTTGTTCTTCTTTTCTTAATAGATAGTAAAATTAATTGCTTGCCAATTTTAGTTTGTCATTGTCCATATCATCATTCTTACAAAAGGAGCATGCTTGCCAGTTCTCATACTTATGATCTTTTTTCCATTCTTGCATGCTCCACCCCCAATCCTCAGCTGATGGATGATAATAAACACATCTAAAAATAAAACAACACACATATAGATTTTAGATCTAAACTGTTCAGAACATACATTTGTTGCTTGGATTTTGTTGTATTTTGCTTTGTGTAAAAACATTAAATTTTATTAAGTTATGTAAAATCATTACTTCTATCAGCTCCTACCATTCCACATGATACTGCTTTCTTCTTACATCAGTACCTTCCTCACGGGAGTTAATAAATAGACCTTGGTATGGTAAACCAGCTGCTGCCTTGAAAGGCTGAAAAATTCTTTTTTTTAATTATTGATCTAGTAATAACTGAGTTGAATATAAATCTACAGCTTTAAAGTAATCTACTTAAATTAAACATCTGAAAAATTGTATTACTCATTTTCTTCTTCCGTCAAAATTGTGATTGAAAATTTGAGGTAGATCTGGTGGAAGTTATGAAACACATCTGTTGTCTTTCGCTTGCTTAAATTTCATAAAAATGTGCTGATATGTAATGCTTTAAATACTCAAAGCTTTTCAGTCAGTTAGCAACATTTTTTTCTCCTATCCTGAAATTCTAAGATAACATTTTTTAATTGTTTTTTTCTGTCTTTGAGTACTCTCTTTATGTCAAAGTAGATGAATTTTTTCTTTTCTCAATATTATTTTTTATAAGTTCTTTCTATGTTTTATTATTTTTCTCATTTATTTTTATTTTTCAATTACATTTGACATGCAATATCATATTGGTTTCAGGTGTACAACATAGCGATGAGATATTTGAATAACTTACAAAATCCTTATTCCAATAAACCTGGTTCCCATCTGACATCATATATAGTTACTACAACGTTATTGACTATATGTGCTATGCTGCACTTTACATCCCTGAGACTATTTTGTGACTATGAATTTGTACTTCTTGATTTCCTTCCCCTTTTTTACCCACCCCTCCCACTCTCCTCCCATCACCCAAACAAATCTAGTGCCCATCTGATGCCACCCATAGTTATTGCAACATTATTGAGTATATTCCCATATTACACCCAATATCCTCATAACGATTACTTTGTAACCACCAAACTGAACTTCCAAAATTCTTTACCTTATTTCACCCCCTCCTCTGATCTTCCTCCCATCTGGTAACAAACCAACTGTTTTCATTATCTACGAATCTGTTCCTGTTCCACTTATTTATTTTCTTCTTGTATTTCACCTGTAAGCAGTCAACTGGCATCTGTCTTCCTCTGTTTGACACTCCATTCAGTGCAATAACTTTTGTGTCTTTTGATTGGAGCTTTTAATCCATTTAAATTGAAGGAAACGGTTGATGTGTATCTATTGTTATTTTATTATTCATAATTTTACTTCTCGCCTCTTATCCCATCATAAAGCAGTTCCTCTAATATTCCTTGTAGTACTGATTTGGTGATGATGAACTCCTTTAGCTTTTTCTTATCTGAGAAACTCTTTATTTGTCCTTTGATTTTGGATGATAGCCTTGCTGGGTAGAGTAAACTTGGATGTAAGTTCCTGCTTTTCATCATACTGAATATTTTCTAGCACTCCACTCTAGCCTGCAAAGTTTATGTTGAGAAATCAACTGATATTCTTATGGGAGCTCTCTTATAAGTAACTAGTTTCTTTTCCCTAGCTGCTTTTAGTAATCTCTCTTTGACTTTAACCTTTGCCATTTTAATTAAAATATGTCTTGGTGTGAACTTATTTGGGTTTATGTTGTTTGGGACTCATTGTGATTCCTGGACTTGTATGTCTGTTTTCTTCAACAGGTAAGGAAAGTTTTCAGTCAATTATTTTTTCAAATTGGTTCTCAATTCCTTGCTTTCTCTCTTCTCTTTCTGGCACTCCTATGATGTGACTGTTTTTATTCATAATGTTATCCCAGAGGTCCCTTAAACTATCCTTAGTTTTTTTAATTCTTTTCTCTTTTTGCTGTTCTGACTGGATGTGTTCTGCTACTTTGTCTTCCAATTGGCTGATTCGATCCTCTGCTCCATCTAGTCCGCTGGTGATTCCTTCTATTGCATGCTGAATTGCAGTTATAGTATTCGTCATTTCTGACTGGTTCTTTTTTATGTTTTCTATGTCCTTCTTTATGCTTGCTATCTCTCTGTTGAAGTTTTCATTAAGTTCCTTGAGCATCCTTAAGATCATTGTTTTAAGCTCTGTATCTTATATATGACTTGCCTCCATCTTGTTTGGTTCTTCTGGAATTTCTGCTATTCTTTTATTTGAGACATGTTTTTTGTTTCCTTATTTTGGATACCTGTTTGTATGTGTTTCTATGTATTAGGTAGATCTGTTACATATCCCAGTATTGCTGAGTAGCCTTAAGTAGTAGGTGCCCTGTGGGGGCCTGGCATTGTCTCGCCAGTCACTAGTGCTAGGTTTTCCTGTTGATTCTGTTTTGTGCCTGGAGCTACTCAGCAAATCTCAGACCAAACCAATGCTGGTCGTCACCAGCCTGGGGCCTGAGGACTTAAATAGTTTTCTAAGGAAGATTGCAATGTGGGTGATGCCAATGCCAGAGTTGGGTGAGGTGGGGACCCAGTGAGTCAATGGGTGGAGTCAGTAAAGCTCATCAGACCAATCAGGATCACATTTGGCCATGTGAGTGTGGGCACAACACAGAAAAGATGGTACCCACCAGTCAGCTGCTTGGGAGGAAGGTGAACCCAGAAACAATGGCAACTGTCTTCCAGTCCTCACTCTAAAGGTACCCACCTCAGTCTGCCCCCAATATGCCTCCAACTCCCCCGGAGTCACTGGTTCTCTGCTGGAGCCCAGGGTAACTACCTATGAGTGACTTCGTCTGCCCAGGCACTTAAAGAGGACATCTGGGTTTCCCAGAGCCTTCTGTTCCAACTGGAAGTGTGGGGTTCCCACTGTTTTTCATAGTCAGATGTTGTGGGGCTTCTCTTCTCAGTACCAGTGTTCTGGACTAGAGAGCCTGGTATGGGGCTGGGGTACCTTGCTCCTCTTGGGGGAACATCCGTGATTGAGTTTTCCCTCTTATTTTTCAACTGTCACTCCTACCAGTCTTATTATGGCCTTCTCTTTTCTATATCCTTAGTTATCAAGTTTCTGTTCAGCTAGACTTCAGATGGTTCTTCATGTTGGTTGTTCAATAATTTAGTTGTAATTTTAATGTGTTCATGGAATGAAGCAGGCACAGTGTTTACTTACTCTGCCATCTTGGATCACTTCCCTGTCCTCGATATTCTTAAACTTTTCTTTTGCATTATCTACTTCTTTATCTCTATTTGACACCTTTCAGGAATGTATCACAATCTGAATTTTGAGTTCATTGCTTTGTTTGTAACTGAATTTATCTCCTCAAGCTGTTATTTCTCAATATTAATTAAATAATTAATTGATAAAGATAAATGAATACAATAATAATCCATGACTCTCCTTTTAACTGTTTGTATTTTCTTATCTTCTTGAGTATACTTTAATGAGACTAATGAGAATTTTTCAATTATGTGTTTCATTAATTTTACTTTGCCTGGTATAAGTGATTCTGTTTCTCTTTCTTTTATTTAGCTGTGCTCTTTTTCCCCATTCTTTTCAGTGCTGATTTATGTTTTCTCAGTAGTATAGAGGTTATGTGGTTTTGTAACTATTAGTATCTCCTTTGATCCTTGGCCCCATTATTCCTCTGATCATGTAAATGAAGAAAGTTAACCAGAGGGTCTTACTCAAATTCACATAGCTCATAATAATGGAATCTCTATTTTGAAGGCAGAAGGTATACTCCTTTCCTGAGCAAAAATTTTAAACTCATAGGAAAACTGCAAGGTTTATATAATTATCCACTTTCACAAATGTGATATCAAAGTTTATGGATAGGACTCATAAAGCAATATGCTGCTGTATTTCTTAGGTTGGTGCAAAAGTAATTGCACTTTCAGATCATGAATTTAAATCATTATAACTAGGCTCAAATATGTTTTTTAAAATCAAAATAGAAACCATTACAATAAACACATTTTTGCCAATAAGAAATAAGTTTATTTCTGTAGCATAAAAATCCATGCTTCGGGATTCAACTCTTGGAAAGAATTTTCTGCATCCTGATGGTTAGGGAAGCGTTTTCCCTGCAAAAAGTTGTTAAGATGCTTGAAGACGTGACAAGAGGGCAAGTGACATGGCCAATGAGGCAAAACTTTGTAGCTCAATTTGTTCAACTTCTGAAATGTTGGTTGTACGACATGTTGGGTGTTGTCATGGAAAAAGACTGGGCCCTTTCTGTTGACCAATGCAAGCTGCAGACATTGCAGTTTTTGATGCATCTCATCGATTTGGTGAGCATACTTCTCAGATGTAATGGTTTCACCAGGATTTAGAAAGTTGTAGTGGATCAAACCAGTAGCAGACCACCAAACAGTGACCATCACCTTTTTTTGGTGCAAGTTCAGCTTGGTCCAGTCACTGAGATGTTCATCTCTGGTTGTCATTTAAAATCCACATTTTGTTGCATGTCATAATCTGATTGAAAAATGGTTCGTTGTTGCGTAGATTAAGGAAAGGTGATACTTCAAAACGACAATTCTTTCAATTTTCGGTCAGCTTATGATGAGGCACCCACTTATCGAGCTTTTTCACCTTTCCAAGTTGCTTCAAATGCCAAACAACCATAGAATGGTTGATGTTGAGTTCCTTTGCAACTTCTCATGCAGTTGTAAGAGGATCAGCTGCGATAATTGCTTTCCATTAGGTGTAGTCAACTTCAGCTGTCTGGGCACTATGTTCCTGATCTTCAAGGCTCTCGGCTCCTTTGCAAAACTTTTTGAACCACCTCTGCACTGTATGTTCGTTAGCAGTTCCTGGGCCAAATGTGTTGTTGATGTTGTGAATTGAGTCTGCTGCCATACGACCCATTTTAAACTCCAATAAGAAAATTGCTCCAATTTCCTCTTTGTGTAACATCATTTCCATAAGTCTAAAATACATACAAAACAAATAGCAAGTAATAAGTCATTAGCAAAAAAACATAAATCATGAAATTTTCATTAAAATGATGTATAACATAACTACATTTATTTAAGAATGTACTCCAATAGCAAATGGCAAATTTTAACAATGCAAAAACTACAATTACATTTGTATCAACCTAATATATGACATTCTAAAAAGGCAAAGGTACAGGGACCTAAAATAGATCAGTGGTTAAGGGTAGAGGGATCCCGTACAAATTGGCACCACAAATATTCTTTACACGTGATGGAGTGTTCCTTATCTTGATGGTAGTATAACTATATATTTGTGAAAAACTCATAACTGCACTTAAAACAGTTTATGTATGTACTAAAAACAATTAATAGAAAAACAACCAAAATGCTTTCACTTGCTAAGAGAAGTTTAAACTTTCCTGAACTTCCATATGCAACACTTCCTTACACCTCTTTGAGATTCTTCTTAGAAGAAGACCTGTAAGAAATGAGGCTAGAAGGACATGGGCCACCACAGGCCTTCCTTGGAACCCTGTCTGAAGTTAGAAAGCACCTCTAGTGCTATACCTGGCTTCATGTCATTCACGTAGTTGGTAAGAAAGTGACATGACATTCCGAGTCTGCCTCTGAGTTGACCTAGTTTCTGGTGCCATATTTAGGAATGCTATAGTCTGAACCACAAAGGTGCATCTAAAATCCCTCCCCAAGTGGGATCTGCCTGGGTTTACCCTGATCCTTGAGCATCAACGTGTTTTCCCAGAGCAGGCCTGTAGACCATTTCTATCTCTTAAGTTTCCTAGCTCAAGCCTACTCCAGGCCTGCTTGTTGGGAAACATTTAAAATCCAACATCTGTCTCACTCTAGAAAATTTCTCTGTTGCAACCCCAAGTGATTGAGGCAAAGCAGTGACAGACCCCAGAAACTGTATTTGAGTCACAGTCCCCTCAGACACAATAATTCTCTTTGTTGCATCAACATCAAGAAACACAATTTCACAAGAGTCTGTCTCCAAAGCACCAATAATGTAAAAAAGAGACGCCCTGACTTCTGCTAGCCTTGTGAGCCCCTCAGGCACCCACAGTCTCTAAGTCATCCTCCCCCGCCCCGAGTTCCATGGCAGTTTCCGGGAGGACCACGCCTGCCGCCCTCACTCGGAGCTGCTCCCACAGTGGTTAGTGGCCTACTGGCCCAGGCCAGCCTCTCTTCTTTTCTGGAACGACTCACACTGCACAGTTCCAGCCACAACCTGCGAGAAATGGCGATCTCAGACAGATCCCTTATGGCTCCCTTAATGCAACACAGCAGTGTCTCCAAAGGAAGTGGCTGGACACGCTGAGGAGTTTGTCCTTCCTAAAAGTGTGCAGGTGCAAGAGGTGCCCCCATCCGCCCCTCTATGACTGTCCAAGGCCGCATCCACCGGGGTCTGAGATCCCCAGGACTCCATCTCCCCATCAGAGGACGTTCAGGGCAGCAGTGGTCAAGGCCTCGGTCAGGAAAACCTCGCAGAGCGGACCGGATCCAGGTCTGCACACAGGTGAGAACCTGGGTGCTGTGGAGGGTGGGCAGCGATGGAGACCATACTGGGGAGACCCCAGCGAGGACAGGGCGGCTGAGGGACGACACGCAAATCTGTGCTACCTTCATTGCATATAGCTGTTCTCTTAAAATAACTCCGTTTTTTTTGCTGTGAGCTTGTTGGTGATGTGTGCTGCCAAGGGTTTTGCACAGCGCTGCGACTGTCTAATGCTCCTGGTGATAAATTTAGGGGGTTGGAGGCAAGTCTCAAGACAGAAATGATTTGGCATTACAGTGTGGCTCCTCTGTCCCTGCACTGTTCTTTTTTCAATGGTGAGCTTCCTCAGTGGTTATCATCTTGCCTTTGAGGTGTGGAAAGAGATAGAGGATGAAGTTAATGCTGAAATATCCGCCAGTTGATCTGCACCAGCTCATTACTGCCCTCCACTCTGTGTGCCACTCCGAGAGCCACTCTGAGACGATGCCCCGAGTGGCTTTCATACCGCCGTGCTGCTCAGAGAAGAGAGCACATTAAAAACTCGCCTTCACCCCGCGCCCCACTCCCTGGTCCTAGCTTTTCTTCATTCTGGCCTGTACTTTTCCTTCCCAGAATATCAATCAACAGTTTCTGTCACCTTACATACTTCTCACAGGGCTTTTCTTAGTTGGCAAATCCATCAATCTCTCTCCAGCTCTTCGCGTGAGTGTGGGAGTCTCTGCTGCTTCATTATTCTCAGAAACTTCAAGCCCACTGACTTTGTGTCTGTGACATTCCCTTCTCAGTGACTGATGGATGAAGAGGAGAAGTAAGGTTGGTAATGCTCAAATGCTCTCTTTTTCAGTAACTATTTTTATCTTATGACGGTAATAAGATGTCTCTATGTGTGTTAGACACTCAGACAGTTGAGGCAGGAAATGATCCCATCTCGGGTGGCAAAGTGAGACTGGACAAAACCATCCAGAAACAGGGAAATCACTTAGGAACACTGCACAACAGTGTGCCATCCATTGAGGGATCTGAGAGGATTTGCCCAGAAATCAGGTCAATACAATGTCATAAAGTTGCATTTGGTAAAGATTTTTATTTCTAAGAATAATCAATTAGATAATTCCAATAGGAGATTTACAAAACTGAATTTTTTTGAAGAAAGAAAGATAACATTGTCTTGAAAACTTAAATAAATGTTCAAAATTTGTTCTTTTAGCAATTGTAAATTTGTTGGAAAACTAAGTACAAACATAAAATGTAATTAAGAATCACTGTGAGGACTAACTGAAGGGATCCTAGAGCTGAGGTGAAGCTCTCAGATGACCCAGTTTGGCTCAAAGAATGTTGTATTTCTAGAGAAACAGATTTCATACCCTCAGGTCAGAGTCCCTGTGATAAGGGACCAGTACAATAACTAGAGGGCTGCCAGGCTTTCCGGATTGAGGTACTGCTGATAAAAAGATTCTCTTCAGCATTGAGGGGAGGGCTTTCAAGGCAGAGCTGGTTTGATTACATAAATGAAAAAGCACCACTTTTTATTTTTTAAATGCTATGGAGGGGGTTCCCTGGTGGTGTAGTGGCTAGGCTTCAGCACTGTCAACCCTGTGGCCTGGGTTCGATTCCCAGCCAAGGAACCACCCCCCCCCCAAAATAATAATAATAAATGCTATGGAGAAATCCAGACCTAAAACTCACATAAAAGACCACAAAAAAATACCAAATGTTAAAAAACTTTCTCTTATTAGTAAGAATAAGAAAAACAATTTTTTCATACTTTTATGCATTTTCTACAATGAGCAATTATTATATTTTTATTGGAAAAAAAACTATATTTAACAGAAAAAATATAAACCAGCCTAAAATCATTCTTTCTGCTTCCTACAAAGCTGTTGGGAAAAGCCTGCCATGATTTGTGCTGAATTTAGTATTTGTTCTCTTATTAAGGCTAATGTTCAAATGAACTATATTGATAATGCAGATGTTAAATTGCAATGAAGGAAAGGAGGACAGGAGATGTGTCGTGTAGTTAGTAGTCCCTTATTATGAATGGTTTCGCTGTCCTTGATTTCAGTTATCTGTGGTCAGTTGCGGCCCAAAAATATTAAACTGTCCACTGTTTTGAATCACATGATGAAATCTTGTGCCTTCCTGCTCTGACCTGTCCCGGATGTGAATCACGCTGTTCAGCATATGAGGATCTCTGTTGTATATGCCACTTGCCTGTTAGTCACTTAGTAGCCACCTAGGGTATCAGATAAACTGCCGTGGTATTTCAGTGCTGCAAGTAACCCTTATTTTACTTAATAATGCCACGTTCACTTAACTTTTATTATAGTATATTAATTTTGTTCTATTGTATTGCAATATTATTGTTATTGTTGATGCTCTCTTACTATGCTAATTTATAAATTAAATTTTAAACTTTAAAATTAAAGTTTAATTTTTTAATAAATTAAATTTTACCGTAGTAAGTATAAGACTTGGTACTATTTGGGGTGTCAGGCACCCACTGGAGGTCTTGGAGCAGTCCCCCGTGGATAAGGGGGGACTGCTGTACATGATAAGCATAGCCCTATCTTTGGTCTATTTTTTTTTAGCACTCTAGTTTCAGGAGTTTGGATTTTGACATTCTTGGCATTCAGTTCAGCAACTTCTGCAGACATGACTCTAAATTTTCAGTATTTACCATTCTAGCAATAATCATGTAACAAAAAATGTGTCAGGGCAGTGTGCTGCGTAATTTGTTTAAACTTGAGCAAATAGCCATGAAAGTGACCACCAAATAATAAAGATTGGTATACATACATAGCTTTTATTCACACTATCATATAAAAACCAATTTGGTAATTCATTCCACAATTGTTAACGGTTAATTGTTAACAATGTTATGTGACACGAATTCTTTAGATGCTGGACCATCAGAAAGTGTCCCTGATCTCACACAGCTAACATCCTAGGGGCAGAGGCGGATAACAAGCAGGTGTACAAACAGGTATCCTCAATCATAATTACATGAATGACTTCTACCCACTGAAAACTTCATGAAGATCACAAGATAAGCCCAATATTCAGTAACCCCCGAATGTTAAGTAGAGATGGAAATATTATTACTTTGACATAATCAAGTCTTGTTTTGTTTTTTTTTACCCTTTTTTTGTGTTAAAACTTTGAGCAGAAACTATTTAATCACCAAACACATGAACACACAAACATTCAGGGACAATGCTCAAGGTATTTAAGTTCTTTTCATTTTCATCCTTTCCCTTCATTCCACAGGTTTTTGTCCCAAGGGCATGTCTAAATAAATGTCCCTTATGCTAAACTCTCACAAATAATACTTTTCAAGAAGCCCAAACTACAATACACAGGAAATTAGGCCTGGAAACAGAATGGTCCTTTATAATTGTGTTGAGGTGAACCAACTGGACAGGACTTTGTAATCTCCTGTCAACTTCTTTGGAGAGGGGAGTAGCCTTGGGCAAGGCGTATGACAGCTAGAGCCAATGGGCTGCTCACTTGTGGGTGCCCACACACTAACTCAGGCTTCTTTGACCAACGGCTGATAACCCTTTTCTTTTCCTCTTTCTAGGGAGGTAGGGGGCATAGTGTTAAAACTGTAGTCTGTGAGGTTGCTGCAGGTGGAAAAGGGGTGGATCCACAGCAAGATCGGTGGAAAGGTTTGGGGATAGAACACCCCATTAATGTCTCTGGAACTGTGAAACTCTCTGGATTATGTACATGGGGGAAAAGAAGAACGTAGTGGTGGAGTGCAGCCAAGCTTCATAAATGACCATCCTGACATTGATTTACAAACGTGTTTACTAGTATGACTTCAGAGATGAAAGGATTTTTATTCCTCCCAAAATGATCATGTCCATCTTCATGTAGTGAATGTTTTCTTTCTTTCATTATACAATTAAAGATTAATCTAAAATCACTAAAGTGGACATTTCACATATAAGTAAAAATGAGTTTAAGTAAAAAATTTGAGTATCTAATTCTTGCTTATTTTGAAATAGGCAGTATTTCTGAAGATAGCATTGATCAGTGAAAGAAACAATAACATAAAACAGAGAACGACAGGAAATATTAAAACCACAGTTGATTGTATTTTTAGCCTTTCTTTATTTTTAAGGGAATGCTTTAAAAATAAAATAACAAGCATTTCCTGAATCCATACTTCTAATAAGATTCCATTTAAGAATATGAGGACATGAAGATAGATGTAAGGGAGAGGGACTACCTAACCTTATAGACTCAAACCTTTATGAATCAATAATTAAGCCCATTCTTAATTATTTTATTTTTTTAATATTGTTACTATGGGCATCTTGGAAGGAAACCTCAACTTTTTTGGTAAAAGTGAGGAATAAACTTAAAAACACAATGATCTGGAACTAAAAGTGTCATAATAATTCAGTGAAACATGGGAGGTATTCAGATAAGCTACACTGAGTAACAAGTTTTAAGGAGTGAAATAATTTTGGGAGCTATGGAGAGAAGGGCTTGGCCTTCCAGAACCAATGCATTAGAAAAATGTAAAGGCAAGAAAGACCAGCATATGTCTAGGGCATATGCCCTAGTAGTGGTACATGCATCCCAGGGCACATGCTGGGTCATTCGGGGGTACTCAAGAAATAATCAATCACGGCAAAAAAACAAGTAAAATAAAAAAGTGCAAAATGTTAGTTATGAAACAATACATGTTAAATTTGAATCAGTGTTAATGGAGACACTTCAGAATTAGATTATACTAGTGAATGATGATTGGTGAGGGCGTGGCTAGAACCCTTCCCCCAAACCGCTCTTCTACCAATCACTATGCACCGTTTCAGAACAATCCATTTGTGATGTTTCTAGAACATCCATAGCCAGACTGTTTGATCAGTGTCGTTATTGATTGAGTAAAAGTGTGTTATCTTTAATTATGATTCTTTTCAAGTAGTTTTTTAAATTTAATATTTAACATAGTTTCAGTTACTCAAAACTGTATGATTTTTAAGCATGTCAGTTATGGATCAGTGAGTGGTTGAAAACAGGAACAGTTAAAAAACCAAAACTTGATGTGGATTATAACCCAAGCTCAACGATCTCACTAACAATGTCTTAATTGGCAGTGATCTGCATAACAATTATTACAGAATTTTCAGATATCACAAATAATTTATTATTAATAATAATAAATTAAAAGTTTGTTAAATACTCAATTATCATTATCTATATTTAACTGTGTTATGAATATTGCAAAATTAAATCTGTAGTTTGTATTTCTAGTGTAGTAATTTTTCTTTCCTAATTTATTACCTCATTTCCACTATTTTACATTAAGATAGGCACTGAACAAAAGTGTCAGTATTTAAAAACAGCTGTTTTAAAAAGAAGGGGTACAATTTATAGAAGTAGGTTTAAAAGGGTTACATGAGTGGAAAAAGGTTGGGAACCACTGGTCTAGGGAATAACAGATTGATTGGATTGGAAAATATAGCATATGTTCTAAAAGAGTGGCACGTGCATCTGCAAGGCTGGTTTGGGGACCATATTCTAGGAATCTTTGAAAGCAATGTGGGATGCATGATGAATTTGACCACGGGCTAGTGTTATTAGAACTATGATTTAGGAACATTACTCTCAGATCAAGATTTGGGTGAATTTAAGTGGTTAGAGATAAGAGGTTGACTGAACTGTGAGGAAAAGTATAATGAGCATTAGAATGAGCATAGAATTGCATGGTAATTTGTAAATTATGTGACTCTAGCCCAGTTTCTCACTTCTCATTCTTAATTTTCTAATGCCTATAAAGACAGAAATTCATCTAAGCAAACAATATGACAAGGTTTATAAATTATCTGACTGCATATTTCCAGTAATTACTAGTTCTATCTCTCCTATCAAGCAACTATCTAGTGTTCTGTCTATTATAATATTCTGGGAGTACAAAGGATGAGCCATAGAGTGTTAGTGGTGAAGATGAACCAGGGAAAAAGGACACTTAAATAGGCTGCATCCATAATTGTACCTCCAACAGGAAATGATTAATTAAAATGCGATAAATGGCAATTGTCAAATTCTGCAAATCATCCTGGAACTGCTTTTTCACTGAAATTATTGGTAGGTTAGAGAAATCATGTTAATTTCATAAATGACCAACTAATAACCTTTAATATTCCATGTATTTAACTTTGTCATTTCTTTATCATGAAAAACCTGTGGCCAAAAAATTCTGTGTATGGAGTTTGATGGTCTGAATTGATGCCAAACTTAGGGCTCAAAATGAATTCTGAAAATAGTGGGGGAAATTTGGCATTTCTGACAACAAGAAACATTCTGATGATATTTGACCATATATCAAATGAATAATCACAAGTCAAGGAGTCAATACCAGGGGAATCTGTTCTTCCTTTGCAAACAAGATTGGTTTTTGGTTATGAAGTGTACCAAGTTGCAACTATTGCAAGAGAGAAGATTGCTTTTGAGCTGTCTTATTTCATTTGTCAATGTTTTCACAATAGAAAACAAATTATCTTCCCCATTTCTTTCTTGAGATGTTCCCAAAGGCTTACAAAAGGAGAGAGAAAAAGGCAATCAGCAGAGCGAAGTAACTTGAAAGCCACATGATAGAATTATGTAAAAGAATGAAAACAAATGTACACATGGAGATATATATATATATATTTTTATGTGTATATATACATATATATTTATGTTTAGATTCATAAAATAATAGCATGTTGCTTTCATACACACACACACACACACACACACACACACTATAAAATAAACAACAATGTATATATGTGAGATGAGGGCTGACTGGAAAAAAATCTATCCATTGTCAATATAACGTCCTACTACACGGCTGGATACTTTCTAGACAACCCTTGTATGTCTCAAATATTTCTGTAATTTTACAAAATCAAGTGCATACATATACATACATACATATACATAGTTGTGTAATATTCTCAAAAATGTTGTTTGAGTCCATGACTGAGACAGAGGATCAAAAGGGCTAGTAGTGCCAAAGGCATAGAAAGATAATAAATAATTTCTTAGAATTACTTGGCCCTGAAAACTTACCTGAATTTAAAATGAACAGATATTTATTTTTAAAATAAAAAAAATAATGAACTAAATAAGTAAAACTATTATTACTCAAAAAATAATCACTCTACAATATTGTGATGTCGCTTTTCTTTGAATATATATATGCTATTAGGCTGTGAATCTATATATTCATGCCTAATTGCGTATAAATTAAATACAAAAATTCTGCTTTTATGATTTAACATTGTATCACTAGCAAAACCGCATATTAGTATCTGTTGTAGAAAAAATGTTTTACAGTGGCTTCATGATATTTTATTCAGAGACTATATTATTTATCAAAACTTAGACATCATGATTGCTTCTAAATTTTATAACTTATAAGCAATACTTCATATAATCATATCTGTTCAAAAACAATTAGTTAAACATTTAAATGGTTGTGCTAAGCTACCCAAAGTGGCTTTTCTAAATAATAGAAAACAAGAACAATAGAGCTCCCTAACGTGGGCCTCAGTTTGCAAAGGGAAGCAGAGTACGTGGCTGCTGCTTATTCTCAGAGCAGTTAGTGGGTAAAGGAAATCTATTCATAAAAAGAATGAATGAGTCTGGGTTATTGGGAAGAGATTTTGCAGTGATGTTTCACATGATATTATTACTTAACATTGAGTAATGTGTGATAGGCAATATTCTAAGCTCTTTATATGCAAAAACTTATTTAATCTTCACATTAATGCTATAATAGGTAGTACCATTTTACAGGTGAGAAAAATGAGACAAAGTTATTATGTAACTTACTCAAGGTCACTCAGCTAAGTAGAAGTGTCAGGATCCAGACCAGTTTGCCTAAAAGCTCTATTCATGCCAGGTGCCTATTTTGCAGTAGTGTCAAGCTATTTATTAGTGACTTTGTTTCAACAATTTGATCATAAATCACATCATCAGAATTCTTACTTGCAATCTTGGAAGCTAGAAGGCAGTGGAACAATATTTATAGATTATTCCATTACAAGAAGCTCAGTGGAACAATATTTATAAATTATTCAGTTACAGAACTGCAGTCCAAGATTATTTACAGACCCAAGATTGCAATCATATGTGAGGGCAAAGGAAGGATATAATCCGATGTGCAAGGGCTTAGCTGGTGTGCCACCCAGAATGTCATTTGGAAGAAATTATTCTGTATTAAGTTCTCTAATGAAAAGGAAATAGCACCAAAACAAGATTAAAATATAGAAATATATAACATATGCAAGTAAAAAGAGTATCCAATGAATTTTATGTTCTTAGGTAAATTTAAATGGATAGAAATTTGCTCCTAGCCATGTTTCAGTGACAAGAACTGGACTTAACCTACTGTCAAAACTAATTTGAAAATGGGAAAAATACATGAAACCGTCACTGGATAACAAGTACCCTTTGACTGTGATCTTTGAGAGAAAACAAACAAATGAAGTGAGTCCTAAAATTATTATACATCTTTTTTGCTGGGAGACAATTTTGGGACCAAGAATGTGAGGAGAGGGCATGGAGACAGAGCTCAGCATTTTCAATGGCTTGAGGAGGAGACAGGAAGTTAGAAAGGCTGAGGGGACTGGAGTTTATGGGACAGAGCTTCAAAAAGCAGGAGTTTCACAGGGAAAGAGCACAGAGATTGGTATAGGAATATTGTGGAGGAATTACTGAGTACTAGGCCATACATATGAAGGGTGGATGTTAGAAAGGCTAGGTCAGCAGTGACCAAGGGATGGTCAGTTGAACACTTCCCAGAGCTCCCACAGGTTAAAACACATTCAAACTTTGGCCAGAGCAATCAGAGAATTCTCAAAGGTTCTCTACAGCATTTAGCAGAAACTCTGTCATGCCTCATGGAAAAGCAGAACTTTCTCTGCAGTGAATGGAACCCCATAGCCATGCTAGCATGGCATCAGAAATAAATACACAATTTGGTTTTCTAATTAAGCAATACTACACTAAGCATTCAAAAGTAATGATTTAAAATTCTGAGTAGTCATCTTTTGTTCTTTGCTTAGATATTTTAAATAACATTTATTGTGCTTTTTGCTCAGCTATTACACCTTGCTTATGCATGTGCACAATTTAAATAAATCTAATGCCTCTCCATTGGTTCATTGTAATTAAAGCCTTCAGCAGTATTAATTAATTGCTTGAGAACCACAGTTTGATCCTGGACATGGACTGAGTACTCATAATACTCTAGTTCCTCTTCAGTTACTATAATTGTCCTTACATTGTCTTTATAAAGATAAAGTTGGTAGTGTGATGGACACCATGACCCACTAAATAGTGGAAAGTGTGGGAGACAAGAGGCAACAAAGAAAGGGGAAAAAGACATATTTACCCCAGCCTAGATTCATCTAGATAAAGAATGTTAGGAGGAGGAAAGTGAGGAGTTAGAAATGGAAGAAAAAATGGGTACAGGGAGAACCCTGCAGTCAGCAAAACAAGCAAAACCAAATTATGTTAGCCATGGTTATAAGTTATTTTTAGTCAGACTTATTGTATTTCATGGTATCAAAATGCAGTGAAGCCTCACTCATGACTTCCAACCTCCTTTGTCTAATCGAGTTTATTAAGCTTGAGAATTGGTAACAGAAATGTCTAGAAAAGTACACAGTTGTGGAGGGATACCAGAAATATTTTTAATACAGAAATAATACTTTATAGAAAGAAATATTTATAACTAAAATAATATTTCTATATGATTCCTATTATCATTATTTATTAACTCCACATTTATTTACAAGATAGTTCTGGTATTAATTTTTGACTTGCATAATTAATTGATAAGCATTAGAGAAATTCAAACTAGAGAATGTATGTAAGATAAAGTTTTACTTGTAAAGTTGACTAACAGAGCAAAAGTATAAAAATTCCAACAGAAAAAACACAGACACTACAACACAGGCAATATGTTAAAAAATAGGACAAACAATATAAACAAAAACATTACATAAAATATTAATACAAAACCAAGAACAGCAATAGTTATCTTATTAAGAAATTTTGTTTCAACTCACCTACTAAAATAAAAACACTCCCAAATGAATAAAGAATGAAACAAAACTGTATATAGTTATAATATGTAAGTCACTAAAATGGTGACTCGAAAACACTGAGAACAATCAAATGTTTAAAGCATGCCAGGCACAATTTGATAGCAGGGAGTCATGATATCAGTCAGTGTTACATTTAGATAAAGTTGTTGAACACTATAGGACACAAAGAAGGTGAATTTATTTTCATTATATGTAAAATCCACAACAAAAATCTAGCAGTTATTATGCATGTAATAAAATATCATACACATTTATAAAAAAACAACAGATGATTCAAGGAAAAGGAGACAGAAATAATGTAGTAGGCAATTTGATGCATATATTTCTTGTGGCACAGTATGTGGATCACATAATGATAAACGCGACCTGGATAATTTGATGAATAAAAATATCTACTTCATATAATGTAATCTGTACCTTGAAAACAGAGAATATGCTTTCTTATTAAGTGACTAGATGCTCAACAGAAGCCCAAGGATACTACATGTCATCGAAGGCGTTTTCAACATGCCTCTTGTAGCTGTCTGGAAAAATCATTCCTGTCTTGGTTCTCAGACACTAAATTCATAAATTGATTCAGGTCAGATTCTGCAGCCTGAGTCTGTGAGTGATGGATGAGGATTTCTTCAGGTCTGAGGGCACCATTGCCCCACAGTGATGAGTTGCACAGGGTTTTTCAGAGATTAATGAAACATATGTGGTCCCGGTGAGATGTCCTCTGGCATCTATTAGATTTGACTACTAATAGGATTCCTAAAGCCTAACATACTAAACTGGATATACAAGAAATTTTTAAACTTTGGGGAATTCCAGAGTTATCTTTATGCATTCACATATCAGTCATCTGCGGCTTTGTGTTCTCCAAGTGAAGAATTTTAGGGCCAATGTAAAAACATTGCTACTCTCTTGGCTATACCTGCCTGCAGAGTGCTTATTGATCTGTACTTTTTAGATAGTTAAACGTTTGTTGACTTACTTGTACTTTACCTTCTATTGACTCTTGTCAACCAAGTGACCATTCATCCTTAAGTAGTCACAAAAATTGACAACAAAAACATCAAACCATTCCAAAAAGAAGAAATAAAAGACTATTTTATCAAAATGCAAGAGGCAAAAAGTGTGAAAACAAATATCCTACTCTTCAGAATTTGAACACCCTCTTTAAAGATTTTTGGCTAGGATATTTATGTCCCAGGTACTTTTACCACCAAAGAGCTGTGAAATCAATAAAATATTTGGATTATTTGTTAATATTTTATGGTGTAGAAATGAAAGAAATTTTGATGATAAAGCTCTTTCCCCCTGACAGCTGATTCCGGTCATTCTAAATCTTGTATTCAATGCCTTATATAAAGTACCAATTGAATACATGAGTTGCTGGTGAGAGGCAGGAAATCTGTGAATTCTCTAAATGTTTAAATAGGATTTCTGGGCTTAGAATAAATGAGTAGCAGACTAGTAAGTGTTTTTAATAAATGGGGGTGACATGTTAGAGTTAGCATCAGGCATTTGACTTTGAGCAAGTCGTGTAACTTTTTCTGTGAATTTCACTTTCTTTGTACAAATGCAAGATTACACATATAGTGATCTTTGATATATTAATTGGGTTCCTAGCAGTGGTTGAAGGATGTTTTAATAGTAATGAGTTGAAGTATTAGATGAATAGAGAAAATTTAGTGTCTTATACACCAAAGTGAGTGGACTAAGATTGGTAGCACCTCTGCATGGAAACTTGCCTTGAATTGCTAAGGCTATTTTATGGAGAAGTCATGGATTTGTCAATACCATATTTAAATGTGTAATGTGAACTTAGCTTCTTTTCTTCTCTCTTATTTGAAATAGGTTCCTTTCCCTTAGAGTTGCTTGAGTTTCCACTGGGAAATGGGGAAGTATAATTTAATCCAATGTACTCAACTCAGCCCCATAGAATAATTCAAACAGTCCTTTGATGAGTTGCTCAATGCACTTATGGAAATGTGTTCAGTCTCTAATATTACCCTGTCTTCATTCCTCTGCATAAGATGATGCACAGGTGTATGAAGTGGCTTGCTCCATCATGTGACAGCAGAAGAGAAAGGGTTTTCTATTCGTGGTTGGGTTCTGTGGTTTTATTTTACTGATATTCTCTATAGAGTACTAGGTTAAAGTCAATCTCTAGACATTTTGCTGAAGTTTCTGCTAATTTTCTTTTAGTTTGATGAAAACCTGGTCACCTTCGATGCTCTCATTACACACCTGGGGGTTTACTGGTTCTGCAGACCCTCTCTGTGCCTCCATTTACACTTTCCATCTTCTGGATGGAAAATTGGATACTTGAAAAAGCTAGAATCTAGCCTGAGAAAAGCAACAGTTACAGCTAAGTCTACTTTACTTGGGGAATCTCCTATGTGGTGTAGGGTGAAGGAAGGCATGTCCAAAATGCTCAAGAGGCTCTTTCCTTCTCTCTTTCAGAAGTACACCAAAATCTGACTCAATGTGTGCAAATTGATTTAATGGAAGAATAGCTCCAGAAACTCTTATGTTCAAACAAGGTTTTCTCTTCAGTAGGAAGCTCTCATTGTTATATGGTACACTCTATGTTCTCTTCCGTTTTTTCTCTGTTATATACAGACCAATGCTGAGGATTGGATCCTTTTACTGGTGTACTGCTTTGATGTGGTCAGCTCTGCCCAATGCAAGCTGCCTCTGCATAGTGATAAGAGACTATGGAGACATTATACAATACTACTTCTCTACTTCTACTTTTTCTCAATAACCCTAGTTTTATAGACACAGTACACAGCATGCCTGTTGCTGTTGTCTTTGCCTTGGTTGCACACCTTCTTACTCAGGCCAAGAGCATGGTGTTAAAGAGTCTGGGGCATTGTAATCTAAGATGGAACTCCAGTGGGCTCCTGCTCACTGATGACAGATACTACTAAAGTTTTAACAGAACTTTTATGACAAATTAGGTGATATAAACCTATCATTAAATGAATAATATTAGAACAAAAGTAATAAATACCCAAGATGTCATTACTAACTATTTGACTACTATCTATGCTCTCAATATTATTTATAGCTGTTATTTTTCTGAGGTGGAACTACTACATTGCAGTGAACTACTGCACATTTCTTCCCAACTCTCCATTCAGTGATGTTCTGTTGTCAGCTTTAAATTGGTCATGGTTGGAGTATTTACACCATAAAAACTGGCAAACACTATGAACATGGTTTTTCCCCTCCTGGATTGCTATTGTTAATATTTGACAGCACACCATGGATATATCTCTCCCAAAATAGAGATCAGTTTTTCTTGGTGACTAGGAGGCAAGACCAGAGAATTATCAACATGGCTATTAAGTTATAAAAACCAAGCTCTCAGGAAACTTTCTTCACAGAAAACAAAGCAAGCTGTTTTTTTATTAATTTAAAAAAATTTTAATAAGCAATGGAAATCTCTGGAGGCTGGAAAGTCTCAGATCAAGATATTAAGAAGCTGGATGTTTGGTGAGAACTTGCTTTTTGTTTCATAGACAATCATCTTCTCTGTGTGCCTTCAGATGTTGGAAGGGCCAAAGCAAATTATTTCTAAACACAGTTTATCTTCAACTTAGCCATTTTTTAAGATACATAGTTAAACCACAGTTTAGAAGTAACCACGGGGAAAAAATTAGTAAACATCATCATTTCAATGTGGCTTTGTAATCCATTACCTAACTTGTTTGGTAAGGTATTTACCTTTTCATATGTTTAGTTTAACTCATTTGAATATTAACTCTTTGAGTAAATGCCCTTTGACAGATGGGCTTTGCCACTATCTTAAGATAAAGAAGAAAATAGCCTAATTAACATGTTTTGCTACAAATAGCACACAAATAATAATAATTGCAAGAAAAAGAGTATTCCTGCAATTCCTTTCATGACAAAATTTCTAAAGTTGTTTGAAATTAACTATTCTTTAGTTTCTATATTTTTTATTCTTTTATAAAAATCTTAATTTTTTCTTTTATCCAGCACATACTTTCAAAGAATTGTGGTGGGTCGTTTAAGTAAGAACAAGAAATGGTCTCTCCTCTGAGAGAAATTGCAGTCTAATTGGAGGAGATAACCAGATAAACAAGAAATACCCATCAACAGAGTGCAATGATGTAAATGAAGGATTGTTTGTGGGAGCACATGTGTATAAATTAAATTTGTGTTCAAGTACATAGACATGAGATAGTCCTTCTGCCTTCCTTCCCTTCCTGCTTTCCTCTTTCCCCCCCTCCCTCCCTTCCTCTATTTCTTCTTTCTTTCCTTCCTTTCTACCTTTTATTTGTTGTAGATACTTAATGCTCCTGCTGGGTGAATTCATCTGAAATGTATGGCGGCATCCCTTATCCTCAGTTGCTTCATGTGGTACTGTGAAAACAAAACCAATTTTAGCATCAAAGGATATTTTCAAGTATTTTTCTTCACTAGGCAAGCTGTAAGAATCTTCAGCTGTTTAGTTGCCATGGTGAGTGGAGGTGAAGCGATATTTCTAATCAGAGAGGAAAATATAGAAAATGAATGCTAATATGAAATTAACTAACAGCCATTCTTTAATGCAGTAAAGTTTAAACATGAAGTTTTTACTTCCTTTTAAACATGCAGGGAGGCAAGTAATGGTGCATGAAGAACCCTGGGAATAAGGGTTGCCCATATTCTCTTCTTTGCAAATTTAGTTTTGACTTCATATAAAGTTAAAAATTGTACATTTTTTAAAGAATGGGCTTAATATTTGGTTGTAGTGAGAAGATAAATTTTCATGAGGACTGAGGAACTAGGTAGGTTTCAGTCAGTCCTCCAGAATTTATTACCTTCTATTTTACCCAGTGAATTCACGAATTTGTAGGCCCTCAGTTCCTTTATCTACAAAAAGGAAAAAGAAAAACAAAACAGGAAAGCTAATCTTTGTTTTTATAGAATTATTTTAGTAGTAAATAATATAATGTATTCTAAAAGGCACCAGATTTTTAAGCACTAGACAAATATTTAATTTTAATATTGTCATGTGGAAATACAACACACAAAAAAGGTGTATTATTGATTATAGCACATGATACAATAAATACAGATTTCTAGTTTGTCAGTGAAATTCCCTCATCATTTCAGAACCCATTCTATGCTTTTTTTTTACACAGTTGGTGAGATTGTGTGGTTCTTTTGTAGAATTTTATAGCTATAACTACAATCACGAGATCAAACAGATCTTTTTCCTATTGCTTTTTAGGGGTTTTATCTTCTTATTATTGAGTTGTAAAATTGGTTATGTATTTTGGTTATAAGTCCTCTTTTGTTTAGATACTACACAAGAAAGACATAAGACTGACCAATAAACACAATGGGTATTTCAATGTATTAGTGATTAGGGAAGTGCAAATTAAAACCATAATGACATACTATTTCATAACCAGTAGAATAAATACAATTCAAAAGAATATTAGTCAAATAGGAAAAAAATAGAACTTTCATATTTTGCTAATAGTTGAGTAAAATAGCTATGATATCTTAACAAGTTTATGACACCTTACTGAGTTGTTTGTACAGTGCTGACAACATAAGCGCATGGTGACAAGTTTGAGAACTTAATTGTTAGATTTGGGGTACAATAACAGCTCTGATCGTTATTCCAGAAAAAGAATTTCAAAATTGCTTGGAATACTGGACTAGGCACTGGCATCAGTACATAACTTAACCAAGGGGAGTACTTCAAAAGTGACCATTGTGATATTCAGCAATAAGGTATGTAGCACTTAATCTAGGATAACTTCACCAAATTAGTTGTGTGACCTTGTACATTTATTGTAGAACCCAGAAATTCCATTCCTAGCTATTTTTTCAGAGGAAATAAAAATTTATTTTCAAGAAGATGTGCACACATATACCACTTTATTTATATTAGCTCCAAATGGAAATAATCCAAATATTCATCCACAAGTGCATGGATGAATAATTTATGGTATATTTATTAAGTGGAGTACTACTCATCAATAAAAAGTAATGAAATGCTATTAATTTATAAAACATTGATGACACTCAAAAACATTATGCTATGTGTGCTTAGTGAAATAAGCCAGACAGAAAAAAACCAAGAACCATGACTTCACTCATATGTGGAATATAAAACTGAAAGCATTAAAGAAACAAAAACTCATGGATCCAATCAATAGTTTAGTGGTTATCTGAGGGCAAGAGGGGAGGGGTTAAGGGAAGGGTTAGAGAGTCAGAAATATATGGTGATGGAAAGAGAACTTACACTGGTGGTGAACACATAATACAACACAAAGATGATGAACTATAGAATTGTACACCTGTAAACTATGTAATTCTTATTAATCAATGTCACCCCAATAAGTCTAACAATAAAAAAATTATGCTATGTGAAAGAAGCTAGGAACAGAAAAGTATATACTTTATGATGTTTATATGAAGTTACAGAACAGGAAAAATATATATATGATATAAATCAGATAAATTGCTTGGATAAGAGTAAAAATGGGATTGGATTCAGAGGGGTACAAAGAACTTCCTGGAGTGATAGAAATATTCTCTACCTTGGATGATGGGGTAGTCACATGGTATATCTATTTGTCAATACATATCTGATTATGTACCTAAATTTTTCTGTTTTCTGTAAAGTATAATTTATAAACTTAACTTTCAGTAATGAAGGTAAAATAAAGAGTTTTTCAGATAAACAAATATAGAAAATTTGTATTGGCCTTATCATAAGAAATGCTAAAAGAAGTTCTTCGGGCTAGAAAGAAATACTACCAGACAAAACCTCTGTTCTCCCTGAAAACTTTTGTATTCAGTTTTCATTTTGTAAAGCTCTTCTGCTGAAAATAGAATTTTATGTTGGTAGTTTTCAGTCGCATCACTTTAAAGTGGTCATCCATTAGCTTTGGGTTTCCATCGTTTCTGATGAGATGGCTGCTATTATTCTTATTGCACTTCCCATGATTTGAAGAGTCTTTTTTCTGTCTCTTTTAAGATGGTCTTCTTCATTTTTAGTGTTTAACATTTGACTGCGATATATGTAGATATGATTTGCAATGTATTTATCTTTTTCAGGGTTTGCAGAACTAAGGAGTTTTGTAAACCTCATAACAAATATGTGTGCATAACAAAAATAATTGAAATACATAGTCAGTTACTTTGGATGAATACTGTCATTGCTTTGGGATTTATGGCAAAAAAATTGTAGATTGATTTCTCCACAAAATTAACAATGTTGGATATAGAAAATTTGGATATATCATGGAAGTCTGTAATGTATGGTGTATGTTCATTTATGCCTGCAGCCGGAAAAAATGCATGGGAATTACTATTTCATAGAGCAAAATGTAATGGGCATGGCACCTGACAGATATGAGTTTGCAGTAAAATGAAAGCATCAGGAGACATCCATTTAATAGGACTCATCCAGAAAAAGTGTTCAAGAAATAAATGAATAAAATAGAACAGAAATTTATTAGCTGTCTTTAAATTAAATATATACATTTGGCCTTCTATTGTGTGCATTCATGAAAAAAATATGCATTTATTGGGAGTTAGATGTCCAGGCATGGGAAATGAGGACTCTGTGAACAACAGACAGTGGTTAACTGCAGGCAAGGGCAGGACAGTGTCACGTTCTGCACTGAACCACAAGAAACATGCTCACTAACCATCCATTGTCATTAGCTCAAATTCCAAAATTCTGTGAGATAGCACTCAACTGGTCTGCCTTAAGTGTGTCTCTTTACACCACCGAGAGAACGAGGATCAAGCCTCTTCGGTTTCTATAGAGAAAGGCAGCCATTATCTCCCAAAAGTATCCAGGACGTTAACAGCAAGGAGACTGGATACTGTTTATCCGTAATATGAAAAATGGCTATCGCACAGGATCACAAGAACTGTAATAGTGCATCAGTAAATTGATTAAAATTGATTTCATTGCATATGCATACATAATAGTTTACACAGGCAGTCTCTTTTTATATGGATAATTAGGTCATGTTTTTCTTTTTTTTTTTTTTTTACTTGTAACTGTTATTTCTAAAATTCCAAGGAACATCCTTAGACATCACTCGCTTTACTTCTAGAAATATTTTCTCTAGATTATTTCATGGAAAAGACCGTTTTTGAATCACATGTAGGACTCAGTTTACATTTTGATGTATACTGCCAAACTGGTCTCCAGAAAGGTTCTTTAAATTTATACAACTGCCCATAGTGCTTGCGAGAAATCATTTGTGTACATGGTTGGGAATACTCTGGGTAATATTTGAAAATCATATAAAAGCAGTGACTGTTCAAGAAGAGAAGATGATATATACCTGTGATTATTACTGTTTACTTTGGAGTTCTAGATAGTGTGCCCCTCTACTAAAAATTGGATTTTGAAGAATTATAAGTTTAAGTGGAAAATTTTAAATATAGAATAACTGCTTTGAGAATTGTGATTGGAAGTGTATAGGATGAATAGAATCTTTACAAAATGGTAGGAAAAGGCAAAATTAAATTTTGAACGCATAAATACATAATAAAACATGCCAACACAATTCTGTTTCTTCCTCTATGAACAGCAAACACCAAAGGAAAAAATAAATTGCAGATGGGGTAAGAGTGTGCGGTCTTGAGTTGCTCAGTGTGTTCTGAGCTTATTGAGAGGGCTGAGTAGGGGAATTTAGGCATCTAGGATACTGGGAAATACACCACTGAAATAATGGCTAAGAGCATCTAAGGTAGTCAACAGTGCCGTCAATAATGGAACATTTGGACTTGAACATTAAAGGAAAGGAAAGAATCGAGTACACTTTCCTTACTAAGATGAAAATTCCTAAATGAATCTCGCATAAGGCTCACCAAGCAAAACTTCCTGCATGTTTAGTGATTAACAAGTGTCAATGAACAATGTTTTCTTCAAAAAAATTCTAGAAGGATGACCAACAAGGTGAGCCAGGCACCTGAGAGAGAGCAAGGCAAACAGATACACTCAATTCTCAGGGTTTTTTTGAACTACAACAGAGCATAGGTGGAAGCCTTAGGAATGCAGGTCAGCGGTAGGGAAGAGCCAGGGGGATGATGGAAGGCTGTGCACTGTTTGTCGAGTCCCTCATCAAGCTCTTTTTGTAAATTTACTCAGGAACATACAATATCCAAAGCATGCTTGGGGAAGGGGCATAAGTATTGTGACTTGTGTAGGCTGAAGAGAATTGCAACCAAGGCACAGACGTAGAAGCAGAGAAGGTAAAAAATAAGGTTAAGCATAAAACTCTTTCAGACTTCTGCATTAAAAAAAATAATAATAAAATAAAATAAATCCAGGAGTTCAGAGAAACTTGGATTTTCAAAGGTATGGAGGAGGTACTTAAAGCTTAATTTTTTTCAGTCTTGAAGTATTTAGGAGTTGTCAGTGATGTGTACTTTTTTACCTAGGATTTTTGTACCAAGATGAAATATCTAGGTATCTTTTAGATGAAAGCATCCCTTAAGATTGAACTGAGGATGGACTCTCACCATGCTTGTTAAATCCTTAGATGTGGGGCAATCAGAAATTGAGACAGATCAGGCAGAAACTTTGAGGATCCTTAATAAACCACTTGAAAGTCAGTGATGTTATGAAAACTTCTTTGAGATGTCATTTGGAACTTTTGTGAGTTGTACATTTTAAGACTCAGTGTTTGAGGTGGAGAGCCAGGCCCTGGAGCCCTGTGTGAGTTTGCTAGAGAAAGGCTAAGAAATCACATGGTGATAGGAAAGTTTGGAAATTGGAGTGTAACCAAGCTCTGATAGTGAAAATTTTTATCAAGAAATTAGTTGTTTAGCCATGAGAAAGGAGGTCTGTGGAAGCCACATGTAGTATGATAAAAGCCCTTTTCCTTGACTCAGAAGACTCCAAGGCGGGTTATCTTCTGTGGGATTGGATCTCAAGCACAGTTCTGAACTGATGTTACCAGAATCTAGAAACACTGGAAACACAGTGCCAGAAAAAAGAGTGGGGAGTCACTGAAATTTCAGAGAAATGACAGGCCTCGGACAGAAGAAGTGACGGATATAAATAGAAAGTTTTCAGGGCCTGGCACTAAGAATTATAGCTGTTCCCACTTCCTCAAATTACTCTGTTTCTAAACTGATGCACGGTACACTTGAACTAGAATGTGGTGATATGAAGAATTTCCAGAATTTTGACACCTATTTTCTCCCATAGCAGAAAATTCCTCTACTATAATGTAGAGTTTAGAAAAAAGCCCTGGTTAGATAAAACTGATGTAGAACCAAACTCTCTGTATATTGAATAAAGTATTTTAACAGCCTCCCCACCAAAAGAGACTTCCACGAGAGATTAAAGAATATCCCTAAATTTGTGTAATTAATGGAGCTAATTCACAGGGAACAGAAATTGTAGGCAGAACTGAAAGCTAGAAAACAAGATTCAACATTAGTATCAGCAGCGTCAGCAACACTAGCGTGGGATCCAGAAGTTGAGGTTGGTACAGGAGTGACCCTGCCCCATTGGAAATCCTCAAGGTAATAGAAATGTCTCTGTTGCTGCTTACCCTGTTCTGGACTCTGGCTGGTGATCAATGATTTCTTTTAGATGTAGGGAGCTAGTATGAATGGACAGGCTTGAGTCCATTTGAACGTACCATCTGACTCTTAAAAGACTTCAGTAACAGTATGATAAATCCTAGAAATAAAAAAGAACTCTCCGGGGTGGCGGGTGTCTTATGAAGACCCTTGTCCTATAGTGAATCTTGTTTTTGTCTCTTGAATCTTGTACAGCCAGCTACCTAAAGCCCTGCTCAACTTTTTACCCTCTCAGCTGTCATTTTTTTACTTCACTAAATTTCTCAGCTGCAGATTTTATTTATTTATTTTTTTTTTTGCTTTTTTTGGTATGTGGGTAGCTCCCTGACTGGGAATCGAACCCAGGCCGCAGCGCTGACAGCGCCAATGCCGAAGCCTTAAGCCACTACACCATCAGGGAACTCCCGCAGATTTTAAATTAGCAATATTCTGATGGGACAAATGACACCCAACTATTCAAGTTCACTTTTCGGCATTTTCTTTTTCATTAAAAAAAAATATCTTGGGATATATCCACTGGAAGGACTTTCCTAAAACAATCTACTACATTATTGCAGGAAGCCAAACTTCTGGATTATGTTATTTGGGGGTACATTTGCCTTCTACTCCACTTGAGGATTTAAATCTTATTTCATATTTTTTTTCACTTCACTATTTTCATGTAGATTTTTAAAACTTGTAAAATGTGATGAATTTTGACATGTAATACATCCACCTCTATTCCAGATACAAATCATTTCTATTATACTAAGAAGTTCTACTTTCTCCTCTTAGTAAATCTTCACTCTCCTTAGATTATCCACTGTTGTTATTTTTATCGCTATAGATTAATTGTTTGTTTGTTGTTGTTGTTGAACTTCATAGAAATAACACCATTTAGTGTGTACTCTTTTGTGTATGGGTGAGTACAGTGTTTTTTAGATTCATCCATATTGATGTATATATCAGTAGTTTCATCTTATTGGCAAGAAGCATGTATGACTATGACATTTCTTTATTCATTCTCCTGTCCATTCATTCTCCAGTTTGTTACTTCAGTGCCATTTCTTGAAAATATTTTCTTTTCTACATTGAAACTCTGTTCTTTTATGCTGACCTACTGCTTTATCCTTTCCCGAATACTATACTCTCTTTACTTTACCTTCATAGTAAGTTTCAAAATCAGGCATATAAATCCCTCAAATAGATTTATAATCTAGTTTTGGCTATTCTAGATTCTTTTACTTTGCTTTTTCATTTTAGACTTAAATACATAGTATCTTTTAATTAAAACCTATTGGAATTTTCATTGGGATTGCATAGAATCTATAGAGACAATGAAGGCATTTGACATTTTAATTATTTTTTTCTCCAAACCTTGAATATGTAACATATTTCCATTTATTTATATCTTATTTAATCTCAACAATCTTTTATAGATTTTTTTCAGGGCACAAAAGTTGCGTGCCTTTTGGTAAATTTATTCCTGAATAGTTTATATTATTATGCTACTATAAATGGAATTTTTGAATTTTGTTTTTCAATTGCTTGCTGCTAGTATATAGAAATACAGTTAAGTACTTCAGAGCAGAAACAACCGAGTTCCCTTTGACATAACAGAAAGTTCAAAATTAGTCTCTTGCTTTAAAGTAGAATATGCAGGAGGCCCATTTGCCTTACTTTTTCCTGGCAGAGTACACTAACATTATTATAATAGACATTTTTACAACAATCTTATCCATGGAAGCATTCCACAACCCTCTCATACCAGAACTATATACAATCAACTTCATAGCTAGAACCATGATCTTAACTATCTCATTCCTATGAATATAATTATCCTACCCTTGCTTCCAATATCACCAATTAATACACTTATTATCGAAAACTTCCTGTGTCATAATTGGCTGGATTTTTGTCATCAATGGGTATTAAAATTTTGTCAGATTTTTTCTGAATTTACTGACATATTTCTATACTTTTTATCCTTCATTCTGTTAATATTTTAAATTGCATTTATTGATTTTCAGTTGCTAAATAAACCTTGCATTTCAGGGATAAACCTACCTAATCATCATGGATTATACTTAGGGTATATTGCTTGATTTGATTTTCTAATATTTTTTATGTTTATGAGGGGTCTTGGTCTGAAGTTATGTTTTATTTTACTTGTAATATCATTGTTAGATTTTAGTAATAATTATGCTAGCCTTATAAAGTGAGGGTATAGAGTTCCTCTTTTATACTCTGAAAAACATGTTATAATATTGGTATTATTCTTAAATATTTGGTAGAATTCAACAGTGAAACTATCTGGAACTAGAATTTTTTGTAGAAAATTTTTGGATTGTGAATTAAATGTTTTTAACAGATAGGAAGCTATTCAAACTTTTTATTTCTTATTGTGTTTATTGTATGTTCCAAGGAATTTGTCAATTTTACCCAAGTTGTCAGATTTATTGTCATAATACTATTCATAGTATGTCATGTTATTCTCTAATGACAATAGAATTAGAGTATTCAATCTTTCATTCTTCATATTAGTAATGTTATTTAATATTAATAGTTAAAATGTATTATGCACCAGGCACTTTCAAAGTGTTATTCCCAAATAATAAAATTCAATAATTACTGGACAGTTATTAAGTGTTAAGCATGATTCTAAGCACTCTTATTATCTAAATCTTGCAGCAATACTGTGAGTTTATTGCTGTTTTTGTTATCATTTGATGAGAACATCAAAGCACCAATCTGCTCAAGGTTTCGTGGCTGCTAGAGACACAGTCAGGGTCTGAATACACACTGACTGGCTCAGAATAGGCACTTTTAAGCATTTCACTATAAGCTTCTGCATGTATTTTGTTTAGTTATCACAACTTTATGAGCAAATACTATTATTAACATCAGTTTTATAGATGAGGACACAGTTTTTCAATTAATTTCAGTTATTTAACTTGCAGCGACTCACAAATGTGGTGATCTGTAAACAAATTTAGGGTTTCTCTTTTTGCCTTATAAATTTATTTTTTGTTTTAAATTATTAATTTAAAGTTTTTTTTCTTCAATTGTATTAATTTCAGGTGTACAGTATAGTGGTTACATTTATAACTTACAAAGTAAACCTCCAGTTAAGTCTAATACCCCTCTAACAGCATACACAGTTATTACAATATAATAACGGTCCCTCCTATGCTGTCCTTTACATCCCTGTGACTATTTTGTATTGCCAATTTGTACTTAATCCCTTCACCTTTTCCACCCAGCCTCCCCAAAACCCTTTCACTTGGCAATCATCAGTATATTCTCTATATCTATGAGTTTCTTTCTGTTTAGTTTGTTCATTTATTTTGTTTTTAGATGCCACATATATGTGAAATTATATGGTATTTGTCTTTCTTTGCCTCATTTATTTCACTTAGCATAATACACTCTAGGGCCATCTATGTTGTAACAAATGTTAAGGTTTTATTCTTTTTTAGGGACCAGAAATATTTCATTGACTATATGTACCTAATCTTTATCCAATTGTCTATCAATGGACACTTAGGTTGCTTCTATATCTTGGCTATTGTAAATAATGCTTCAGTGAACATAGGGATACATTTATCTTTGTGTTCAGATTTCTTCAGATAAATACCTAGAAGTGGAATTGTTGGGTTATATGGTAGTTCTATTTTAAATTTTTTGAGAAACCTCCAAACAGTTTTCCATAGTGGCTCTACCAATTTGCAATCTCACCAACAGTGCACGAGGGTTCCCTCTTCTTCACATTCTCAGCAACATTTGTTGTTTGTTGATTTTCTTTTTTATGATAACCAATCTGGCAGGTGTGAGGTGATATCTCATTGTGGATTTATTTTGCATGTCTCTGATAATTAGTTATGTCGAGCATCTCTTCATATGTCTATTGGCTATCTGTATGTCCTCTTTGGACATGTCTATTCTGGTCCTTTGCCCATTTTTCAGTTGGATTGTTTGTCTTTTTGGTGTTATGTGTTCCTTATATATTTTGGATGTTAACACCTTATTGAATGTATCATTGGCAAATATCTCTCTGAAGATAGATTTAACCTGAAGGGTGATAACAAAAACTTCATTAAATCTGTGAGACTTGTATTTGTTACACTTCAATTAATAAAATAACAGAAGGTCATGGTGGTGTATGATCAGACTAGTGATAACAGTAACTAGAAATTAATGCCAAAGGAATAAGTGATGCTTAAAGGAAAACAATTGGGTTGAAGGCCTACTTTGCTTCCTGCATTTCAAATATAAACTATTTGGCTTTTATTTAATTCATACACATAGAAGTGTGATAGGTAGTCAGATTTGTATACTGAAAGATGAAATTGTGAGGTGTCATGTTTTGATGATTTATGGAACGTTAGACCTCTTAGCTGCGAGGGACAGAAAAATCAATTCAGACTCTCCTAAGCAAAGAGTCAACTTACTGGCTTGAATAACAGTCAGTTTCACATATAAGTTTTATTTTGTCCAGTTCAGACGCAAAATTTGTGACGATCTCCTGAACACACAGTCCCACATTCTATTTTGAGCTCTGCTTTCCTCTCCTTGGGTCCCCTATCACACATTCATTCTTGCTCTGGCGATATGGTCACCAGCAGATTTATGCTTCTGTATTGTTTTCTCTTCCCCAAAAGAAATCCTAAGATTGATCCTCATTTACTATTTGGAGTTTAGGCCTATCTCTTAAATGATCACCCCCTTTAATCAGTTGTGATATTGATTGAGAAGGTTTGGATGCCAAACTCACTTCTAGATGATACAAGAGAATTTATGTTGGAACGAGAATGAGGGGTGAGTGGCCCCCTTCCTCCTTTCCCACTGGAGATAACCATTATCTAGTTACTGTATTTATTTATAGTTTTACCGCTTATATGCATCCCTGAACAATGTACTGTGGCTTTGTCTGTTTTTTAATTTTATGTAAATGGTGTCAAATACCAGATAATATTTTAACTGGCTTCTTTAGCTCAATATTATGCTTCTGTGATTCATGCTAAGTATTGATTGCAGTTGTGATAGATTTATTGCCATTGATGTGTTATATTCCAATTTATGAATAGACCACACTTTGTTTATCCACTATAGTATGGATGGAACTTTTTTTGTTGTTGTTTCTAGCCTAAAGAAATTACACAAAAAAATTTGATCACATGATTATATCCTATATGAAAAGCACAAATTTCTCTGAGTCTAGAACATGTGAGTATACCCACAAGTAAGTTTCTGGGTCATAGAATATGCATGTTTTTACATTTGGAAGATAAGGTCTGTTATCCAAAATATTTGTACAGTGTACATTCCCACCAGAAATGTGTGAGAACTCTGGTTGTTGTACATCTTCACTCTACTTAATATTGTTAGATTAAAAAAAAAGTTTTTGTCAATTTGTTGACATATAATTGTTTCACATTGTCATTGTTCTTGGTTATTCCACTGATAAGTGAATTTAAGCACTTTATCACATGTTTATTAACTATGTAAATTTTCTTCTTCCTGAAGTACCTCTTTACTCTTTTGCACATTGGTGTTGGATTTTGTTTTTCTCATTTACAAGTGCTCACTTCTTCTCTCTGTCTCTCCCACCTGTCCCCCTCCCCATCTCTTCCTCCCTCCCATCCTCTTTCCAGATTTAAGTAGTTTTTACATATTATGATACTACTTCATTGATCCCTAAATAATATAATTTATAGAAAGTGTTTCTTTTGCCTTACTTAAACAATTACTGCCTATTTTTATGTAAAGAAGTTACTTCTCTTTTTAGTTTTATTTTATTAAACTTACAGTTGATTTTTTGTAAGATTAGAGTCAACCTTCACATTTGCTACATGTTAATACAATTATACCACAACTATGTATTGATATCAATTATCAAAATGTTTCTTGAAAATTTTTCAACTCCCTCTCATGTCTGCATCTTTCATAAACCAAGAATCCATATAAGAAAAATATCTTTCTTCTTCTGGACTTTTCTATTCTGTCTATTGGTCTTTCTGAATATTTGTCATACAATACTATACTGTGTTACTTACTATGGCTTAATAATTAAGGTGGCCATATAATTTATTTTTCAAACTGGGACAGTTAGGAAAATGAAAGGAGGCACCAAAAGATAAATCATTTGAATTTTAGAAATATTTATTTATTCATGTGTAACTCAATTTTATTATATTGGTAAACCAATATAAAAAAAGTCCTATTTGATATGATTTTTAAAAATAAAATTATTTCTGAAAAACAAAATAGTATTTTTATACAATGTATACACTGCCTTAGTCTGTTTCAACTGCTATAATAAAATGGAGTAGGTGGCTTATAAGCAACAGAAATTTATTCTCATTGTTCTGGAGTCTGGGAAGTCTAAAATCAGGACACCATCAGATTCGGTGTCTGATGAGAGCTAGCTCCCTGGTTCAGACACCACAGTTTTCTAACTGTCCTCACATGGCAGAAGTGATGAGGGAACTCTCTGGGGGTTTTTGTTTGTTTGTTTGTTTGGTTGGTTTTTTTTTTTTGGTGATGGTTCCCTGGCTGGAAATTGAACCCAGGCCTCGGCGTTGAGAGCGCCAAAGCCTAGCCACTACACCACCAGGGAACCCTCTGGGGTCATTTTTATAAGGGCGTTATTCCTATCATGTGGGGTCCACCCTCAAAATTTAATCACCTCCCAAAGGTTCCACCTCCAAATACCATCACATTAGGGATTAGGTTTTAACCTATGAATTTGGAGGGACCCAAAACTTCAGTCTGTAACACCGTTCATTATACATATTAAAGCAAATGTTCAAAATCTATTTTCAGTCCCAACATTAAAAGGTAATAAAATCAGAATGATTAATCTTGGTGGTATTCATAAAATCATTTCGTACCCACACCTGTTTGTTATAGCCTGTAGTGATATTTTTCTGAAATAAAGTTATTTTTTCCAATATGATCTTATGATATAAAATTTGTTACAAAATTTACTGATATTTAAAAATTTTAAATTTATGGTTAATAATTTTATATTTGCTGAGATTTTGATTGCTTTTTCTCTGTAAACTGAAATATTTTTGAGAAAATACTCCTTTCAAGTTTTGGGTTACCTAAACTTGAGCTGTTTCTGCTAAATGGATGATTTTTTCATCTGTTTAAAATATATTAAATATATAATTATTTTACCAAAGTATTTTTCAGGTACTTTTACTCTAAATATCTTTCTTTGAAAAAAATTACAATAAGAATTTGCTTTAAATCGGTCAATTCCATTATGATTCTTTTGAATGTTTAACCAGATTTATATGCTGAAAAATCATAGGCCTTCTCTGTTTCAGTGTTTTCCAGTCAGAACATTAATTTACCCAATTAGCAATAGGAACGTCATAAATATTTTTTTTCACAGTCCCAGATATTCCAAATTAAACTGATAGAATTTCAGACTTAAATTCTGTACACCATCTGAGCTCTTACTCTTTGATTTGTTCACTTCCTCCCTTTCTTTTGTCATGATAATTTTCAACATCTTTTTGCTTGTAATGTCTATTTTCAGTAATTACTATTCACCTACTTATTCAAAGCTGAAGTTTCTTAGTACTCTATTCACTGAATACTCGGATTAATGGTTTCCAACCAATTTTGAATAAAAATGGACCATTTTTGAGAACCTATATACAAAAATAATTCAATAATATATTATTGGTTTGGGTTAGCCATACCATTTCTGAACTTCGCTAGTTTTTATTTGTTGTTTCTTTTTTAAATTAAAAAAAATTTAACTTTCAATTGCAGTTGACACACAATACTATATTTCAGGTGTACAACATAATGACTAGACCTTTATATAACTTAGCAATTGATTACCCTGACAAATCTAATACCTATCTGATACTATGCATAGCCATTACAGTATTACTGACTGTATTTCCAATGCTGCCTTCCCATCCCCATGACTGTTCTGCAACTACCAATTTGTACTTCTCAATCCCTTCACTTTCTTTACTCATCCACCCAATCCCCTTCTCATCTGGCAACCATCAAAATATTCTCCATATTTATAATTTTTTCTGTTCATTTATTTTGTTTTTTTAGATTTCATGTATACATGAAATCATATGGCACTTGTCTTTCTCTGCCTAATGTATTCCATTCAGCACAATACCCTTTAGGTCCATCAGTGTTGCAGATAGCAAAACTTCATTTTTTTTTCTTGGCTGAGTAATATTTCATTGTATATATGTACCACTTTTTTTTCCCCCACTCATCCATTCTGGAACACTCGGTTGCCTCCATATCTTGGCTATTCTAAGTAATGCTGCAATGAACATATGGATGCATATATCCCTTTGAAGTAGTATTTTCAGCTTCCTAAGATAAATACCCAGAAGTGGGATTACTGGATCCTTCTTTGTCTCTTGTAGCCTTTGTTTTAAATTCTATTTGGTCAAGTATAAGTATTGTTACCCCAACTTTTTCTTTTTCCATTTTCCTGAAATATCACTTTTCATTTCTTTACTTTTACTTTTTTGTGTTTTTTGATCTGAAGTGAATCTCTTGTAGGCAGCATATATAATATTTGAATATTTTCAAATATTAATGAATATTTTCTTATTCATTCAGTCATCCTATGTTTTTTGACTGGAGCATTTAATCCATTTACAATGAAAGTAATTGTTGATAGATATGTAGTTATTGCCATTTTGTAATTTATTCATATTTTTTATAGTTTTTTCCTTCTTCTTTTTATTTTTAAAAAAGTCCTTTTAACACATCTTGTAATACTAGTTTGGTGAACTCCTTTAGCTATTTTCTTTTTTTGTCTGGGAAACTCTTTATTTGTCCTTCAATTTTAAATTTTAGCTTTGTTGGATAGAGTAATTTGGTTGTAGGTCCTTGCTATTTATCACTCTGAATATTTCCTGCCTGTTCCTACTGGCCTGCAAAGTTTCTGTTGAGAAATCATCTGATAATCTTATAGGAGCTCCCTTATAGGTAACTAACTGCTTTTCTCTTGCTGCTTTAAAAATTATCTCTTTTGTTGAAACTTTGGCATTTTAATTATGATGTGTCTTGGTGTGGGCCTCTTTGACTTCATCTTATTTGGAACTCTGTGCCTTCTGGGCTTGTCTGTCTATTTCCTTCATCACATTGGGGAAGTTTTCTTTTATTATGTCTTCAAATAGATTTTCAATTCCTTGCTCACTATTCCTTCTGTTACCTCTAAAATGCAAATGTTGGTACACTTGATGTTGTTCCAGAGGGCCCTTAAACTCTCCTCATTTTTTTGGATTCTTTATTATTTTTGATGTTATATTTGGGTGTTTTCTGCTACCTTATCTTCTAAACTGCTGATTCAAATCTCTGCTTCATCTAAACTACTGTTGATTTCCTCTAATATATTCTTCATTTCAGTTACTGTATATTTATTACAGGTTTCTTTTTATGTTTTCTATTTTTATTTTTATATTTCCTATCTGTTTGTTGAATTTCTCACTGAGCTCATTGAACATCCTTATAACAAGTGTTTTGAACTCTGCATCTGGTAGATTGCGTATCTCCATTTTGTTTGGTTCTTTTTCTGGAGTGTTATTTGGTTCTTTCATTTGGGACATGTTTCTTTGTCTCCCCATTTTGTCTGCCTCCCTGTATTTATTTCCTTGTGATTGGTAGAGTAGCTATGTCTCCCCTCTTAGCAGAGTGGCTTATGTAGTAAGTGTCCTGTGGGTTCTAGTGGTACAGTCTGTTTGGTCATCTGAGCCAGGTACTGCAGGTGTGTCACTTGTGTGAGCTGTGTTTGCCCTCCTGTTGTAGTTGAAACTTGATTGTTGTTTGCACAACAATGGGAAAAACTGACCCTCAGGCTGATTGGTTGTGAGGACTGGCTGTGACTACAATAGAGAAACTCTTGTGCAGAAGCTGACTGTACAAAGCGGGATTTACTTTAGCAGTGCTCTGGTGCCTACCCAGTTTGCCCTTTGGTTGTGTCATTCATGGAAGTGGATGAGCAGTGCTCTGGCGCAGCCCAAAGATAGCCACTATGTGCCAGCCCTGTGGGTGGGCCTCCTGAGAGGGGACCTGCTGCAGGCCAAGTTCAGCCTCTGCCTGTAACCTGCCTGCAGTCACCTGGCATGAGCCACAAAGCAATCTGCAGATGTCTTCCACATGAGCTGGGCTTAGAGGTACCTGGAAGAGGCTATGCTGCAAACTAAGGCTGACTGCCATTACTATTGGGCTTGGAGCTGCTTAGCATAAAGTATGAGGCACACCAAGGGCAGCTCCTGCTTGTTTGGGATTTGTGAACCTTTGAGAGATTTCAGGAAAGTTCACAGCATGATTCAGTGTACACTATTCGTGTGGAAAAGCCACTGGAAGCTGCTTGGGTGGGCTTGCAAGTTGAATGAGGTCAGGTATCAGGGAATCATCAGGGTAGGGCAAATGGTTTAAGCCAGGTTGATGGAGACTCAGATATGGCACCTGTCTGCATCTGAATGCTGGAAGGTGGGAGGGCTCAACAAAGACAGAATGGCTTCTGCCAGCACTTCTGTCTAGGAGAAAGCTGTGCCTCCAGCTCTTATCTCAAAGTCAAGCAATGCAGTTCCTCCCCATATGTTTCTGGTGCCTTTTGAGATGCTGCTTCAGTGTTGCAGCTTAGAGAGAGTGAGTCAATAGCAAAGAAGACTCTGTGCATGCCCTTTAAGAGGAACACCTGAGATTCCAGCCATTTACAGTGCCACTCAGCCACAATCTCTGTTGGTATTCACAGCTCAAAGTTATGGGGATGCCTTTGAGGGCTTCTGATTGTGCCTGTGTCTCTTAACCTTCTAAAGCTTCCCAACTCAAAGTTTCATTCCTTCTCTGAAGGTGAATAAAGGTTGGTAATACATGGGTTTCAGCAGAATTTATAGGTTTTGGATTCTTATACATCCCACCATTCCCACCCAATAACTACTGATTCATACTGGTTTGGCCACACCCAAACATTTCCTAGAGTCTTTAGAGATTCTGTGTCATCTAGTTTTGTTTGGAACATGCCATCATTGTTTATCCTTTAACTGTTCTTATTGACGTCTTTGTTTTCTCAGAACGGATATTTTGGATATTCAAAATACATGCTGCCAAAATGATCACATCACTGGGGTTACCCATGAATTTTAATTAAGTAATATGAAGTCGAAGTTCTCACTCTGCCTTTCATTCCCACCCTGCAGAGATACCTGCTATTAAGCTTTTAATGGATTTTTGCATATTTTTATGATCTTAAAAAGGCCACTGTCTGTAAGCCAGGAAGAGAGTCCTTAATGGAGAACCTCATCTCTGCCACTACCACCCCTGTTGATTTTAAAGTCTGAGATCTAGTGAGAAAAATATATCACAGTTTACTCTTCTTTTAATCATAATTTATTATTAAACCTGTAGCTAATATCACAGATATATTGTCTGGATGGTACTGTGGGAATAATCTGGTAATAACTGCCCCGGAGTGGCATTCTGAAATCTCTCAGTCTGACTTCACCCTCATTCCAGCTGGAGATTCTCTGAATGCTGGAGAGAGATGGAGAGGAAGAGGTTCTGGCAATGTTTATAGAATGGTTACTTCACCATTTACATCCCCTGCCTGGTATGAGTTCTCGTTGGCTCGGAGGTGGAGCACCATGAAGGTGAGCTGAAGGTGTGGCAGATGTTCCTATGATAGCTGCAAAATGTTGCAGGAATGCATTTAGGAGGGCTTCATTGTATCTATTCATGATTCCAGATAATCTTTATAACTTGTCAGTTTTGACAGAAAAATTCCTGTTTTCATTGAAATTGTATTAAACAAAACATATTTGTGCCCTAGAATAAGGCAAACCAAAATTAAAGTAGGTCTTTATTTGTGCTTGCCTTATATTAAAAGCCCATTTATTTGTGCTTGCCTTATATTAGAAGTCAATTCCTTTTGATGAATCAGAAGCTAATTGCAAAAATGCTTCTATAAGTTTGTACTTATCAAATATAGGAATGAAAATGAAATTAAATAGAAAATGTATACTCATAACACTTTGTATATTCATTTACGTACCTACTTAAAGTAGCACATAAAGAAATACATTAATTTTGAAACAACTTTTTTATACTCTCATATATCATGAAACAATAGTATCCAAACCCTTCAAACTGTGTATTTGATACTAGAACCGTTATCACCACTAGAGCCGCTAACTATTACCATCAACTTCACGCTATCTCCACTGACAAGCAGGACTCAGATAGTTCTATGATGATGTCCCTGGGAACTTCTGTACTAAGTCAGAGAGTCCATTTGTATACTGAAGAGACTCTTCTTTTTAAAAAATAAACAAACATAAAACAAAACAAAACAAATCATGATAATTCTGAAAATACATTTTCAACCATTGCCACATAAACATTTATTATATTGTTTTACACTATAATCTTTAAAATCCTATTTAACTTACATCTAATACTTGCTCTTGTGGACTCATTACTCCAGAAATAATTTACTAATTATAAAACTCTGTACAAACATCTTAAATTAACATTGGTGAATATTATTTTAGGAGAATGTGTCTTCCTCAAAATAAGTTTGAAATAAAATAGAGAGGCCCCCAATAATAGAAGAGATTTTGTAAGGATTCAAAGATTATTTCAAGAAAATAATCTCACCTTGTTTTCAAGCATATTTAAATGAATTTGGAGAGAATTCTCATCTTTAGAATAATCATTTTCCTATTTAGACACAGGCAAATTCTTCATACTGATAAAATCTCTTATATTTATCAATAGCATCTATTCATTTCTCCGTATGGATTTTGCTCTGTGTGTCTTGAAGGAACTGTCTTCCCTTGGTCACATTTTTAACTTATAAAACTGTGTGTGTGATTATATGTATACTCAGAACAATATTTAGCAAATAACAAATAATTCCTATGATGATGGTGATGTGGGTTTTTAATATTATCTGTGGCATACTGTATTTGCATTCTATGGAAAGTGTTCATTAACTCTATATGTACTCTTAATCACAAATAATATTATTTAACATTGCATTCTTCTACAGATGAATCTTGATATTGGTTATGATTTAGAGCATGTGCCCTCATTTGACTCTCACTGACTACTTTGTCCTGCAGGACTATCACTGTGCATAGAAGGATTTATTAGTTATACAAAGTTACCAAAAGGAACTTGTTACAAATGAAATTTCATTGGAGCTCTAGTCTTAGTGAAGCAGATCTCTGGGGAGGTGCCCAAGTTTCCTAAACCCAGACTTGATTCTCTGTCCACCAAGATTTGCAAACCACTGAGCTGTAGCATATTAGAAGTACGTACATAGAAAGCAAATTCTAGTTCTGCCCAATTAACTCAGTCAAGTCAAGAACAATATATACTACAAAGGGGCAATAATCAAAACAGCATGGTTTTGGCAGAAAAACATACAGAACAATGAAATAGAATTGAGAACCCAGAAATAAACCCATGTATATATGGGCAGGTAATTTTCGACAAAAGAGACAAAATTATACAATGGAGAAAAGAAAGCATCTTCATACAATATGAAGGGAAAATTGGAAAGCCACTTGCAAAAGAATGAAACTAGACTGTTATCTGTGACCATATACATAAAATTAACCCAAAATGGATCAAAGACCTAAACGTAAGACCTGAAAAAATAAATTGCATAGAAGAAAGCATAGGTACCAAACTTATGGACCTTGGGTTCAGAGAGGATTTTATGAATTTGACCTCAATGATAAGAGGAGTAAAAGCAAAAGTAAATGAATGGGACTATATCAAGCTATAAAGCTCTGCACAACAAAAGAAACCATCAACAAAACAAAGAGGTAACCAACTGAGTGGGAGGAGATATATGCAAGCAATGCCTCCAACAAGAACCTAATATACAAAATATATAAAGAACTTGTACAACTCAACAACAAAACACAAACAATCCAATTAAAAAGTGGGCACAGGACCTGAACAGACACATCTCCCAAGAAGACATATAAATGCCCAACAGACATATGAAAAAGTGCTCAACTTCACTAGCTATTAGAAAAATGCAAATGAAAACCACAATGAAATACAATCTCACACCAATGGCTGTCATCAATAAGACAAGTAATTGGAAGTAATGGAGAGGCTGTGGGAAAAAAGGAACCCTCATACACTGCTGGTAGAAATGTAATTGGTATAACCACCAAGTAAAACAGTATGGAATTTCCTACAAAAACTAAGAATAGAATTACTGTATAACCCAGCAATTCCTCTTCTGGTTATCTATTTAAAAATATCTGAAAACATTTATTTGCAAAAATGTATGTACCTATGTGTTCATTGTAGCATTATTTATGGTGGCTAAGACATGAAAAAGTGTCCTTCGATAGATTACACACACACACACACGATGGAATATTACTTGGCCATAATAAAAGTTGAAATACCGTCATTTGTGCAATTTGTGACAACATGGATGAATCTTGAGATTATCATGCTAGGCAAAATAAGTCCAACAGAAAAAGTTGAGAATCACATGACTTCACTCGTTTGTTCGATATAAAACTGAAAGCAACAGATGAACAAGACAAACAAACAAACAAAATCTCATAGATACAGACAACAGTTTAGGGCTTACCAAAAGATAAGGTGAGTAGGAGGGGTGAGAGAAGAAGGGAAAGGGGGTGAAATATTTGGTGATAGAAGGAGAGCTGACTCTGGATGGTGAACACACAGTGAAATATATGGATGATGTATTATAGTAATGTACACTTGAAACTTACATAATTTTACTAAACAATGTCACCTCAATACATTTAATACATTTCATAAATTAAAGAAGTCAAAGTTACAGAGGGACTTTGGTACACTTACCATTGTAGGTCATTAACCAGAGCCTTTAGCTACCTGGTAGTTCTGGAATGTTTTCGTCTTTAAAGAGAGGTTTATATTAGCAAATTTTAGAAGACTTAAAAGCTAAAGGTTTAATTTTATTTTCTTTATAAGTAAACAGGCACCTCTTCATTAGTTCTTTATGCTTAATTTATTTTTAGAAATATAAATATGTTGGTTAAGAATTTGCATGTTATCTGTGACTTTTGAAAACACAAATTTTTTTTTCTAGATCAATAAGTATGTAAGAACGTAATTTAGTTTTACTTACATGTGGCACAGAAAAAGTGTATATAAACAATGAGGATGTGCCCATTTTTGTGCCTCCAGGAGACACTTAAAGTATAAAAAGAAAAATGTCTCAAGATTGTTATATATTTGGTTTATGGAGTAGACATACTCAAGTAGTGGTTTTGCTAGAAAAAGATATTCTCAATTTGACTATTCCTTAGTAAAATTATTTGGCAGATGTTAACCCTATTAGATGAGGGTAAATTTTTGAGAAGGCAACAAGCATATTTTATTGTTTTTATAATGTTAAAGCAGAGTAAGAAAACTATCTACCTTTCAATGCATAACAAATTTAGTCATTTAAATGGGAATAAAAGTAGATTCCCATGAAAATAAGTATCATCAAATAACTTTAAAACTTTGAATTCTTTGAAGGCTGTAAGCCTATATGACACCACACACAGTAAAACACTAAGTATATTCTGTTGCCATATCCCTCCATACAGTATTTGCAACTGTGTATGAGTCAGCAGCCTTCTGAAATGTGCCTGTGCTATTAAACTACTCTATGCTATTAGTCATTCTCTTAGGCAAAACCTTGTAGGAGTTTCTAGACTCCACAGCCTTCTTTTTCTGATAAATGAAACCTAGGAGTTTCTAGACTCCACAGCCTGTTTTTTCTGATAAATGAAACCTACATTCCATCCCAACTATTTGCTCTTCTTTTCCACTGCACTACATTTGAAATGATAAGCTAAAAAGAATCAATATTTACTAATCTGGTTAACAACTTCTTTGAACATATTTCTCATTTTGATTTTAGTGAACAGCGATATTAATGGAAACAAAGATTTAAACCACTATAACTCTTCTCAATGAATTCCAACCACCTTCAACAGAGCTGATTTTGTTCACTTATTTTACAATATTCTTGTGATGGAGCCCCAGCTGTTCTCTCTAGTTTCCCTTGCTCATTCCCACTGTGTTTCCTACACTCCAGCACAGCCCTCTCACCCTAGGTCCCCAGTGGTTTGGGATTCTTCAAGTGCCAGAGTCCTTGAAAATTCAAGGCCTTCATCAAGAATTCTTCCTAATGTTGCCCAATGACCTTAGTATCTTCCTATCCTGGTTCCTCTCAAAATCAGATTAGAGTTCATCCCTCCTCATCTGAAGTCTCCCAAATCACTAATTCGCCAGCATTTCCCACTGTAGTGTGGTTGCTGGCCTATTTGTTTTCTCTTTCCCTTAACTAAGCTTCAGGAGGTCAGACATGGTCTTTCATCTCAAATTCCCCATGGTTCCTTCTAGAACCAACATAGATAGAATAAGCAGAGGTAGCATTAATTGTTGACAATTTATTTTCAGAGGCTCTCTACCCTTAAAGCTGTCTTATTTTAAAACATGCTAATTCATGGGAACTGTTAAGAGGAAGAAGACAAGGTCCAAATTACTTGAAAACTATCAATGTGGTAACATCACATAAACTAAAAGATAAAAACAATATGATTATAGCAATTGATACAGAAAGAGCATTTGACAAGATACAACATCCATTTATAATCAAAACACTGAAAAAAATGGGTATAGAAGGAAAGTACCTTAACATAATAAAGGCCATATATGACAAACCCTCAGCTAATATTGTATGGATATTACAGAATGGGGAAAAGCTGAAGTCCATGCCCTAAAATCAGGAATGTGACAGTGATGCCTGCCTATTGTCACTGCTGTTCAATATAGTACTAGAAGTTCTAGCCACAGCAATCAGGAAAGAGAAAGGAATAAAATGTATCCAACTGGGAGAGAAGAAGTCAAACTGTCACTATTTGCAGATGACATGATTCTTTATATAGAAAATCCCAAAGGCTCCACCAGAAAACTATTAGAAACAATAAACAAGTACAGTAAAGTTATAGGATATACAATCAATGTACAAAAATCAATTTCATTTTTATATACCAAAAATGAAACTTCAGAAAAAGAAATGAGAGAAGCAAAACCTTTTGTGATTGCAACAAAAACAATAAAATACCTAAGAATTAACAAAGAATATGAAGGACTTACTCACTGAAAGCTATAAGGCACTATTAAAAGAAATTGAAGAGGACACAAAGAAATGGAAAGATATTCCATGTTTATGGTTTGAAAGACTTAACATTGTTAAAATGGCCGGATAACACAAAGCAATATATAGATTTAGTGCAATTCCCATCAAAATCCCACAACCATTCTTTCAAGAAATAGATAAAAAAGTTATCAGAATTGTATGGAACCACAAAAGGAGAAAGGAGCAAGGCTGGAGGTACCACTCCCCAATTTCAATCTATACTACTAAGTGTTAATAATCAAAACCGGTTGGTATTTGTAGAAAAATGGACACAGACCAATGGAACAGAATCAAAAACCCAGAAATAAACCCACAAACATATGGATAAATAATTTTTGACAAAGGAGTGAAAAATATACCTCTTCAGTAGAGGGTGCTGGGAAAATTGGAAAACCACATGCAAAATAATGAATTTGAACTGCAAACTCTCACCATTTACCAAAATAAACTCAAAATGGATTAAAGACCTCCACATAAAACCCAAAACAATAAATGGTATAGCAGGAAACATCAGCATGAAACTTATAGACCTTGGGTTCCAGAAGGACTTCATGAACTTGACCTCAAATACAAGGGAAGTAAAAGCAAAAATAAATGAATGTGACTATATCAAACTAAAAACCTTCTGCACAGCAAAAGAAATCATCAGCAAAGCAAAGAGACAGCCAAATGAATGGGAAAAAATATTTGTAAACAACACCTCTGACAAGGGACCAATATCCAAAACACATAAAGAACTCGTATGGCTCAACAGCAACAACAAAAAACAAACAATCCAATTGAAAAGTGGGCAGGGAGTTCCCTGATGGTGTAGTGGCTTAAGGCTTCAGCGCTGGCGCTGTCAGCGCTGCGGCCTGGGTTCGATTCCCAGTCAGGGAGCTACCCACATACCAAAAAGCAAAAAAAAAAAAAAAAAAAAGAAAAGTGGGCAGATGTCCTGAACAGGCACTTCACCCAGGATGACATATATATGGCCAACGCCTATATTAGAAAAAAATGCTCAACTTCATTAGCTATTAGAGGAATCCAAATAAAATTCACAATGAGATATCATCTTATACCTATTCGAATGGCTATATTCAACAAGACAAGGAATAATAAGTGCTGTAGAGGCTATATAGGAAAAGGAACCCTTGCACACTGCTGGTGGGAATGCAAATTGGTACAACTGCCATGGAGGACAGTGGGGAGGTTCCTCAGAAAATTGAGAATGGAGTTACCATATGATATGACCCAGCAATCCCCCTTCTGAGGATCTATCCCCCAAATTTGAAAGTCTTAGTCCACAAAGACTTATGTTCCCCAATGTTCATTGCAGCCCTATTCACAGTGGCCAAGTCATGGAAACAACCAAAGTGCCCTGCGACAGATGACTGGATAAAGAAGCTATGGTACATACACACAATGGAATATTACTCAGCTATAAGAAAAGATGAAATACTGCCATTTGTGAAAAAAAGATGTACCTTGAGATCATCATGCTAAGCAAAATAAGCCAGACAGAAAAAACCAAGAACCGTATGATTTCACTTGTATGTGGAATGTAAAATTGAAACAACAAAGCAGCTAAAACTCATGAACACAGTCAATAGTTCAGTGGTTACCTGAGGGTAAGTGGCAGGGGGTGGGGGGTGGAAGAGGAGGGAGAGGGAGTCAAATATGTGGTGATGGAAAGATAACTGATTTTGGGTGGTGAACATATAATGCAACACACAGATGATGCACTGTAGATTTGTACACCTGGAACCTATGTAATTTTTGCTAACCAATGTCACTCCAACAAATTTAATAAAAAAATTAATTTTTAAAAACAAAGAACTAACTAGAATCTGTAGGAAGTGTTATTATCCTAATTATAAAAAAATCAGATAATGTAGTATATCAGACTTTTACTAAACATCATTGAAATATTTTGTAAGACAATTATAATTTGTAGATGTGAATAATAATAAGATAAAAACAATAGAGCCCAGCTTTGCTTCTTTACCTTGTTTGAGAGTAATGGACCTTTAATTTATATATTGTTCATTTCCTTTATTTTCCCCATTCCTAGTCCTCATTCTGATTTAATCACATGCTTAGAGAAAGGATTGTTAATGTTCTGAGACATCATTAGAATTTGCGTGTCTCTAATTAAAATTGATAATGAAATAATGAAGGGAAAATTGCATTATTATCTAATAAATGCAGGTTCATATGCTATCATACCTCCTACTTTAATCTTTTAAAAAAATCTGGTTTAGTAAATGTCACAGAACAGAGAGATTTATAATATAAATGTTAGCGAGATACTGCAAAATGCAAATAGTGACCATGACTTTTTAAGTTGCTTGTTTTTTTGTAATTTTCTACAATGTGCATGCAGTACTTGTATAATAACAATAATTGTATATGAACACAAGGACATGTTTAATTTAGTTTATGTTATACTGTGATTGAGGGTCCACATATAAAGTACAGACAGTTGTCTCATTAATAAATAATCTGGTTCATAAATAATAATTTCATCTGAATTATAGAGAAAAATTCTGACATTAGTGAGATTTAAATGATAATTGTCAATTATCCTCTTAACTTTGTATTGGGCAGAGAAGTTAAGGAGTTTTTATATTTTGTAGTCTTTTAAAAATATTCTATAACAAGGGATGTATGAAGAAGAGGTGATATAGGTGAAGAGTTCTTAGATTATAAATTTCCTGAATTAAAGACACAGTTATAGTTTCATTTCTGATGCCCAAACTTCTCCCACACAGGTATGAATTAAGTAGCTGCTATTATTTTGAGATATTTCTAAAGCAGTGATTCTCAACAGAAGAGAGTGTGTTTCCAGGGGAAATTTGACTTGGTGACATTTTAATTGCAAAACTGGGGAGAGGAAGTTGTGCTACTGGTGCCTTGTGAATAAAGGCTAGGGAGCCTGCCGAACCTTATGCAAAGTATAGGACAGACCCCTATAACAAAGAATTATCTGACCCAAAATGTCAATTCAGGCAATGTTGAGAAACACTGTCTAGAGTAATTGTTAATAGTTCGATCTCAATAGCTCTCTTGGTCCTTAGCTTTCAACCATCCCTTAGGAATTATAATGAGTCTGTCAATAGCAAGAGCGTGCAACAGAGAGCACAACTCTGGGCTAATGGGTATGAAATTTGAAGCTGAAATAAATATGGAATGGTGGGGTTGGGTAAGGGGGTTAGTCAAAAATTATAGTATCGTCGACTTGGGAAAAGAAAGAATATCTGTGAGTATTTTAAGAACAAATACGGAAGTTCATTTTAGTAGGACTTTTGCCACATTTTTTTCTTGGAAGAGGAACTTAAGCTCTTCTTTATATTTAATCAAGGTTTAGTAATCCCAGGGTGGAGGCACACAGTACGCAGTGGAAGCCAGGCTGCATACTGTGTGCCTCCACCCTGGGATTACATGGTGGCGGGTTGGTGCACAGTGGGCAGTGATTATCTATTTAGGTATTTTAGCTTCTTTGCCCACCTAGCTCTGTTTGGGGTAGCCTGTGGTCTCTGGTGGATTTTTCCCTTTTCATGTTAAAAAGCCAGTCATCCTCAGATCATCTTTGTGTTCTGAAACTAGGTCTAGTCTGCCTGTGAGCTTTCTGTGGTGTAAGTGTCCCAGCTCAGGGACACACAGTGGGCTTCCCTAGTCAAGGATTTTCTGAGCTTTCTTACACAGGAGAGATCAAAAGAAATATAAACCTATCCAGGCAGTATCTTCAAATTAGTAAGAAACGGGTGAAACCAAATGAAGTAGATAAGAGGAAGAAGTATGAAATTAAATCCTGTATCCCCGATATTAAGTAACTAAATCTAAATACAGAGATAGAGAGAAAAAAATATATAATTACAGAGATAAGACTGAAATATTTCTTATAAAATTCTTTTAAGATAAAAAGTCCCCACTTGTATTTATTATATGAAGGAAAGGCTATATTTTATCACAAAGGTCCAATGGGTTCAAAACAAAAAGGAGAGAGAATCATTTCAGGATTCGGAATATTATATGCCAACTTTCACATTCTGCAAAATCTTTTATCAAGAAACAGAAATGCAAACTTCTAATGTTGTCTTCCACATGTATTTATTTATACAATAGAAAGTGCCAGACCTTATACTCACTTATGTCTACAAGCAGACTTTTATGTTGTATTTAAAAATACCCACTTCCCTGGCATCCCAACACCCACAGCGCCTCTCTCAAATGAATACGGATGGTCCATCCCTTCGGTTTCTCAAGGTATTTACCTACAACTTCGGCACCTTAATACTGACAATGTGATGTGGATATGCCCCCCACAGAAATTTGGGGTTATCAGCATCGGGAACGGAGGGTGACACAGTGATTGCCAGGTGGAGGAAACCACTTTCCTAGACGACCGCCAGGGAGAGCTGCGGACTAGGCTGCGCGCCCAGCAGGCGCCTGGCACCCGCCCCGGGGCTGGGGTGCGAGGGAGGGGCGGGGTGGGCAGGGACCTCACGTGCAGCCAGGCTGATGTTAGCCCACAGCACCGCCCGGCACGAGCAGGCGTCGGGGGGACCCCAGGTGTTCCCAGCGCGCCTGTCGCTTTCTCAGAACTCCGAGAACCAACGCTAAGGGGCACCAGAGGCTCGGACTGAAGCGGCTGTCGCTGTGACAGCCCGATGGCCTGCTGCTGCGGAAGTCCTGGGCGACAGCGAAGCTGAAGTCGGTGGGTGCTGGGGCGCTGGCCGTCGGAGTCAGGGTCAAGGGAGCTTGGAATGCTCCACATCCGAGGAGGAATCGTCCGAGGTCAAGACGTTGAACTCGGGGCCGGGGGCTAGGCGGTGACCCCCGGTATCCGAGGTCTACTGTCTCTTTCCCTGACCGCATGAGGCCACTTCGCATCTTTTACTTTCGAGTGTGAAATACGTCTCAGGAGTATACACGACGCCCTATACGCATAGAGACACGACCCCTTCCGTGTGTGGCAGTACGTTCATGTGACAAAATAATTTAAGGCGCTGGGAGCTGTCGGCCGCTAGTTGCCCAGGGGTCCCGAGGCACCTTGGGGAGGCCCGATCTCCTCCTGTCTCCTCTAGCCAGGTCGTGTTTGCTCCCCTGCGCCGGCCTTTCATTTGCAGCCGGGCACTCCTTAGTGAAGGGGGCAGTGCCCCACTCACAACCGGGAACTGCCCACCTGCAAGTCGGACTTTTCCAGAGGCGTCGAGGGCGTGGGCGAGACGGGAGACATTCGGTAGCGTCCTCGGCCATACGTTCGCATTTTGACTTTTGGCAGAACTAACAGAAAGATCACAGTCACAAGGTGGGGGACAGGGGGCGGAAGGGAGGGCGCCGACGCCGGAGCCGGGAGCCGCGGCGCGGCCGGCGGGCACCGCCGCCCCCCCCCCCCCCCCGGCCCCGACCGCGCGCGTCCTCGCCCTCCTCCTCCGCGCCGGCCGAAAGCCGGGCCACTGCACCAGGACCGAGACATCTCGGCGCGGGAGGAGATGACGCAAAAGCCAGCGCTCCCCCCAAAAAAGTGTTTCTCCAGGACGAAGATGGCGGCAACTTAGCCGGGGACTGAAGATGACTGTGGCTCTCGGGAGGCCCAGCCCAGGCGATTCGGCCCCGCGGTCCGGGGGAGGCGGTGTCAGCAGTCGGAGCCCGGCGGCGGCGGCGCCCGCGGGCAGACCTGCGGCGGCGGCGGCGGCGGCGGCGGCGGCAGTCAGAGCGCGGGGTGGGGGGTGGGGGGGAGGGAGAGACCTGCTGGCGGCGGCCACCCAAGCTCTGGACTCGGGGAGAGGCAGCGAGAAGTAGGAGCAGGAGGAGGAGAGAGCGGAGAAGGAGAGGCAGGAGGCGGAGAAGCGGAGGAGGAGGGTAGTAGCTGGGGAGACGCTTCGGTCGCCGTCAGTGGGCAGCGGAGACACGGCATGCCCCTGGCAGGGGAGAGCGGGGCGTCCTCAGCAGGGCCATGGGGACTCGCGCGCTGACAATGCCTGGGTGAGAGGAGCAGCGCCAGCCACCCTGCCACCTCCACCATCACCTCCTGCACTCGGCTCACCACCGGCCACCAGCCCCAGCCTCCTCCGAGTCGCGCTCTCTCTCTCTCCCTCTCTCTCTCTCTCTGCATTATTGTTTCCCACTCTACAGAGGATGTGGTCGGCGGACGATTAGGTCGGAAGCAAGTCAGATCTTCCTCCAAAGCTTGGTAATATTTATGTAGGGGGAGAGAGAGAGAGAGAGAGAGAGAGAGAGAGAGAAGGAAAGAAGAGACAGAAGAGAAGAGAGGAAGAGAGGGGGAGAGGGAGAGAGAGAGAAGAGACGGGAGGAGGGGATAAGGAAATTAAACCCTTTAAGTCAATGCATATTGTGGTGACACCGGCACAGGAGCCCTCACGGTGGAGTCGGCCAGGGCTGTGCGTTCCCAAAATATGACCACGGGTGCTTGGATGTGTCGGCAGTATGACGACGGCTTAAAAATCTGGTTGGCAGCACCCCGGGAGAACGAGAAACCGTTCATCGATTCAGAGAGGGCTCAGAAATGGCGACTGTCTCTGGCATCTCTCTTGTTTTTCACAGTCCTGCTCTCTGATCACTTGTGGTTCTGCGCCGAGGCCAAGCTGACCCGGGCCCGGGACAAGGAGCAGCAGCAGCGGCAGCAGCAGCAGCAGCGGCAGCGGCAGCAGCAGCGGCAGCGGCAGCAGGATCCCTCCTGGCCCGCGCTCCTGGCGAGCATGGGGGAGTCCTCGCCCGCCGCCCAGGCACACAGACTCCTTTCCGCCTCCTCGTCCCCCACCCTGCCCCCCTCCCCGGGAGACGGCGGCGGAGGCAAGGGCAACCGAGGCAAAAACAACCGGAGCAAGGCTCTTTTTCTAGGAAACTCTGCCAAACCCGTGTGGCGCCTGGAGACTTGTTACCCCCAGGGCGCCTCCTCGGGCCAGTGCTTCACGGTGGAGAGCGCCGACGCCGTGTGCGCCAGGAACTGGAGTCGGGGGGTGGCGGCCGGGGGGGAGGAGCAGCAGGTGAGGGGGGCGCATCCAACTCCGCTCTGGAACTTGTCGGATTTTTACCTTTCGTTTTGTAATTCCTACACACTTTGGGAGTTGTTCTCGGGGTTGTCCAGTCCCAACACTTTGAACTGCAGTCTGGATGTGGTGCTTAAGGAGGGTGGCGAGAGGACCACTTGCAGGCAATGCATCGAGGCGTACCAAGATTACGACCACCACGCTCAGGAGAAATATGAAGAGTTTGAAAGTGTGCTCCATAAATATTTACAATCGGAGGAGTACTCGGTGAAATCGTGTCCTGAGGACTGTAAGGTAGGAACCGTGGATTTTAAAAATCTTTTTGGCCCTTCTTGGGCTTTTCTATGTTTTGCTTGGTTGGAGTGCCTTCTAGAGTTTTAAAATAGTTTTTTTTTTTTTTTTTGGTTTGTTTGTTTGTTTGTTTGTTTGTTTTTGGCTCTGGTTTTCTTACTTCAGTCGTCGTTTTGGTGATGATGAGCTTGACTTGCTGCTTGTATTGGGGATTACTGGTGGACTGGTGGTACCTTCTGGGAATCCTTAGAAGATCAGGGCAGACCCTGGTCTTCTGAGATAATCAAGCTAGTGCTTTAACTATCTCTTACAGATATGTAATTGGTTTAAACTGTGTTACCTTTTTTAAAAATGGAATTTAAATGCAGCTTGTTAGGAAGACATTGATGGGACTGTATACAGATGACCCCATCTAAAATCAGAAGAGTTAGACAGGCGTGGATGGTATGACTTACAGACCTGAACACATGAACTCCCTGATAGTAAATCATTGAGCCGGTTGACAAGAAGGACAAAAGAAAGTTTTTGTAGTTGTTTATGTAGGAAGAACAAAAAATCATTTTGCTTATTTTACAGGAGTACAGCTGGTTGTTTAGAAAGTCTAGAGGCCTACCTAAGCATATTTACTCACCATAAGTTTTTATTTGTTTTCTCTTAGACATTTGTATGATTATTGATCTGAGACTCAATATGAGTGGAGAGGTTTAGTTAAGTATCTGGTGATTGATAATCAGTGTTAGGTTTTATCAGGCACCCTATGTAATTAGTTTGAATTTTCAGAATGCTCCCCAGAAGTACTAACTGGCAAAATGCTTGATTCTATGACTGAAAAATACTGAAGTCTTTCATAATATGTGTCATATTCAACCTCTTTCTGTTTAATATAAGAATGGAAGTAATCCTTGCTGATTGACAAAGGATACTTGTATGCAAGTTTTTAAAGAAACGATGGGACCCTGGGTGCATGTGCTAGTAGAGGTGTTACTGTCCGTGGTGCTGAAACAAGATTTCCCCAGGAGCTCTGTTGAAGATGAAGATAGCTGCAGTGACCTTTCAATGAGGAAGAAATGATGACAGAATCTCAGTAAGCCTTAATGTTTTGTGCCAAGGTTAATTTCTTAAGTAACACAATAGAATAGTATTGCTTCAACAACAACAAAAAAAACAATACACCTCTTTCTCTCCTTTTCTTTCTCTATACTACCTCCCCAACACCACACAGGAACGGAACAACTGCCCCTCTTGCCTCACTTGCTTTGCACTGGGGAAGTACGGACAGTACAGATCAAAGGACTTGGGGTGCCTGACAAGAGAACTGGGCTAAGGGATACCTATTTGCAATGAACATGGTTCAAGGGCTATTTTAACTTTGGATTGATTAGTTGTGCTTTTGATAATTAAGCTAAACTCAAACTAAACTTTCTTTGCCAATATTCTTTAAGACCAGAAACCAGTCTTCTTTGAAAATAGCAATATAGTGATCAGTACATTAATTTAGAATGCTACTTCACTAGATAAATGGATCTTAAACTTTCCTACATATTTTTCTTAACTATACCACTATTACTTATGCCTGGGGATTCAACTTATTCTTAGTGGTAGAAGTTAATAATGAATGACTAGCATTTATTACATAGTTGTTTATTTTGACAAGATACACTGCATTGAAAAACTAAGGAAAAATAAGGGAACATGTATCTGCTAATTTTATTACTAATAAAAATGTTGTGAGTTTCAGTATACTATTTAGGTTTAGAAGTGGTACCTTGTAATAATTTGAATCTGCCCACATTTCTGAATATAATTCTCATAGAAATTTCTAGAAATTTTAATTTGCATAGGTTACATATTTAAAAGATAGTCTGTGTTGTCGGTAGACTGCAGCATATTTTCAAATAAGCATCTCTAATACATCTTGTTCAAATATCCAAACTTTAAATATAAGTAGATCTTTATTTTCCCCTGATATGAAATGATTCTCAACTTTATATTTATGTCACCATAGCTGTAAGGGATAGTGTAGGTTGAACTAATTTGTAATGTTATGAATTACTTCTGGAGTGTGTTTCCATATAAAGTAGTATCTGTTAACCGTATATATAAGAGCACATCATAAAAATCTTAACTCCTTTTTAGAACCATTTCTTCTTCACATTGAAAAGTAAGCACAGCCACTTGAGTTTCTCATCACCACAACATAAAATTTATTACGTGTGATGTCTTGTAGCTAGCTATTTCTTGGTTATGTGATTTGTGTGTGTTTGTCAATTTGAAACAATTATTTCACAATAACTGTTTTCAAAAATTACATTTTCAAATTAAAGTGCAGGTGTTCATGGTTGATAACTTACAGATTGATTGTTAGTTCCTTAGTTTAATATATAATTTAATATATAATTTCTTTATGATTCAGCAGAAACACATTCACATACAAATTATATTACATGGCTTAAAATGCTACTTGTAGTCTTTGAGGAATGTGTCTGAGTTTTTTCCTAAGCACTTTTACTTATTTGAAACATTCTTATATTTATGAAATTATGATTATCATCAGAGACTTCATTCAAGATATGCATTCTATGCAAAAATATCTATATTTAAGGTAGCCACAAAAGCCTAGGCTATGTTAAAAATAAATGCATTGTATTTCTGGAATTGGTAATACACTTGTGAAAAAATCCAATTTAATAGTTTATAAATGCATGTGTAAAATTACAGACAGAATACATTTAGTTATATTAGTTATACAAATTATCAGAATTTATATTTTAGAAGAGCTATAATAACTTTATTATACCCATACATAATTAAATAATTACCTTCTAGTTTTATATTCTCCCCATTAAAAAAGTCATTTTCCATATATGTATTAAAATAAATGAATTGAATTGAATTTTTATTTAACTTGTTTTAAAAAACTTTTGACCTCTTTTACTAAAAATACCAAAAAACAAAAAACCTTAATATTTATCTAATTCTAATACAATCATAGTGCCTTGAGTCATAGTAATTGGAGATAAAACATACCTTAGACTTTAATAAACATTTGTATTGCAACACATAATAGAAATTATTTACATCCAAATGTGTATTTGAATATTCTGAGAAATAGCTGGCTTAATTTAAAAATAATGTACACATTTAACTGAGAAGTAATTTATGGAAAAATAAAGAACAAGATCTGTTGCATATACCTATGCTATAGTATTTAAGCTATTATATTACATAAATCAAGTAGCAAAAATTATGACTAATTTTTCTAGCTTGCAGTGTCATTCAAAATAATATTTTTGATATATAATAAGAAACTGACAAATCTATAATACTTTTCAAGTTGACTAATAACATTTAAACATACAATATTCTAAGCTATAAAATTATACATGCATTATTAACATGTTTAATTTTTTAAATTAAAGATTTTCTCTTAAATAATGTCCCTTTTTAGCTCCTAAGCATACTTGAAAATGTATAATATAAAATGGGGATATTTAGGGAATATAAATTTCTATGTTTCAGGTAAACTTTTGTTACTTACTATACCTTAAACCAGATGATTAGTGAAAGCAGATTTGAGATTAGATTCTAACATAAATATTGCATCATCTGTATTGTAGTCCTCTTAGAATAAATTCTAATTTTTATACTTTTAAGAATGTATTCAATCTCATATTTTATAATCTCGTATTAAAGCAGATTCTGTTGACGATTTTTATTTAATGGACACTGACTGAAAGGAAACTCCGTTAATGTTAGCATATATAACAATTGTGATACCTGAGGCTTTCTGTATTGTCTGTAGAAACCTGTCACAAATATTAACCAGTTTGAGAACATAGAATTCGGGTTAAATAATGTATAACTTGAGCATTTCTAAAGTTCTTAATTTATTTTGTTGTCATACTCTAGATTCTTAAAAAATATATTTTAAAAATAAAATAAAATACCTAACAATTTTTCCCTCTTAAGTATTGAATATATAATACTATTTTGCTATTGATTAAGTGCTATTATACATATTTTGACACTGTCCAGGAGTGTAGAATACATATGCAAATAGATGTTTTATATTCTACCACTTTATTATTTTTAAATCATATTTTTATAGTCAAATTGGTTCTCTGATAGGTTAGACCCACTATCATAATTTTTATGACCAGATTTTTGTTTTTCATGTTTTTGTTTCATATATAACCACTAATTTTATGATCTGTATTTTTATCTTAATATTAGACTCCTATTATTTCAAAGACAAAAGAATACATATTTTTACTTTAGATTTACAACTGGTTCAAATTAGTAGCTATGTAGTCTATAATCACAAAGCTTTAATAATTGCTGTTATACATTGGTTTTAATCACTTTAATTAGATGAGGTGGGTATCTGCATGTGCAAGGTGAATTAAAATCTCTGAAGGAAAGGAAATCAATAATGTTCTCAGTCTTATGGTCCCCCACATAAAAATCATAATACATTAAGGTATTTTTTCCACACTAGATTGAATATACAGGAACAAGTATACAGAAAACTACTTTAAACAAAATAATATTTTCATTTAAATTATATAATCTATTGCTTTACTTTTAATTCCCAATCTCCTTTTTAATTGTTATCTGTTATGACCTCACATTGACTGGACAAGTCAAAATAAAAATTTTATTGTTTATATTGATTTGCACTGTAAAGATGTTTCTTCAGTATCAGTAAATACTTACTCTAGTTCAGTGACCCTTGAGGTCACATTGGAATTATCCTGGGAATCTTTGAAAATGCTCCCAGCCCCCAAGAAATTCCAATTTCATTTGTCTGGCTTAAGTCATAGGCTTGAGGTCTTCCACTTTCCCTAATGATGTGTGGCCAAGGTTGTGAACCACTATTTTAGTGGGCAGTGACAACCAAGGAGGAAAGACCTTTCAGCTCCTGTGCCTCAGTGATACATAGTAATCTCATTTGTTCAACTGATTAGCATGGAAAAATGTTTTAAAAAGTAAAGACAGTAAGACATAGAGTTAAGGGGAGCAAATATGTAGTAATTGGGCTGAGGAAGTAGGTGAGAAGTGACTCAACTAGATGAAAGTTTTAGGGGATATGACTGAAGAGAACAAGGAGAGATGGGGGCAGATGCATAGAAGACCAGAGTTTTAAATGTTTATGGATGGACCTATTGTCTGTCGATATTCTTTTAGCCAGAACTGAGTCATTAGACTGATGTTCAATAATGGGCTGAGCACATGAGTGCAGAAATTGAATAATTGTCTGTGAGACTGATCAACTATTTGATTAGAGGAACCCCAGACTCATTATTTTTGTCGCATATTTTAACATAGAAATTACTAATAATTTTTCAAAGGAATATAGTTGGTTGATTTTAAGAGAAAACCTTATAGTTGAATTGATTTTATAGTTGACTTTTCATAGTATATTTTGTAGTTGACTTTTCCCTGTATTTTGCATGAATTGGACTATTCATTCTTAATCAATTAACTTTAGCAAACCTACGAAATTTTTTTTTAACTTTTTTTCATTGTAATGATAAGCCAGTTTTTTTAAACTTATATCTATAATATTGGAATCACTAGTATAACATTCATATAGGTTTTTGAAGGTTCAAACTGCTAAGTAGTCATAGATTACTACCAAACTTAATTTCAAAATTAGTTTTAGAAGTATCATTGTTCTGCTTTAGAGGGATTGCAATACTCATATTTTGTTTGTTTAACATTTTAGATTATATGATGTTGTGAAACATAAAATCTAATTTGAATCTAATAATAAATATTATTATAATCCAAAAAATGGAATTTCCTAATAAAATGTTCTAATTCACTTTGATTCTGTAAAACTAAAAACAAGATGTTTAAGATTTGTCTTTCTTTGCTAATAACTAGTTAATGATTTGTACTATGTAATATACTGGAATACATAAAAATATTTAATTCTTGGATGTTTAAAATGTTAAAAGGTAATAGTTGCTTCCTCCCTCCCTTTTAGTCTGTTTCTACATTCAGTCATTTATAAACAAAATATTGTAGAAGATACCACAGATGGCAAGAAAAATCCTGCAGAAAATAGAAGTTTACTATGTGTTCAAATATTGTTGTTCATCTTGGCAGTAGCAGTAGTATAGCCACGCATATGTGTGATGGATGAATGTAATAATCTCTTCTATGGAAATGCATGGAATTTTGTTTGTTAGCTGCTCCACCTTGCATGAGAAGGAAAATGGGCTCCAATTAAAACTGTGACACTGTGACTCTTCACCTCTCAGTTCCCTGCCTTTCTTCTCAATGTGCCTCCTTTCTATCATTTGGCTGAGTTATTTCTTGGCCATTGGAAGATGTATATTCAGGGCTTGTGTCCCCATGAAAAATCCAAAGTTCAGGAGTCTTTCTTCTCTGTATCTTCACTCACATAAAAAATGATCAATCTCTTACTGAACTATCACTGTCTTATTTGCAAAGAATATTGAACTAAGATGTCAGTGGATGATCTTGGCAATGTATTAGTTTTGTAGAAAATAACTTGAAACACTCAGAAATCTAAGTGATAGAACAGCTTCAATAAGCTTTAGAGTTTATTAGAAGTCAGAAACTAGTCTACTTCACTTAATCTTCACGTGTTCTCAATAAGTTATTATTGCAGATTTTACGGATGAGTAAAGTGAGGACATAAGGTGAACTATTCCAAGATCAAACAACTGGGTAGTGTTAAAGATCAAGTTCATGTCATTGCTTTAATGTATTTCCTTATCTCTCCTTATGAGTATTGTAAACATACCAAAGAATGAACAAATTAGTATAATAAGCTCAGATATACTTGTCACATAGATTTAACAACTGTTAAAATTCATATCTTATTTCTTTCTTTTTATTTTGAATTATCATTAAGAACATTTTATAGATGATATAGCAAGCTCAGATGACAGAAATTTGGAGCCCTGGACAGCTGTGATAGTTCACCAGAAATTCTAGGTTCATCGTTTCAAAATCTTAAGAAGAAATATGAAAATGAATAAATCAGCAGAACACTTAGGTTTTTGATTTCAGTTTAGAGTTGAACAGATAAAGGATGTGTATAAGATTACAGTGGAGGGAAGTGAACTTAGAATATCTGTGATAGTTCTTATTCTGAATTCATAAGTTAAATAAGATATTATCACTTTTTGTTTATGATTTTTAATCTATAGTACCATTTTTACCTTATTGTTTTAAAAGATGTTTGAGTGTATTAGTTGAAAATTGTCTGTATATTGCCTGAAATGTATAACACTTAGAAATCTTAATTTTTATCTAACATTTATTAGCTTTTTGTAGACCCTGTCTCCAAACATAGTCACGCTAAAGATCAGGGATTCAACATATGAATTTAGGGGGATACATTCCATCCATTACACTGAGTAAGGTATGTGTGGAGAGCTATAGGAAATGCCTTTGGGACAAAGTTAGTGCTCAATTGTGAAGGATTGTGGATCCCATGCTAAGGTGTTTGAGTTTTATTCACTGTATGATAAAATATCAGAGAGGAATTTTAATCAATGAATTCACTGGGATGATTTCTTTTTCTCAAAAATTAGCTCTGGCAGCAGTGTAATATAGGTTGGAATAGGGTGAACTTATGCTACAGACACCAATTCAGAATCTGCTGTCTTCCTTAGGAGGAATACCGTGACTCTAAATCAGCACTCTTCAACAGTACTTTCTATGGTGATGGAAATGTTTTATACTTTACCCTGTCCAATATGGTAGCTACTAGCCATGTGTGGCTATTGAGCATTTGAAGTGTGTCTAGGGTAAGTTAAGAACTGAATTTTAATTTTTATTTAATTTTAATTAGTCTGAATTTAAATAGTTGCAAGTGGCTAGTGGCTACTATGTTGGACCGAACATTTTAAGTGACTGGGGCAGCTATGGAAGTGGAGACAGGAGACATTTGTGAGTTCAAGTTTACCAGTTGCTATGTAGAGGAGGGATTTGATCCAAGCTCTATAAAATGTGAGACTATGAATGTTGATACCATTTAACAAGATAGGAAATATAGAGGAAGAACAAGTTGGGATTGAGCTTTGTAAGAGAAGCAAGGAGTTCATTTTTGGAGATAATATTATCAAGAGACACCCAATATACATTACACCGCCTAAGTAGGGAGTTTGGTTGTGAAGTTCACCCTCTACACGTTGGTTTAATTCAGGAAGCTTTGGAAAGAGATTAGATGACTTCACAAAAAAACTGCTTATGGACAGAATGCCAAAGATGAATCCTAAGAACAACACTTAAGGGTTTGGGCAGAAAAGGTATCAGGGAAAGTTATTGAGAAGAAAGAAGGAATGAGAGTGAAAGAGAGAGAGGGAGATGGGGAGAGGGTAGGGGAGGGAAAAGGGGCAGGGAGGGGAGAGAGAAGAGAAAGCAGGAGGTTAGAGGGAGAGGGAGGGCAGAGGCAGAGGCAGAGGCAGAGCACGGGAAAGAAAGAATCGTGAGAATATGGTGATGTGCAAAGCATAAGGAAGGATTTTAAGAAAGATTCATAATCACTCAGGAGTATCTTATCTTGAAGAAAGTATTTTTAGGATGAAGCCTAGAAACAGGTCAATGAATTTGGCAATTACATTTGCTGACCTTATGAGAGTAGTTTCAATAGAATGCCAGGAAGAAATGTCAAATTTTAATGTATTAAGGAAGGAGGAATTGGAGTTGAAGAAATAAAGACTAATAGAAACTACTCTTCATTAAGTTAGCAGTGAAAGTGAAAAGAGAATGGAATAGGTGGGAAGATGTGAGTTTTAAAAAACTAAATATTTTATGATGAAATAAACTTGAATATTTGTAGCCTTTCATCTAGAATCCAGATGAGAGTATGGGATTTAACATATCAGATTCTGAAAAAATTAATAATGGCACCAGATCCCCAAAAAGAGATCCCATCTATTGTTAGCCCTGGGAAGGACAAGAGGTTATATCTGTATATTGTGCTGTAGAATTAAGAGCCTTTGTTTGGTTGTTTATATTATAAATGGGGACAATGCTTCAATTTAATATTTCAAAAAATAAACACAATTATCAGTTTAAGTGAAATAGAAAACTCTTTTTTTTTTTTTTTTTTTTTTGCTTTTTGGTATGTGGGTAGCTCCCTGGCCGGGAATCGAACCCAGGCCACAGCCCCGACAGTGCCAGCGCCGAAGCCTTAAGCCACTACACCACCAGGGAACTCCCAAAAACTCATTTTTTTTCATAATGTGATTACTGGTTTTAAATATGAAATCATCAACAATTACATAATACTTGTTACTATAAATTATTTCCTTTAGGAATGTGTTGCCCTGGGATTCAATGGCTTATTTAGAGAATCACTAAATTAAATATGGCTCTTTTTATAACCTTTCTTTGAAAAGTTTGTATGTTTGATAAAAAGTTTTAAAAGTAGAAATTAATTTTAACCCTAATAAAGAAGTATAGTTAAAAAGACAATTGAGGGTAGACTGGGTACAACTCACATTCATTATCTATGTAACATAGCCCAAGTATTTAAAATAGAGACTTGAGTATTCCTTTTATAGGATGGTTGTGGGGGAGAAATTAAGAGCCTCCCAAGCATATAACGGTACCTAAGCTAAAGCTTGATGATGCCCAGTAAGTGGTAGCAATTCATTGAAACCCATGGGGGAAAAGCCATGCGGAACATCTGTAAAATTAATATAGTCTTCACTTGAGGTCTCATAAATTTCCTGGTAAACAACACTCATTTACAGGATGTTTACAGCAGACTTTGCATTTTGCAATGTAAAATTCTCTGCTTTATTACATCTGCATTCATCTACCTCTTTAAATTACTGAACAATGCTAGAATAAAATGGAAAACAGAAGTTCAGCAGGAGCAAAAATGTCACATTCCTCAAGCTTGAATTTTTTTCTGTTATTTCCGATTAAAATTAACATGTGCCAGGTTTTAAATTGAGTAGATTTTCTTACATTAAAGGGGCTGAAGCACTTTTGGTCACAAACTTCTCTGGGAGGACAAGTGGAAAAGCCATTGTAATGATCTTCCATATCCTGGACACCAATGGGTAAAAATAATCTTGGGGAAAACTGTCTGTTATGCAGTTTGTTAAGCATTGCAAAGTCATAGTCCCCAAATTCCATATTAAAAGGTAAAGCTCTTTAACCTGCATTCTAGCTACTTGGCTTTGTATTTTGTTTTGATGTACTTATTTTCTGTACCACCCCACGTTTACCCACTCTGCCATACTTAGTGTTTTTATTGATTGGGGAGGTAGATGAAGTAGAGTCAAAGATGGCTTTGGCATGGAGCTAGAGCTAGCAGAGAAGGCAACATGGCAAGTGCCAAGATGCAGAAGACCAAATGGAGTAAGATAAAGCACCATAGACTATGCTTCATGCATGGGATGATGATTGCCCTGAGAAAGAGAAGACACAGGAAGACACAGTAAGGTTCTTAAACGTTAAAAATTGTCATGTGTAAGTGGAGTCTTACTATTCAATACTTTCAATGGCTCTAGGGTTGAGAATGGAGCTCTGTACGTAGGTGTTTTAGAAATATCTGTATTAAAAGGATACAATGGAGAATGTCTGAGGAAATCAGACTACATTGCTATAGAAGAGGTACAAATGGGTTGGGAGTTGTCTGCCATGACCTGAGAAGGCATCTTCTCTGTGTGTTGCAGGTTGACTAGATGATTTTAAATATTCCATCCAATGGCCTTTGACAAAAAATGAGGTTCCCAGAAGTGATAACTTTGTATTGTAAAACTGTAATTACTGCTGATTCCATCAAAGAAAAAATTCAGTTACAGAGAAGACATAAGTATTTCCTTAGATTAACACCTTGCTCTTGGTAACAGTGCTTTGATTTTAAAAAGGAAATTCTTAGTAAATTTAACTTATAATTATTTCTCTGCTTCTTATTCATATTGTTATTGGTCTGAATAATTTTGAAAAAGAATGAATCAACTACATGTGCTCATCCTGAAGATAGAAACTGAATATAATTTGCTATAAGTAATTGTTTTATTATTATTGAATATGAAAAATAGAAATTATTATTTTCTGATTACAAACACATTAATCACTATTATAAACTCTCAGATAATCCTCTTGAACAAAGCAGAACTGAACAACATGGCCAGACTGGAAAAGAAAAAGTGGATATGATATTTCTCCTTTTTTTATCATTCAATTTATTGGGATAACATTGGTTAGTAAAATTTGCATAGGTTCCAGGTATACAATTTTATAATACATCATCTATGTGTTGTATTTTGTGATCATCACCCAGAGTCAGTTCTCTTTTCATTGGTTTTGTAGCACCACTTTTCACATATTAATTCATCCCCACCTCCAGTTCTTTGAAAATATGTATAAAATTCCCCACTCTCATGGAATTGTATTCATTTATTAAGTTTTTACAATAAACAACTCCTATTCTGATGACTTTAGCATCCTTATTTATTTCCCACAAAAGTCCAATATTATGGGAAAAATTAGCTTTTCTTTAAACAAATGAGGTGACTAAGGCTTAGAGAAGTTAAGAAATGTGCCAAAGTTCTCACAGGCAAGTGAGACATAGCCAGAACTCAAACTCAGTAATATCTGGCTCTTAATCTTATGGGCTTGGCTTTATTATATAAGGTCTCACAATTAAGTTCTTGAACTTGCCACAGTGTGCTTACATTTGCAGCACTGCACAAATAACTAGGTAAGGTGTCATAACCTGGGTGTATCTGTGTCTCACAGCTATGTTCATGTCAGTGTGTGGCTGTGTCTTGCTGAGTGGCATTCATTATTATTATTGTGTGCTTTTCTGTGTGCCATCATAAGAATATTGGAGCTTGAATTAGAGCAAAGAACAATCATTCAATTTCTTATTAAACTTGGAAAGAGTGGAAGTGAAATCAGGGACATGTTACTCCATGTTTATAGGGATAATGCCATGAAGAAAATGGCAGTGTACAAATGGATTAAACCTTTTTCTGAGGGGAGAGAAAGGGCCACTGATGAAGAGAGGTCAGGGAAGCCAGTAGCGAGCAGAACTGACAAAAGCATTGCAAAAATTTATCAAATTTTGCATCAAAATCATCGGTTGTGAGAAGCATAACAGACCAAGTACACATTGATGGAGAAACAGTTAGAAAAATCTTAACTGAAAATCTTGGCATAATGGCAAAAATGGTCCTAAAGAAGCTCACTGATGAACAAAAGCAAAGGAGAGTCGGAGTTTGCCCAGACCTTTTGGTGAGTCAAGACGATGTTTTGGGCCATGTTATCACTGGTGATGAAACATGGGTGTGCCAATCTGACCCTGAAACAAGTCAAAGTACACAAATGAAGTCACCCAAATAAGTCTCCAGGACCAAAATGTTCCATCAGTCCAAATCGAGTAAAAAGATGTTGGTAATCTTTTTGGATATCAGAGGGATTGTTCATTATGAATTTGTACCAACTGGACAGACAGTTAACCAAGTTTACTATTTGGAAGTGCTGAAAAGGCTGTGTGAAAGAGACGAAAATGACCTGAATTTTTTGGCGACAACTCGTGGCTCTTGTACCAAGCTTGCATGGCACTATCTGTGAGGAGATTTTAGCCAGTAAACAAATAACTGTACTGGAACAGACGCCCTACTGACTTTTTACCTTACCTGAAGATGAAGGAAATATTGAAAGGAAGACATTTTGATGACATTCAGGAAATCAAAATTAATACGATGACAGCTCTGATGCCCACTTCAGAAAAAGAGCTCCAAAATTGCTTTGAAGGGTGGATTAGGCACTTGAGTAAGTGCACAGCTTCCCAAGGGGAGTATCTGAAGGTGACCGTAGTGATATTCAGCAACGAGGTATGTAGCACTTTTTCTAGGATGAGTTCATGAACTTAACTTGTCAGACCTTGTAATATACTGTCCACTCTGTCACAAATTATTGTTCATGCCTAGTGTGTTTTATTTGAGGGGGCACGATATGTGGGTCGATGACAGCAGGAGTGGATAGAATATGAAGTTTTTGGTTTATAAAATAAAATATAACTTATTCCTAATTTTTTGTTATTGCAGCATTGTCTTTTTTGATATAGGTAATGAGCATGGGCCTAAGAGTCAGAAAGGCCTAAATTCAAATGTTTTTTTCTCCCAAATCTTGTAAAATGAGGATACTTAGATGCAGTTAAGCAGCCCCTGAGAGAAGCAACAGCACAAATATATAATAAAATATAGCTGGCAAGTAGTGGTCCTCTCAGTTCAAGCTACTCTGGGAGGAGAGAGTCACTTCACGCTGCGTGACAAAACACTTTAAAAACTGAGCTGTAGAAAGCATTGACAAGTTTGTCTTTTTGATCCAGTAATTGGTTTCTAATCAAAGGTGTCCTTATTGTCTAGATCAACTGCCTAACAGAGATTCTAAACTGTTTCCATAGAGGCATTTCAAAAGGACACTGGTGATGTATTTAACCTTAGGAACCAAAATGATCCTAGATAAGCTGTGAAAATGTATCTAAAATGAAACCAGTGTTTTTAAAAGGTCAATCTGAATCTCAATTGAAAACAATTTAAAGACAGGGTTCTTCCTTCTCCACAGTAAAAGTTGTAGTAATTTTTATGGACCGTTAGGCAAGAAGTTGGAAAACACTTGTGCTTTCTGAAGCGGTGGCTTCATGTCAAGTTCAATGACGGAGTGGGTAGAAAAGGCCAAATGGAATTGCAAATGATCTTGCTGTCAATGGAGTCTACATATGATCTGCCAATTTTATAACAAGTTTCATATACATTCTGTTTGTCTCATGAAGTTTCTAAATACGTATTGAAATTTTAGAAATCATTTATGAAAAAATTCTTTCATATCATTTCACTTTAGACTTTTTGAACTTTGTTTTTATTCAGTGAAGAGAAAGGGATTCAAGTCTGAGTGAACAAAGTTCTTGTCAGTATAGTTTGGCTGCGTTGATGAGTATAGATGATTTGTTTTTCCAACTGTTATGAACTTGATTTCTCTATTCAACTAACTGACTTTTTAAGAGTATTAAAATAACTGATCCAGTCTTTAGGTATTTTGCTATTTTTTGTTCTTAGGACTTATTGGATGAATTAGGTTTATATATATAGGTAACATACACACACCTGTTACCTATGAGGCATCAAAGAGACTCTCTTTTTTTTTTTCAAAAGCAAGCATACTAAAGCATGCTAAAAGAGCACCTAAACTCTTTTTTTAATTTGTTTATTTAGTCTTTGACAAATAAATGTCTCATTTCCAAATAACTTCAAAATCTGAGGAAAGTTAACAACTTTTATTGATATTTGTTAAGTCTCAAACTCTAATTTTTATTTTATGTGTGATATTAAGAAATTGAACTGTTTTATAATAAACATTTCAGCTGTTTCCTTAATACTATGGACATTAATTTTTTATGTTCCTCCGTTACTTCATAAAGGTAGAGACATTTAAAAGACCTTATTTGCAGGGCTAATTCTTAATATTGACAAAGGATCAGGCTTTGCCCCAGTCATACTGTCCAGACAGGCACCGCCACAAATGTGTTTGTTGGCAGTAGAATTCCCGTTATTAGATTCAGCTGCTCTTAAGTGTTATGCTATCAGCTTTTCCTAACTCCCATTTTGGCTGTGTTCACACAGGACCAGAAAAGTAAGACCAATAAATAAGAATAATAGACACAAATATAAATCCACAAAGAATTAAAACACTGTTTTGTTAATTAACTTTTTTGGGTAATAGCCTTTGTTGGAAACATGGTGCATCACTGTTAATGAAATAATGCTCACTTCTTCAATATTACAATTTAATTGGATGGATATTTAATATTCTCACAGTAGTCACTTTAAACAGATAAATGCAAAAGCTAAGTAGTGCAAATTTGCACTTCTTTAACAGCTTGATTATATAATAATAATAAAACTATATACAAAGGGTGCCAAAAATGTATAACTATTTTAAAATTGTAATACTCATTATATACTGGTAACAAAAGATGACTACAAGTCACATGTGTCTACCACAATTACAAGAGGTGCTCAAAGTGGTTACCATCAGTATTTGTGTAATACATAGATAACGTCTCTTAAAATGTGTGTACATTTTTTTGGCACCCCCAGCAGTAAAAGGCACTATGCAGCACTCAACAATTTTTTTTCCCAAGTCAAGACTAGAATTGATGAATTTCAGAACAGTTAACTCATGATATACATGGTTTAGAGGAAAAGTCATATATTTATCCCAATATATTAATTTATTTTAATGGCCTGATATTTGAAATACATAGGAGAAGATGAAGTAGCTGAATTGATGCTACAAATAGAGCAAGGAAAACACAGAACGGTATTTAAGCATTCCCATTTCCTACCTTGGACTGATTGTAACTATTTATTCTTGTTCATGAAATGCTATCTTCATTCTGGGCTATTTTGTATGCCCCTGAACCTATCCTTATTCTATTGTTTTTTAAAAACACTCTGACAATATATGTTGCATTTAATGCGTCAAATTATTAGAGAATTTCCCAAGTTCCTTTAACTTCTCCAAGTAATGGTACAGAGACATCTTCAAGGGCTGCCGCTGCTTGCAGGTGAAACAGAGGGACCAAAGAAGTGTCAGCAATGAAGAGAACACGTGTATTTTCTCAGAATGGTTACAGTGATTATTTGCAAAAGATATGATAATTATAGTCCAGTATTAGAAAATGCAGCCTAAAGAACATTTGAATAACAATTTGTAATAATTCCCTCTGGTAATGCATTTTGTCATATATTTTTCTTCATAGGATAAACAAAAACTATAGGAACAAATGAATATTACTTTTTAAAAATAGATCTTTAGTGGAAACTGTTCTTGAATAATTTGAGCACTATTACTATAGTTTAGTAGTAATTCAGACACTGAGATGTACGATATCCCACATTTGCACCTAGTTTAAAAAGAACAAATAATTAGAAATTTCATCATGTGTGGCTCATATATGGACATGAAAAATATGTAAGTGATTCATATGTAAACAGGGTGATTATTAAAGCAAGGGACAAAAGGCATATGAGGGAAAGTCCAGGAGAATATTTGCTTTTCCTTTTCAAGATGCATGTTAACTAGAACAAGATTAGAAGACATGTAAATCTCTTAATCCAAAAGCTCCTGTACTCATAACCTGTTACTGAAAAAAAAAATATCAATAACAAATTATCCTTTTCAAATGGCCCCACTTCCAACATGTAAGTGAAAGTTAGATTTCACTCAGGGCTTTGAAATCAGGATAGTGCTACAATTTCAAGCTGAAGTTGTGCCTGCTAACTTATGAACAGCTCACCGTTTCCCTCTTAAAATCCAGTAGGCTCTAAATCAGTTAATTACAAACTACCAATTTTACAAAATATGGTGTTTGATATCTTTGTTTTTGAACAACAGAGCTTTTTATATGGAAATATAAACACAGTATTTTATTTGTACATGCTTCTTTATGGGTAATTATGGGTATGAAAAGTAATAAACAGCAGTATAATTATGCCATAGCTTGCAGCGGGAATGTGTGTTTTCTTAATCTGGCCACTTAAAGAAAGAAATAACTATTCATCTTTGAACCTTTCCAGAAAAACATTTTTCAAGTCATTGTCATTTTCCAAATTTAGAACACTTTAGAAAAATATATTGCTGTTTGGTTCTGCTGATTAGGTTATGCATTTTAAGAAGCTAGAAAGCTACTATAACATTGTAAGAAGCTAGAAAGCTACTATAACCACTGGAAGAGATTGAGAGAAATTTCCACTTAACAGAAAAAAATCAAGAGAAACTATTTGACAGCATAATAGAAACTTTTTTACTAACCCAACCATGGGAATAAAAACTGTATATATACATAGTCTGCCCAGAAAAAATCCAGCGATAAATGCCTCTTTTTTCATATGCCTGGATACTTTGCAGACAGCCCTCTTACACACACACACACACACACACACACACACACGCTTATTCATTTCTTCTATTATATTTTGGGAATACTCTTAAAACTAGGAACTCTGTCTTATTCATTTTTCTGTATTCACTTGTAAAGAAGAAAAGAAAGAAATTTAGAAAAAATGAGCTTGTGATGGTTACAAAACATGGAAGCAGATTCTTTGACACTCCTGCTAAGAGGTGCAAGCATGCCCTCTCTGTGAATCTGGACATGTCTGCGATGTCGAGGATATAGGTGACTTCTAACATAGTTGACCAAAGGCCATACAATTTGCTGAAACATGCATTGTTTGAGCAGTCATGTAACATACTTAATTAACCCAAGACCCCTACTCCAAGGAAGCCCAGCCATATAGAGAGGCTGTGGACAGACTTTCTTGCAGATAGTCTCAGTTGAATCCAGCCTTTGAGTTGACCCACGACAGGTGCCAGAGTGAAGCCTCAAGATGAGTCCAGCGCCTCCTGATTTAAGTCATCCTAACCCTTCAAATCTTCTCAAAGTACTAGGTTCTTGAGAAAAATTACAGCCATGATGCAATGTCTAATTTCCTGATCTATAGAATCCTAGACTGTAATAAAATGGTTATTTTAAATTACATGTTTGGGTGGCTTATTATGCAGCAATAGATAACTAGGATAGGGTTTAGTAATAGTTTATTGAATGATTCTCCATTATATGAGAGATGCTGTTTAGTAAAACGAAAGACAGTTAAAAGAAACCTATATGGCCTCATATATTTTATCAAAATTTTTTCTCTCTTGTTAGTAATGTTGATAGTTCCTTGAAGCTGTTATTATGACATGTTCCCCTGTTAGTTCATTTAATTCATTTAGCAGCGAATATTCATGAATTGACTCTTACACACAATTCGTCAGCTGAGAAATTATGAAGTATATGATGTTAAGATACAATGCCTGTGAGCTGGTTGTGTGCACTATAACTGAAAAAAATGCAGTTTAATACTGCATATGAACAGTGCCATGGAGAGATACAGCACACTGTTGTGGAAATTGAAGAGAGAAATCTCATTACTGCTTTCACTGAATTATGCCACTATGTTTCACTATGTTCTCATATGTGGAAAGTAAGATGGAAATCAGTATAACTGTCCAAACAAAACATCAAAATATATCTGTTGAAATTTCTAAGGGAAAAGTAATTTTAAGGCTTAATTACTGGGATATTCAGTTGAAGTCTTAATATTTTGAATTTTTTAAAAATTAAGAAACCATAGTGAACTAGTCCTCTTGAAATTGAATTTTTTACTCTGCATTTATAACATGAAGCATTTTCAAGTGGGCAATTATGAAATTCTCTCTTAGCCACCCAGTTCTGCTATTCTTTAGGAGAAAGTAGTTACATTTGCACATACATATGAAAATAATCACTTCTTTAATTATGCATCTACTAGCCGTATCTTTGGAATATTATAAATAGCAAGTCACAAATTTGTACATTCAATTTTTCTGAAATATTTTGGAAAGAATTAAAGGTTAATATTAATAATAATCAGTAAATAAACTGGATATGGTATAATCAAGGGCAAGTAGCATTATCTAACCATTGAGTAGAATATGAAGATGTGAATAATCATCATGAAGGGAAGTATTATACCAACCAGTTTTCCGACTGATTTATTAGACTTTTTATTCAATAGAGCGGTGGCCATTTTTCATGGTAATTTAAAAAATGGGTTAATACTGTATTTGACTTCTTTTTGAAGCTTAGATTGAAATGAAGCAGCTTGAGTTTATTTTTATTGCTTTGCAAAGAAAAAAATGGAGATTTCCATTGTATTAGTTTGCTATTGCTATGTAACAAATTATTAAAATTTAGAGATTTAAAACAATGCATATTTATTATCTCAGAATATCTGTGGATCAGAAATCTGGTCATGGCTTAAACACATTGTCAGCAAGGTTGTAGACAAGGTGTGGGCCGGGCTAGGGTCTCATCTGAGGTTCTGCTAGGGAAAGATCAGATTCCAAGTTCATGTGATTATTGGCAGAGTTTGTGCCTTGCTGATGCTGGAACCAGGGACCTCAGATACATGCTGCCTGAGTCCTTGGTGCTTTGCCATGTGGACTTCTCTGAGATGGCTCACAACCTGGCCACTTGCTTTTTGAAAGCCAGCAAGGGGGAAGGTTTCTTAACAAGACAGATATTACAATCTATGTAATGTCATCACAAAAATGACACCCCTCACCTTTGCACTATTCTATTCCTTTGGAAGCAAAACTTGACATCATACTCAAAGGGAGGAGGCAGTACAAGGACATTAAGACCGGGAAGGGGAAGTCACAGGGCCACCTTAGAGATATGTACACATTCATTACTTTTAAATGTCCCTCAAAGACATTTCACATATGAGAGCTGTCCGAAAATGATCCAGCCATAAATGCCTCTGTTTTTCATATTACATGTACTTCCTCCGGCAAGGTACATGTTTATTTTCATTTCATGTTGTCAATAAATAAAGGAATATATGATAAATATTTAACTATTAATGAGAAGAACATCAGAATTATTAAATACAAATGTATTTTACTATGGCAACATAGATAAATAAAAATTTTATTAGGCATGATTCTGCATGGGGAAAATAGAATTTTAATTAAAGAAATTGAAGATAGTTATTTTCAAGTCTTCATATTTCTTCTAAAATTGTTTCTGTGTAAAATTAATTTCTAAAGTTTGCCTTGGAATATTTTTTAAAATTTAAAGTATTTACTATAATTATGGAATAATAAATATTACATAATTGCTTTAAACAAATACAGTCTGTTTCCTAAAATGTATTTTAGGGTAAATTAATAAATTTTTAGAACTTGTAGTTTCTATGTGGTGAGTTATAGACCAATGCAGTAATCACATATGCCTATTTAGTCATCCCTATAAAATCTCATTTGTCTGGAATGCTTCCCATGATGCTAAATTCAGATTAAAGCGTTCAGCAATGGGATTTGAAAGGAACATGAAGACAGTTTAGGGCAACTGTCTTTATAAACAGGGCTGGAAACTCTCTCTCCAACTATTTTGACCCTACTAGAAGTAGTACTTTTTTCCCCACCAATTCCAGAATGCCAGATATTCTTCTATGAGCTGCATCTTTTGTTTTTAGTTCTTGATCTTTATTAAAGCTTAGTATTGAACATGGGCAACACAGTTTGAAGATAATGTTCTAATTTATAGATTCATATTCATTGTGGAACTGGCACGATTTTGTATGGAGGACGACTAAATTATATTGGTGTGTTAGGCAAAGCTGAGATTTGCCTCTGTCCTGCCCATCTCTCCTTCCACCTACTCTTTGTCATCAGGCAGTTCTATTCCACAGCACAAACTGGACCTTCTGGCTGTTTAAGGAAGTTGAAATGAATACTGCCAATTTATCATTACTATCTGAAAAATGATTCCAAGCATATGCTACCTACTCAATAGCATCATCTTGGTATTTAAAGAATAAAACAGAATTAGCAATCTTTCATCTGGTCTTGGGTCATGCCAAAGTGAAACTAGTGCAAAATTAAGAGTTAAAATAATAATGTTTCTGGATTTTTCCCTTTGCTATAAATGGAATCATCTTCCTGGACATTCTGAACTGATTAATAAGCTATGTGTATTTTTTTTCTGTTTATAATTACTGGTTTAGAATTAATGCATTATGTAAAATTAACTCTAAAACTCTTATTTATCCTTGCCCTACACTTAGTGTATAAGTGTTCACTAAATATTTGTTAAATAGATGTTGTTTTTTTTGAGAAAATCTAGTTCTAAATCCATGGACATAGGAAAAATTAAAAAGCTGAGTAGCCAAATCTGCTATGACTCCCAGAAACACTTATTCTATGCTATACTCTTGAGCAAATCAGACATAATTCAGCTATGGTCTTTTTCTGCATAGTTTTTAGATGAAGTCATGCTGGATTACAATGTCAAAATCTTGTTTGAATTAGGGAAAAAGAAGTTAAATACACCCATCTCTTCATTTCAAACTGTGTTCATTGCATTGTCAAACTATCTGTAGTGGTTGGATTTCTTTAAATCAAAGCATGATTCATGTAATTACTGTATTATGATTAGCTTTATTAAAGGTCTGAAGGTATTTTAATTGTGATGAATGAAAAGGTGATGAAGTAGGAAGAACTAGTCTGCAGTGAGAACTACTGAATATGAATTCAGTTGTGGTATTGTTGAATTTTCTTTTAATAAGATTGAATCCAGAGGTTTTGTTCCTTAAAACCCCGATTGAAGTATATTTTAAGAATGACCTACATAATAATAAATTTTCAAATTCTTACTAACATCCTGAAAAAAAATAAGAACTGGCATAATGACTTGGCTTTTCAGTTTAAATTCATGCTTCTCATTATCAGTTTTATTGTGGTCATTACATAAGATTCTTTTGTGTAGTTATTGGTTTTCTAGATTTTCTTTAAATCTGTATTTTACTTGTGGCTACTTACAACTTGCTGCTCAACAGCTTGTTCTTATTTCCAACCATAAATATTAGCATGCAACAGATGCTCCCTATTTAATTTTAGCTGTCAAACAAAAGAGACTAGAATATCAGAAATATAGGAGTCAGCATATAAAGGCACAAAACAGACATACTCTTCTTAATTTGGCCATACTTATTATCTTCCAAAATTTAACCATACGTATTGCTTTCCTACTGCAAAGATACTTACTTGCTTGTAGTGATATATACTGTAGCTTTCATAAATTAATCCAGTTTATGTTTGGTAAAAAGTTACCATTCATAGATGCAGTTTACATTTATAAATTCATCCGTATCTTGAATCATTCATGCATTCAAGGTTACTGTTCTTTATCAGACTCAAACACTTTATATTTAATGCATGATCTACCAAAAGTGAATAAAATGAAGAAAATAGAAACATGTACATAATATGGAAGAAAGTAAATTTAATATCCTCTGAGATACAAAGTTCAGAATTTACTTTAAAAGTTACTGAGTTTTTGTTTTTTCAACTTTAGACTCCTGGGCACTTTCTTTTTAATTAATTAATTGAAAAATTCTATACAATTAGCCTATGGGATGGTAAACCATATTTTTTACATGATGTTACTGAAGAACTATATTATTCCACTTAAATGTATCACTTTTTCTCTTCATAATCTGAAATGTTAATTATTACCATAATTTTGAAATATCTCAATATTAGAGGCCTCGTTTGTTTAAAGAATCATTTATATTAATAACTTATAAAATTTGTCAGATCTTGTTGAGTTGTTTGGATAAATGTCCACATTTTAGTTGGAGAAGCTCCCATAACAGTCATATTTACATTGAGAGATTGTTCATTTGTCACGAAGATAATGTAGAAGGCCATAATATACCTGCTATTTTTCCATTTTAACTTAGGGTTTCCTATGATAGTTTGGAGTATTTCAGCCTCACTGAACATAATGTGCTTAATTTACAATGTAGAAATCTGACAGATAATGATTAATCATAGGTTTGCTATAGAGCTGGATCAGACCATCAAGTCTGGTGAGAACTTTTGACTTGGTCTTGGATCAAGATAGCTTTCACTCCTAGTGTTAGAAGACCAGCATTGTGAAAATATAAGTAAGGTTGTCAAGACAGTTGATTTCTTACATGCCTTTTGTAGATACAAGCAGTACGGGATGACCCAAAAGTAGCTATGTAGTATAGTTTATTTGCATTTTATTACATTGCTTATTACATTTACATTTAACACTGTTTAATCCTTTAAGTGCTTGAAATGTCTTTTGTGAATGCTGCAACATTTCTTGAACCTGTCTGGGGCACTGTGATACACAGTACAACAAATTCTGGTCTGTTGTGATGAATTTCATTGATTCAGCTGTATACCTACTTTGGGGTCACCCTGTATATGGAGACACATCCACTCACCTGTGGGCTTCCTACCTTTTCTACTTTCAGGCACATCAGCGCAAAAGTAACTTATATTCTCTGAAACTCCCATATAAGTAGGATATTCTGGGACTTCAAATATGACTAAAGCCACCGCTCCTTATCTACCCCATGTTTTGGCTAGGAAAGTTCTATTTCCATCCACTGGAAACTCTCCATGAGCAGGGCTGACCACAGTTGACTGCCAATATAGTTTTAATTTCATATATTGAGATTACTAATACAGTTCAGAACTATAAAGGGAAAAAGGGAGAGTAAAATTAGTCAAATGAGACTCAGACTAACTATTACAAAATTAGAAAATTACATGCATATGGGCAATTATTCAGACATTTTTTAAAAAATCAAATAGAAGTTGAAAAAAAACAAAGCTTTCATTTTTACCATTTCAGAATTCAAATTTCACAAAATTTCTACTTTTATAATCTTAAAGTATTATTATATATTTTTATCTTCAATATAAAATAGTCTTTCAAAATCTCTGTGAAAGATACTAAGATTTCTTTAGTTACAATGAGCTTACCTTGTCCTTTATTTTGCAGAGGAAGTTATAGGTGCTTATCTATATTTTACCTGAGGTTATTAAAAAATAGCTCTGCTCGATAAAATCTTCCACAATAATAGAAATATTTGATATCTTAGCTGTCCAATACAGTGGCCACTAGCCACATGTGACTTCTGAGCACTAGTGACTAGTAAAATTGAGGAACTGTATCTTTAGTTTTTTCTAAATTTAATTAGTTTAAAATTTAATTAAAATATCCACATGTGGCTAGTGGCTACCATATTGAATAGCACAATTCTAGGGAATAGTAGCAATTTCATAAATATCTATTGACTGACTAGCTTTTTTAAAAATTTATTTTTATTGTTAGACTTATCAGGGTGACATCTGTTAGCAAGGATTACATAGGTTTCGGGCATACAATTCTACAGTGCATTGTCAGCTTGATGTATAATAAGTTCACCATGGCTAGCTTTTTATAGATCCATGACAGTTATCAAAATAACTTGTATACCTGGCACTCAGTTAATTATTAATAAAGAATAATTAAGATTCACTTGTGTACCTGCCCTTACTAGTCATTTTTGTCTATATGAAAGTCAGAATATATAACCTTCAATAAGAAGCTCTCAGGTGAGTGTCAGTTCTTTGATAAAGTCAAATAAGTTTGCTGCAATGCTTTTTAAGATCAATATTATAAGATTCATAATTATGTGACTGTGATACATGCCATGAATAGGAAGATAACCATCAGTAAGGTGAGCTTTGAAGAATTCTTGTCCTTTAACAATATCTCTTTGAGTAGAGCAACATATCATAGGGATGATTCTCTAAGTGGTGCATGAGCTCGATAGATTGTCTACATTCAAACATTTCCTCTGCAATTTTCAAACACTGTATACACCAGTCATTTACTTAACTTTTTTGATTCACTTCCTTCTTCTGTAATAAGGGGTAATAATAGCACCTAACTCCTGAGGTGGTTATAAAGGTTAAATAAATCCAGATTACTAAAGCACTTAGAATAGTGTCAGGCACATTGCACACTGTTAGTTCCATAAAATTATTTGTTAGATAAATAAAATATAGTTGGCATATAAAACCGAGTATATTTTAGCCAGGCGTCAGTCACCATTAGTCTGCTGAACATCATTAAATGTTAAGTGTATTTCTATCATCTAGGCAAGTATCAGTGACCTCGATAACATGTACACGGACCTTCCTTAGCTTGTCCAGAATATCTGGATGATACTTTTATTGAAGAGAACATGCAAAAGCTCATTGGTATGTGGGGGAGTGTTCTAGTGATACCTAAATTAAAAGCTGGGCATAAATATCACACTGGCAGATGTCTTTTTCCCAGAGACTTGCCAAGATTGCATTAAATCACTGTCAAGTTTTCCCAAAGAGTGTGTTGGGAAATGACTAATTACATCAGAGGTTAAGAGAGATTGAAAGATAAAGGATTTTGTGCTCAAGTATGTCTGAGAATTGCTAGCCTTTAAAGAATGTTCATTTCTTTATGGCCGGTCTGTTCAGAACCTTTCAGATAGCACTGTGCTTTGTGAATGTCCAAACTTGTTTAACCATGGAGCATTTTTTTAAGAGGGATTGTAAGGAACTTATGTGCAGTACAATTTGAGACAATTTAAAATAAATTAAACAACACTAAAGAGAATTTTAAACAAATGCTATTGTTTTTGGTAAATGAACAAATTTCTACCTTTAATCTTTATATATTATATACTTTTAATCTACATATTTGATATTGAAAAAAACTTACATTTTTGCTTTATAATTATTTCATAATTTTAAAAAGACAATATATATCAAATATCAAAATTGTCATCTATACAAGAAAAGAATATGATATTTCACAAGTTATTGGTGAGAAAGATTTTATAAGCAGAAAAAAAGTATTTTCATTTTTAATATAAAACTATTCATTGATATTTTATCTACATATGTTATGAAATGATAGAAATTTAAATATAGATTCACATTTCTACATATAGTTTATGAAAAGCATTCTTTTGTAAGAGTATTGGATTCAGTGATACTTCAGTCATGCAGGCAACATTATAAAAAGTAGAACAGGCATATAATAGACTTCTTTCCCAGAATTTATTCAAACAATATGCTTTTGCCATGGCAGTGTAAAAACAGTCTTTGTGAAATGTGGCATGTAAAAACAAAACAAAGCAAGATGAAGTTAGACAAAAAGAGTAAACATTTTTATTTTTTGTACTTTGGGCTTTTTTTTTTTTTTTAATTCTAACAGAGATTGCAGCTTTTTCTTTTGAATTTCTGTTTTGTGTGGGTAATAAAAGCCCCAAGTCATTTTCAGAGAGAAGAACCAAGAACTAGTAGAGAGAACATCTATGGCCTGTATTATTTACATCGATCATTTGAGTGCTAGGGATTTCCCACTATTTTCCCTTCAAGCATTTTCTTATTATTTTTTGGTTTAAAGAATATCCTCCTAAATAGCACATCGTAAGGGCATCAACTGTGCTAAATGGTGCTCTTCCACCAATCCTTTCTCTTTGGGGATAGTACCCTGAGGGTGGACATAGCCAGGGCTCTTGCTCCACGGCAAGCTCCTTGGACAATGGTTTTGGCAGTAACAGATGGAGGCATAGACATTCCCAGATTGCTTTGATCTCTCATTGAATTGTAAAGCCTCAAGCACTGTTAAAACTTCATTATTTGAAACCTTATTAAGTGTAATTGCATAATTTAACAAATATTAATTGAATGTCTTCTACATGCAAAATGTGGGGGGAAGTAACCATAAAAGTCACTCCGTTCATGTTTGTTGAATACATGAATAAATAAATGCACTGATGATCCTTGCTGCCCAATAGCATATAATTTAATGGGAGAAGCATAATTGGTTAAAACTATTTGTATTCCAAGCTAGGGTTCTGTGAATCACTAGAAACAGGTCAAGATCAACAAGGAAGGTTTAGGAAAGATTTGAATTAGAATGTGTTTTTTAAATTGAACCACAAGGATGAATAAGATCTTAAATAACAGAGAAATAGTCATTCTCTCTTTACTGTTTTATAATAGAACCCCAATCTCCTGAACTCAGTTGCATTAAATGGGGCCATGTGACTAAGTACCAATAAAATGTATGTAGAAATTCAGTGTCATCTTTCAGTGGTATCAACTTGAAGGAAAAGCAAGCACAGTCCTTTACCTGTATCTCCCCATTTTATTACCTGAAATGCCAGTGTGGTGTTCTCCAGCTCTAGCAGGAATCTTAATCTTGATGAGGAAAATCTCTTATCCTAAGGATAACACAGTTATTTTCCCAGGGACCGGATGAGTATTTGGAGCCATTAAACCAATATGAACCACCTAGTGCCAAACTCTTCCCTTTTTAAAGTGAGAAATAAACTGCCAGCTTGAAACCACTATTATTTGGAATTTGACTATTACATGTAGCGTGAGTGAATAAGTGATTGAAAGAAACATATGGCATTGACATTGCTAAAGAGCTGTATCATCTGTGCTCATTTCTTTTAGTTTCTTTATACTTAGATCTCATGATATTTATAGGATCATATTTATAGATCTCATTTATCTACAGGAACATAGGAAATTCATAGTATATGTGCATTTGTAGAGTATTTGTGTTTGTGTCTTTGTCTTTGTATTTTAAAGGGAGGAAGACTACAAGTTTAAATGAAAACAACATAATATAGTGTACCATTTTACCACGTTAAATTTTGCATGGAATCGTCTTAAAGCTATACAGAAGACATGAAAAATAATGGCCTCTCACAATCTTTATTCATTTCCTACATGTATTCCTTGTCTTCCACATTTTTTGAGTTATGAAATAACTCATCTAAAATGTAGGTAACATTTAAGAGGCATTTTTGTCTTAAACATGCACACATTTTTACACTAGGGACCCAAAGTTGAATTCCCAATTCCTAACTCTGCTTTCTAGGTGTGTGACCTTCGGAGAGTTTCTTACACTTTCTCTCCTTTAGTTTTTTCTCTGGTAACATGGGGAATAATAGAACTTTCCATACATTAATTCAAAGAGTGAATTGAGTTAATATATGAAAAGTGCTTATGTGCTACTTGGCACCAATAAACATTATCAAATGATCAGCAATATTTGTAGTGGTGATCCTTTCCTGATACCTTAGCTATATATAGAGTTTGGACTTCATCCATGCATAAAATAGCAAACAATTTACATTGCAAGTTGAAGCATATTATATGAGGAAACTGGGATTTTAGGTAGGTTAAAGAGATTGGGTTCTGAAAAATATGTTGAAACAAAGTAGAGATATTCAATCATTTAAGTAACAGCCAAACTCTTACACAAGGTGACTAGACTAAAAGCAGTAAGACTGCTTTTGTCTTCATGGCATAAGAATTGTTCAAAGCACTACTTAGGCCAGCTAACTAGCAACCTTTTACCCACGGTTTTATTACAAATCAAGTATTTTTCTCCCCTGAGGATGGCAGTTATGAACTTATTTCGCAGTGGTGGAGGAGGTGAATCCTTGCTTTCTGAGAGGGCAGGGCCCAGAGTCAAACACAGAACCAGAGGCACCTGCAGACTCGTGTGGGGGAACATCTGGTGTGCTCGCCTTCGGCAAGGGGTTATTGTTAATTCTTCACTTGCTAGAACATAGTCATTACCAATAAAATGTGATAGAAGAGGATTTGTTTTTGGATATGACTTTGATATAATGACTTTCATATGTTACAAAACATCCCCAAACTCCTTGCAAATGAATGATTAAAGAGCTCCGTATCACCATCCCACCTGCTCAGGAATAACTGGTACCTCTAACAGCATGTATTTTTTTAAGCCAAGTGAGATCACAAGGATAGGGGGTGGGAAGAGACTACAGTGGAGGTGTGTTTGGCATGAATTTAAATGATAGCCTGAATTAAAACACGCTCTTAAAGCACTTTTTATTCTTGCTGTCTTCATTGTTTTTGCTAAGACTTCTTTGACCTGTAATACAGGATCTGTAATATTGTCTAGACGCACATGTAGTCATGCAGTCATGCTTCCCTCCAGTTAGCTTTTATATGCAACACAATTTGAAGTGTCTTTTAATAATGTGTCCCTCCCCTTTGAATAGGAAAAATAAAATGATTTTCAAATGTAGAATGGTCTATAAGGTGTAAGCAATTGCAAAAAACAAGCAAACAAAAAACAAACAAAAAAACCCTCCCCCCAAAAAACACAAAACAAAAAACACTGCAACTGAAAAGGAAAAATAAAAATATTCAGTGTCATTTTACCTTATTGCTCAAAGAAAAGCTACTCCATGATGGTGCCTCTCAAACTGTATTGCACGTGAGATACTCCTGGGGACCCTATTAAAATGCAGGTTCTGATTCATTGTTGGAATAGGGGCTGAATGTGTTATTTCTAACAAGCTCCCAGGTGATGCTGATGGATGCTGTTGTTTTGGCTGCACTCAGAATAGCAGGGATCTATGGCCTGATGACATGGCTTGTTAGAAGGGCCAGAGACAAGCTTTTCAGACCCCATTCTTTCATGAGTGGTTCTTGTGCTCAGTTCATGGGGCTTCTAGCATTTGAAGTTCAGTCTAAACAGAAGTCACAGCTACTTCCACTCACATCCTCTGCACCTAATATAGGTACCAAACCATGCCACATTTTTGATCATCTAACATGAGTTTTGGATCTATGTTTTTAAAAAATCTTAATAATCTAAGGATGGAGGCTCCCTGGTGAGTTACTTACGACAGCTGTTTCGCAGAGAAGCCTCAGTGAAATGATCTTTTTTACAGAAAAAACTGGTAAAGTGTATTTCCATTCATCATCCTCATCATGTCTTTTTGGAAACATGGGGGCACTGTGAAGCACTCTATCTAGTAAGGAAAGTACCGTGCTGACTTCCAAGGGAGTGTGCAGCTGGTGGGGCTTTCAGGACCTGAAATCCTCCCCGACTTGTTGCAGGTCATGTGTAGCACCCCAGCTTTGCTGTCTCTCTTTTCTCAGCATCTTCTCAGGACTAGTTCTGTGCAACATCCTCTCTGCTTACAGAACTCACTCCTAAAAGGTAGATTCCCAGAAGAAACTTGTGGAGGTGCATTTAACAGTGAGAGGAAGAGGTTGTTTACCGCTACAAGCAATGATCGTCGTACTAACACAGTTCTTCATTCAGTGAATAAGAAGAGCAGCTTTGAGGGTGTGTCTGCTGCTCTCCCTCTCCCCCCTCTCAGGACCAGCCCTCTGTGTTTGCCGGGGTAGGTGCTTTTTGAGACTGATGAGTTTCTATAATAGAAATGCTTGTGAATAACAGCCCCGATGTCAATAACATTCATAGGGTGCTTACCATATACAAAGCTTTTCACATAAATTGTCTCCACAACAAATGTAGGGCGACTCGCCTGAGGTCACTTGGCTAGTGGGGATTTAAATGAGTTCTGAAACCAGGTCAGGACGTTCATTGCTAGAAAAATGCAGTTAAATATCCTTTGAATATAGAGTAATATTTAACACAGAATATTATGGAATCCTGATTTTCTTATTTTTCATGTTATCACATATTTTTACTATTTTTCTAATTAAAACTATAATATTTTGAAATTTAAAAAGATTCCATCTCGTGAGCAAATGGGCTTATCCATTTTTCAGAGGGAAATTTGTCATTATTGATGGTGTCCTTATTGGCATATTCAATAAGAAAACAACACTGCATAAATGTCAATGTTCAGCTACCTTTATATCAAGGTATAGTATACTTCTTCTAAGTGCTTCTTGTATCAAACACAAATAATTTAAGACAGTTTTGCAAGCCAAATATTTCCTAAAATTTACATAAAATTGTTTCCGTATTGTGCTTAAAGTCAGGCCAGCTCTCTGTGCCACTGCCTGGGTTCCAGTTTTTGTTCTGATGATTAAATTAACAGCATAAAGCACACAGTCTGGTAGCGAGTAAGCATGGGTGAATGCTGGCTCTTTTAATTAATATTGTCATTTCACATATTTTATGTCACGTGAATAATATACTTCAAAGATGTCCTTAAGCACAAGCTAAGTCCTCGGTCACTGTTGGCCTGTTGAAATTGTTTCTGCTCTTGAGTTTGTTTGAATAGGCTAACTGTATAGTTTTGCATTGCCTCAAAATCAGTGTCACAAAAAACTCCATGACAAATGTCCCTGGGTTCCCCATTTTCAGGACAGAATCAGCTAAGAGAAAGGACAGTCTCAAAGTGAGGGTTTATTTCTCCTGTTTCTGGGGAAGTGAATGGCTGCATAAAGCATCCCACCCCCCTTTAAAAAATAAATTGTTCTCATTTGTATTAGCCTTCATAGTGCAAAAAATTAGGAAAAGGTAAGGTCAATCTCTTCACTGTTGAGGGGGAAAGACGCTAATGACATGTTCATAGAAATATTAAAGCTTTTAATTTTCTGTTTATCTAAGAATGGAAAAATGTTTCTATGTGTCATTTTATATGTGACCTTGCACCCTTCTGTTTTTCCATGAGCTCCATTTTTAACCTGACAATATGAGGTCGGACAATTAATTTCATGAATTCATCCTAGAAAAAGTGCTACACACCTCAGTGCTGACTATCACTACGGTCAGCTTTGAAGTACTCCCCTTGGGAAGCTGTGCACTGACGCCAGCGCCTAGTCCACCCTTCAAAGCAGTTTGGAACAGTTTTTCTGGAATGGCCCTCAGAGCTGTCATTGCACCTTGCCAAGGTCATGACACTTTGTCAAGTTGTTTGTTCAGTGCTCCCAACGTAAGGGCACGTTGGCAATTTGTGAACTTAATTGTCAGATTTTGGGTATGATGACAGCTTTGAGGGCCATTCTAGAAAAAGAGTTCCAACATTGCTTTGAAGGGTGGACTAGGCGCTGGCATTGGTGCACAGCTTCCCAAGGGGAGTACTTCAAAGGTGACCACAGTGATCTTCAACAATGAGGTGTGTAGCATTTTTTCTAGAATGAGTTTGTGAAATTAACTGTCCAACCTTGTATATCTGGACAACCCTCTTGTAATGCTGTGCTACATCAAAGGAAAAAATAAGAAATTAATCAATATCAGACATTGTGAATGATATATAATAGTATATTTCCATGAAAGAAAGAAATAGAAGAAAAAGAAAGGTACTGAGGTGTGTATTACCACTGTGTTGTTTCAAAATTAGTCCTTAAAGGCTATCATTTATAGCATGTATCCCAGAAATTATCTTCTCTTTATGCCATTTGCTGTCATATTAAACCTGGAATTAGTTTGGAGTTCTTGTCTCGTTTCCTTAGGAACCTTTCTGACTGATTCCTTATACAGGAAATTATCATCCCACAGTTAGGAAAGCAGTGTTACAGATGAATAATGTTTTGACAGAATTTTCAAAATTAAATTGCATACCATACCTTAGCAGAGTTGATATATCTTAATGTATATGTTCCTGGGAGAGTTATCTTCATCATCCAAACAGGGGATATGGGAGTGAGAAATGATTCTGTTTTTCTTAACAATTGGAGAGCGAGCTTTGCTCCAGGGAAATGATCCAGCTTTCTGAGGTACCATTTAGATGTGAGATTCAGAATCTCTTTCATTATACCCGTTAATTGTTTAACCAGTTCGTGCATCATTAATTGCCACCATTGTTAGGCCAGTACCCTGATGACGACCATCTCACAGCTTGGCTGATAAGTAGGGGATGATTCATTGCAATTTTATCCTACTCTCTTAACATCAATGGTAAGAGCTTTACTGTTATTTAAAAAAAATGCAAGAACAAATCAGTCTCATGTTTTCTTGATTCAGATATAAAACAAAAATGGTCGGGTTGAATAGTATGTTTGAAATTTCTTCCTCAAAGTTGCCAGAGTTAATAAATATTATATGGAATGTCATTCTTAAAAATAAAAACAGCTTAGCTTAACTATGCAAAATACTGAAAATTTATATATTATGAGAAGAATGTAAAATGGTGTCATGGAACAATACCTTGTCATGCGAAGCCTTATATGGCATTAAATAATAAGGAGGTCAGAAATCTTGGTTTTCTTTTCTTTTCTTTTTATTGTGGTAAGAACACTTAACATGGTATCTACCCTCTTAAATTTTAAGTGCACAATACACTATTGTTGACAATAGCACTGTGTCGTACAGCATATGTCCAGAATTTATTCATCTTGTGTGAAACTTTATGACTACTGAACCATAACTACCAATTTTTTCCTCTCCCCGACCCCTGCTTACCACCATTCTACTCTGTTTGTGTGAGTTTGCCTATTTTAGATACATTCTTAGTGGAATCTTGCAGTATTTCTTTCTCTGTGTTTGTCTTTTTTACTCAGCATAATGTTCTTCAGGCTTATTTATATTGTTGCATATGGCAGGATTTTTTTTAAGGCTGAATATCATTCCATTGCATGTATGTACCACATTTATTTTTATTCATCAGTGGACATTTAGCTTTCAGAAATCTTCACTTTCATTCTGACACTTTTACTAATTGGTTGAGAAATTTCTGACTCACTATTTAATCCTTCATTGCTTTGCTACATAAAGTATCTTATTTTTAACATCTTTTCTGTCTGAGATTGTGAGCTATGACTGTTGAACAGAAAGAAAAAATAAAGTTAAATATGTGACCCAAAAAAGCTAAATAAATTTGATATTTGGGAAATTGGAATGTATAAGGTTAGTTTTAACATATAGAATATAATTGACCAATGTAATAAGAGAATGAAGCAAGAATAATTTTACAAAAAAATTTCTATAGATGGAGAAATAAAGAAGGAGATGATTCGTTAGCCAACTAATGCACAGTGTACAGCAAAGAGCTTGATTTGAACTAGATATAAAATTATATCTATAACATTTGTATTTGTATTCACAAAATGTAACTGTTTCCTAAGGCCACAAATGTTAAATTCATGGAGAGAGAGCTGTGGTTGCTGGGGCTTAGGGGGAGGGAGAAATTGGGGTTTTTTTATTTAATGGATGTAGAGTTTTATTTTGGGAAGACAAACATTTTGGTCTGCATGGTATTATATAAATTATCTATCTTGTTAATTTACATACCATACACTGAACCAGACTGCTGTGAACACACAACAAGAGGAAGTAGAAAGGAAAGGTGGATCAAAGGGTGTTAATATAGTTTTCCTACTTATTGGATGAGGGTTTCCAAGGGTAATGATGGTGATCTTGGGATCACGCAAGTGGAGTCTTCTGTGCGTTAGAGTTGGCATAGGTTGTCAAAGTATCATGTTACAACTTCCTGCTAAGCCTTAATGTGATCTATGTCCTCAACACAGTGGCACTGAATTAATTGAAAAATATATACCATCTTTGTTAAAGATGCATAAAGAGAAAATATTTATATTTTTAATCCAATATACTCTTATATCAGAACATGAAAATTATAAAACATAATGAATTAGTGATTTAAAAAGCATATATGTGTAAACTTAATAATGGAGAAAAACATGTAAATCTATTTCATTTCATGCTAATAAACATTCAGTTATGAGTAAGCTTATAATCTTTCAGACTTCATTCTGAAGCACTGATAATATTTTGGTTTAAATGAATACAGTTGTCTTAAATTGTGTTATAATTATTATAATGTCAAACATGCAAAAAGGAGGTTCTTTTGACAATATGACCCCATAAATGTCAATGTTTTTGTCTGAAAGTATCTGATGACCTGGTTTATGCAATAGCTGCTAAGAAAACAAATGGCTTCAGTTCTAGAAGTTATTACTTCTTTTCTATTGTGGGCACATATTATGTCAACATTAAAATGCCAGGTTCACCACTCTATTTTTGATCTAGCAAGTTTCTAAAGTATGCATATGGTTTTCATGCTGAATATGGTTTACTTTATTAGAGCCAAAAGGTTAACCAATGCTGTTAGAAGCAGCTTAGTCACTACTTAATATTGGTTGTTTCCTGCTAGAATGTGGAGCAAATTTGGAAGGAAGCCAGATGTAGGGGTAGGTATTTTTCTTTCACCTCCATGTCATTCTGACAGTCTCCGCCTCCACAAAAGATCTTTTTCTCTTTGCTTTGAATAAGTAATAATGGAGTTTCAACTGTGTATATACCTTGCATTCTCAGATTTGTTTCTACGCTTTTGTTCATTTGGCCGGTTACAGTTTTACCTATAGAAAAAGAGTGGGCGCCTTCATACTCCCGCCATCTTTGAAAAACTCTTCTAAGTTGAGACAGTGGATATGGGTTGTACTAAACTTTGGACCAGGAAAAAAAGTGCACATAATCTAACTGCTTAAGAGAAATGTCTTTGTCCAGATAATGATACACATACATATAACCAAAATGGTGAAATTTTACTGTCCCTCCAAGCTGATCTGAAACCACATTCCTATTTAGATTTAGTTCCTAGTTATGAAGTGAAACATGAATTTACATCTGCCTTGCACAATTATTGAATAGATGACCAATTGTCAAGCCATTATTCTTTCATTTATTTCTCTAACCAGAAATAAATCCTCTCTGAAAAAAGATAATGGATTGGAATGCACCAGAAATGAAAATCATGTTTGTGGTTAGGGAAGATTTTATATGCATGTGTGTGTGTGTGTGTGTGTGTGTGTCTTTATTGAATTTAATGAAATTCTAAATTTCATCACAGTATTTTTCTCTTTGGGAAATGAGATCTCTGCTATTTAACTCCCAAAACCCACTTTATTTTCTGAGAAATTTAATTTCATCAGATTAAATAAGATAGGTTATAGAAATATTATCTTTGGCATACACTGATCTATGCAGGTGCAGTTGCTACATGGAGCCTGATCTGGAGCCCTTTCACTTCCTGTGCTCACTGCAGTGATTGCAGATTAGAACCACACACAATGACATGAATGTGGGCCACATATTAATATTAATAACAACATTTAGAATGCAAACTGTACTTAAGGGGAACTGTAATTCTAATTACTCATAGAAACCTTTTCAAAAAGAAAGATAAGATTGTGTAGTTTAATAAAAGTGCTATGAGCATTTTAATACTAAGCTGAAAAATGAGAAATACCATGCGATCTCTTTGGTTTCTCGGAAACTGTACAACTCTGTCACCTGCTGAGTGCCCAGCAATATGACTACACATGGGTGTGGTGAGTTAAATGGCAGTAAGGAGATTCTGACTGAGAGACAAAACATTTCCTCTTGTTGTCTGCTGCAGTTTTGTTCAAATAAATATACGAGGATGAGTATTCCCAGCAGAATTTATCCTTTCTGTGCCAGAAGACGTATTTTTAACTGCCCTTGCCAAAATTTACCCGGTTCAATTTTCTTTTTTATCCTTGATCTTAGCCAAAAGGATGAGAAATGATCAATTTTCTTTTTTATTAAAGTTATATTTGTTGTAGTTGACATATACTATTATATATTAATTTCAGGTGTGCAGCATAATGTTTAGATATTTTTATACCCTATGAAGTGATTGCCACGTAAGTCTAGTATAGTAGACTCTGTTAACCAGAACTCAAGGACTGGCAAAGTCTCAAGTGACTGGCCAAAATATTTGTCCAGCATCTACCAAGCCCCATGGGTGTTGGTTAACAGAGAGTCTACTGTGCCCATCTGGCATCGTACATAGTTATTACAATATTATTGTCTATATTCCCTATGATGTGTGTTACATTCCCATGTCTAATCTTATAACTGGTGGTTTGCACTTTTTAATTCTCTTCCATCTTTTTTTACCCATCCCCCTACCCTCACCTACCTGACAACTATCAAGTTGTCTGTATCTATGGGTTTGTTTCAGTTTTGTTTTGTTTGTCACTTACTTTGTTGTTTAGATTCCACATATAAGTGAAATCAAGTGGAATTTGTCTTTCTCTGTCTGATGTATTTCAGTTAGCATAATACCCTGTAGGTCCAACCATGTTGTTGTAGATGGCAAGATTTCATTCTTTTTTTATGGCTGAGTAATATTTCATTGTATGTAAGTACCACATCCTTTTTATCTGCTTATTGATAGACACCTAGTTTGCTCCATATAGAAGCTATTATAAATATTGCTGCAATGAACATAGTGGTTCATGTATCTTTTTAAATTAGTGTTTTCAATTTTTTCAAATACCCAGTTATGGAATTGTTGGGTCATACGGTAGTCCTATTTTTAATATTTTGAGGAATTTCTATACTGTTTTTCAAAGTGCCTGTACCAGTTTACAAGCCCACCAACTATGCATGAAGATTCCTTTTTCTCCACACACTTGCCAATACTTATTCTTTGTTGTCTTGTTGATAACAGCCATTCTGACAAGTGTAAGGTGATATCTCATTGTGGTTTTGATTTGCATTTTGATGAGTAGTGAAGTTGAGCACCTTTTTAGGTGTGTGTGCTTTCTGTGTCCTCTGGGAAAATGTCTACTCAAGTCCTTTGCACATTTTCAAATCAGATTGTTTGTTATTTTGGTGTTGAGTTGTATAATTTCTTTATATATTTTAAATATTAACCCTTTATCAAATGTGTCATTTGCAAATATCTCCTTCATTCAGAAGGTTGCCTTTTTCTTTTGTGGATGGTTTCCTTCACTGTGCAAAAGCTTTTTAGTTTGGTGTAGTCCCATTTGTTTCTTTTCCCCATTGTTATCTTTGCCTTAGGAGTCACATCCAGAAAAAAATATTGCTAAGACTTATGTTAAAGAGTTTATTGCATATGTTTTCTTCTAGGAGTTTTTATGGTTTCAGTCATGTAAATATTTAATCTATTTTGAGTTTACTTTTATGTACAGTTTAAGAAAGTGATCTTGTTTCTTTCTCTCTTTCTTTTTTTTTTTTTGCACATATCTGTCCAGTTTTCCCAACTCCATTTATTGAAGAAACTGTCTTTAACCCATTGTAAATGCTTGCTTCCTTTGTCATTGATTAGTTGACCATAAAGCATAGTTTTATTTCTGGGCTCCCTATTCTGTTTTATTAATCTATGTGTCTATTTTTTTGGCCAGTGCCATATTGTTTTGATTATTGTAACTTTTTAGTATAGTTTGAAATCAGGTAGCATGATACTTCCAGCTTTGTCTTTATCAAGTTTAATTTTCTTAAAACTGTAATAATTAATTATAATATTGCTTTTTAGATTTATTACTGTATGGGCAAAGAAAGAAACATTTGATTTATCCCATTTTTATGTGTTGTGGAAAATAAAGTATAATGTTTATAAATAGAATGTTTTCTTTTAAAACATGTTTTTTGAATAAAATGAGGCTTGATTTGCAGGGTGCCATTGATTGAATATTTGTGTTTCTCCAAAATTTATATGTTGAAACCTAACCCCCAAGTTGATTGTATTTGGAGGATGTGTGTTTTAGGAAGTGACTGGGATGTGAGAGCAAAGCCCTCATGAATGAGATTAGTGTCCTTATAAAAACATTTCAGAGAGCTCTTTTGATCCTTCTGCCATGTAAACTAGGAAGCAGGTTTTTCATAGACAACAGATCTGAGAGTACCTTGATCTTGGACTTCCCAGTATCCAGGACTGTGAGAAATAAATTTCTGTTCTTTTATAAGCCACTCTGTCTATGGTAGTTTGTTACAACAGCCTGAATAGACTATGATACAAGGCAAAGACTATACTAGCAAATAAACATAGAAACAAACCAAAAAGTGTACCATAGTTAATTAAAAGCAAATGCTTCCTTATGACCAGAGATCCTTGTAGGAAGACACTGGGTTTATTTCCTAAGAATAATTCTGTTATCAGTGATTCTGCAGCAAACTCTCTGATTCTTACACGTGTTATTCCTGGGGGCCTTCATGGAATCCTTCTAAAGGAAATTACTCATTAACAAGGAATCTTTATGCTCCTTCATCGCAGACCAACCCTCAGATAGCAAAAAAATGAAAAGAAAAAAAATTGCAACGTAAGTCTACAAATGCAGCTTAGAATACCAGGGGCAGCCCTTTATTCGTTAGGAAAATAACTTAGTTCTTCAATAGATAATTCACAATTTTTTATATCTCTAAAATGAATCACATAATATTTATTTTATTGGTTAAAACAGGTATACTGCAATATTTGTAGTGTTAGGAGCCCATATTAATAAATCCTAAGGCAGTATTCTCAAGTTTAACTCTTACTTAACTAGTAAGTGCTAAATCTTGTAAATAAATGGATTTACATGAATTAGTAGCCTGGGGTATTCTGATGTAATGTATTTTGCCATGTATACTGCACACATTTTTTGCTCACATTTGTGAGGAGAAAAATAAGGGTACACATTAAACATGGGTAGTACTAATTTTGTAACTATATAAATATTTTTAATTCTTTTATTTATGCTTATGAGTTAAAAGTGTAACTCTAGAAATTGATAATGATATTCATATGCAAAATAATACCCTGGAATATGATAATCATTTTCTTTTGATTGTTTCATTTATTGGGGTGACATTGGTTAGCAAAAATTACATAGGTTCCAGGTGTACAATTCTACAATACATCATCTTTGTGATGCATTATGTGATCAGCACCCAGAGTCAGTTCTCCTTCTATCACCTTATATTTGACTGCTACTCCCTCCTCTACCTCACTTGCCCTCAGGTAACCTCTAAATTATTGACTGTGGCCATGAGTTTTTGTTTCTTTGTTGCCTTTAGTTTTATATTCCATATATGTCTTATGTTAAAAAATGCTAAAATTTTTTTATAATATAAAACATAGGTACCTAAATATAAACAAATAAAAGTTTGAATTAAAAAATTAAAACAAAGGATTTCTTTTTCTGAAAGTTTGGGCCAAAAATGGGGGGTGCGCATTATACACTGAAAAATACAGTAATTTGGTCTGTCTGCTAACTTGCTTTTTCTTCTTTATAATTTTCTACTATGTGTGTGTCATGTCTTGTTTTTCTCATTAACTTAAGAATATTGAAGACCTACTGTGTGTCAGGCAAGGTTCAAAGCCATTACATTTTTAAACAATTTTTGAAAGCTTTGATGTCTCTTATTCAAATGAGAGAACTGAGGATGTAAGAGTTAACAATATTTTCCCAAGAGCACATAAATAATAAGATAGAGCAGAATTTTAATTGAAATATTTCTGAATCCAAAGGCTACCTCCTATCTAGAGGGAAATGTCCTGTTCTCTGTGAGTTGACTGTAGTCGTTTCCACTAGTCTTGTTACCAGTTGTAATTCAAAAAGGACTTTCCTACTTTTGCTGAAAAGTGTTGATAAGCTGACTTCTCTTTTTATGAAAGATATTTTTTTTCTGCTTCACACTTTCAGCCTGGAATCCCCTTGGCATCTTTCTGTTTACACAGGACCATTATAGATGATGCTTTTTTGCTGCTTTTTCTAGGGCATGCTCTTCTGTTTTAAGCATGCGAATGTTATTTCTGCTTTCTCTATTTTGCGTGGTCCTCATGCTGTTTGACAGCTTTCAACTGCTGGCATTACCTCTCTCAAGTTGTATTGTGGATTGAGTGACTTTGAACCATGGTAGGGGCTACATATGCAAGCACACAACACATACGAGTATGCATGCACAAACACATCCTCACAGGAAAAATTTGGCACCTACATATGAATGGACTAGTTCAGAAAAACCTCTTTTCAAGGGCCTCAAATGAGTCACTCTTTCTCTCTCTCTCTCTGTCTCCCTCCCTCCCCCTCTCCCCCTCTCTCTCTCTCTCATTTTCTCAGGTGAAAACATTCTACCCCAGTCTCCAGAAAAGTAGGTATATATCAAAAACTGTAAGGTGGATGCTTCAACTCTTTAACAGGTTATCTTACTTATAGTCTTACTTATATCTTACTTAAAGTACAGGTACATTATTGGACTTAATGGAATGGTAACTGATCATTTAAACAGTTCATGATTTCTCTTCTTTTCATATTGTAGTTTTGCAGGGTGAAGAATTACTTGTGTGAGAGATAAGTGAAGTCAGTTATTTTCTACAAGTATGTGAATTTATTTATATTTAATTATCCTCCTGGCTTTGATTATTAAGTAATATTTTTAGGAGTTAATTAATGCTTTCTGTGAGTTGTGTTTTTAACATGGTGCATAAGGACTGAGGCCTAATTATGGATTGAGGTAAGAGTTTAATTGAAGGAAAGAAGATTCTGAAAAAAGATTATATATCTACCTTTTTAAATTAAGGAAGATCCTTTTTTAATTGTCATAAAACATTTGATATTGAAAAATGACATTTCACCAATTAAATAGCATGCTCCTTTTAAGTTAGGTTAGAGACAAGAAATTATACATAGAGAAATAAGAATTGTAGTTATAAAGTTTTTTAATCTTTGGACATTATCCAAAGTAAACCAATATCCTCACGTTACAGCTGAGGGAATATCAGAAAGATAGATTTTCAGTTACTTACCACTAGTTAGTAACATAGGCCAGAAATCCTAACTCTTCCCTGCCCATGAATATACCCTAGAAACTGAGAGTTGCATTCTTCTTTTGAGAGTGATGAGTTTACTATTCTCAGTATTGCTTTTCATTTGAAAACATCCAAAATCTTACTGGACTCTAAACAAACAAGAAATTACATACCAACAGCAACATAACTCCTTGATTTTGCTGTTTTGGAGTTGTCTTCGTATCCCGGAGAGGTGCCAAACAATTTATTGTTTTATCTTCTATTATACTTCCACATTTCGGACACCGGCCCCTGAAGTGGCCAACCTGAGTGTGTAAGGGCAGAGGTGCAAAGCAAGCGTGACGCAGGACTGCGCAACGGTGGAAGGCTCGATTCGCTCAGGCTGGAAAACGTGTATCCCGCACTTGTCAGACATGAACTGCAGTTGTAGTTGTGGCTTCTTTTCCTTGAACTCTGTGATTTCCTTACGTTGATGTCTGGAGGAAGTGACACATGCAAAATGGAATAGAGAGAAAAGTAACTTTCTATCTGAATCAGTCATTTTAATCCTTTAATCTGGATTAGTGTAGGCCAGAATTTCCTGTCTAGAATCAGACCCCTGGATTCTTATTCTTTTCTTTCTCTTACTTTTGTTTTCAAATCTCAGGGTTGTTTCCTTAGGCTTTGTATAAATGGAGAACGAATTCCACTACAGCCTTTTCAATACCATGGAATCACCCAAAAGGCAAGTAGTTAGAAATTATGGGAAAAAATGATTGTAGAGCAATGATCTATTCATACTTTATTTTCATTTATTTCCTAATTTGGTCACTCACTCAATAAATATTTACTGTATGTCTGGCACTGTTAGGTACTAGAGTCAAAGCAGATAACTTTGATATGGTCCCTACTATTATCAGTCAAACAATCTAGTGGAAAAACAGAATCATGTTTAATTCTTTTAATAGGAGCTACATATAATAATAGAAATAGACATTAGTTTATTCAACAAGCATTTATTGAAAACCAGCTATGCAACATGAATGTGTTAAGGTGAGAAAACAGAAACCATTCTTGCCATTGGGGAGTATAGAGTCTGACGGATAATAATAAGATCATTAATCATCATAATAATATTGAACATTTTCTAGATGCCAGCAGTACAAGAGACACGTAAGTCACTTATTCCTCCCAACGGTCATGAAATAAACTTGGCAATTTTTCCTATTTTATAGATGAGACAACTGAGAACAGGGATGTTTAATAAGTCACCCAGTATCATGGAGTTAGTAAATAGCATAACGAACATTCAAACCCAGGTTTTATGGCTTCAAAATCTATATACTTATCACATAAAGCTTACATAAAGTTGCAGTGAAGAAAGAGCACAGAAGGTTTCTGAAAAGTCATGGAAGGCTCCTCTGCAAAATTACCCTTTGAAAGACATGTAGAGCATAGCTTGTTGGAGAAAGGAGAAAGAGTATCTGAGTCAGATATACCAAGGCCCTCTGGAGAGGTGCACAGGCAGTAGGAGATGCCAACAGAAGCCAGTGAGCCTAGGACACAGTGGGCGGTGAGGCAGAGGCATGGGCTTCTTGGCCTTGGTGAGATTTGTTTTCAACTTCACAACAGTGAGAAACCAGTGGATTGGCACAGGGGCTGCCGGCAGGTAAGTTAGGTAATTATTGCACTTACCCAGCTGAGAGGTGATGGTAGTGTGGACTGGAGTAAGACGGCTGTGAAGCTGGCAGTTTGCTAATTGCCTAAGAAGTAACTTTTAATGTACTGGAATCTGTTAAAGAAAGCCCCCGCAGAGAAGTAACAGCCATACTGGGCCTGAATGGCAGGGCTTTGCCACACAGACGGGGAGGGTGCCTGGCCGTTCTAGGGAACGTTTGGGTAATTGACCTGCTACAGAAAAGCCAAACTGATGCTCTTGACAATAGCATGTGCCTTGGTCAGCTGTCCAGCACATTTACACAGATCCTCATTCTCAGATGATTGTAATAGTGCTCAATTATTTTTTATGATCGTTTGAAACATGACACTTTATTAAAACTGAATTTGAAAAGAGATCAGACTTCCTCAGAAAGCTGAACTCAAATTCACATGCCATAAATTTATAGTTTATAGCAGCTTAACTGACAATTTCAATTTTGGGGTTAATCTTTTTAAGCCACAATTTTTCTTTTCTTTTCTTTTTTTTTAACAAGTTTGCTAAGTCTTAATAACTTTTCAGAATGTTAATGCTCTGTATCCCTTAACTGTAGTGCCAAAACTTGGAACATTTTCAATCAACTTAGTGGTAAAATATAAAGAAAAGAAATTTAAAAGGCTATAAATAGAAGCTCGGGACTTCGACAATATTGATGGTTGAGCATCTGCAATGATAAGACTGCATCGATGACTACGCTGATGGCGTAAAATCATTTTCACATTTTACTGTTCTAGTGGTGAACCAGTTGCTCCCACACTTGGGAATGTTGTGGATTCACCAGTAGAGGTAGTGAGAACATAGATTACTATGTTCAATCTGGAGAGTTTCTGATTCAGTAGGTCTTAAATTTGCATTTTGAAGGCGATCCCAGGTAATGCTGATGCTGCTCGTATAGAGACCGTTCTTGGAAATTACTGGTGGGAAGGAAAGGTGACTGCAACTGATTGGGTTGGAGGGAGAGCAGAGCTCCACCACACAAATGTGTTTCCACACAAATGGTAGGGATATGTTCTTATTTCAAAATGATACACATGCACATTTTCTGAAGATACTTTTGCAATTAATTTTTTATGTACAAGAGAGCGCTTAGATGGTATTACAAAAGAAAAATGTGTTTATGCATCACTATTGTCCACATCTATTGTGATGTTAATTTGAAGATTATATCCTGCTGTGGGCAATTGATTCATATAGTCCTTTGAAAACATACTCGAATATAAAGTTGAATCATGTTATGTTAAAGATAAGTTGTTTAAAGATTTAAGGAAGAATAAGGAGAATGACACAATATTTCCATAAATTAAATCAATGATTTCTTTAAACCTTTATATCCTTTTTTTGTTAACATGTTTAAGAATATGATTTTATTTGGATTTCACATAGTTACTACACTAATGTCCTCTTTCTCTTCCAAGATTAAATCTAATCCAGCCTACCATATTGCATTTTGCTGTCATGCCTCCTCAATCTACTGTGCTGTGACAGATTCTTAATATTTCTTTACTTTTCATGACATTGAAAGTTTTAAGAGTATTGGCCAGTATACTGTAGAATGTCCCCAAGCTAGATTTATGTATATTTTTCTCAAGATTAGACTGGGGTTATGACTTTTAGAAAAGAGTAACATAGAAAATCAATGCTTTCATCACATCTTATTGGAGGACGCATGGTATTAACATGATATCACAGCATTGCCTATGTTTAGATTTATGTCTGTGTTTATATAACTACATGAAAAATTACTAATGCTCAGTGGTAATAAATGTAAAATAGTAAACATTTGAGCAAATATATATTTCAGTAGTTGAATATTATAGTACAATCTATTAGCAAATTAGGTAGAAAATTCATTTTCTTATAAATATTGGCATAGTAAAACAAAATTTGACAAATTATGTTAACAAAAGTGCAAATAAACATGTAAAAATGTCATACTTAAGCAGAGAAATATTTTAGTCTTTAAAGAAGCATTTGTTTTCAGTTTTAGACACATAGTAACATGATGAACATAGGCAGTGATGCACATGTGCATGTAATGATTGTACTTTGTGTTACAATCCTATGTTTTGATGGATGAAAGGCTAAGGGGAGGAAGTGTGCAAAATAAATAGTATACATTCTATCCAAGCACATAAAGATACAAGCAGCACAGGATGATTTTCAACTATACCCGGCATATAAATAAATTCATGGCAGGAGCATTATGCTGCCAGTTTCTAACATTGGTTATGAACTACATCATGAAATAATATCATATTTTGCCAAATCAGTGTCTTCTGTGGTTATTAAGCTGCAGATTAGACCTGGAAAATCTCTGTAAGCAACAGGCACTGTGACAGAAATATCAATGTAGTTAGTACTGGGAAACATGTATTTTCTATTAAAATGTGAAGCCCTTGAGCACGAAGAGAAAGATTTATATAGTAGATAAGGAGAAATAGATTAACTCTCCCAATATTCATTTTGAAATTGTTATTTAGGCTTTTGGACTCCCTAAATACCATAAAGCTTCTGCCTGGCAGGTTTTGAAAAAAAAATGTTTGTTTGTCAGCACCTTGACAAGGTAGATAAGAAACTGCAGGTGACATGCCTGAGGGCAATTTTAGCCAACTCGTGTGACGCACTATGAAGAGCCTGGAATAATCCATGCAAAGTCAATATCAGATATGTATGTGCATTCAGTTTAAAAAAATATAAATGTGATTACAGCTTTCAGAGTCAGCCATACTCATGAAAATACATGGTTAGCAATGAGTTCAGTTGACTATAAAATTTCTTTGAATGAATAGGAAATTCTTGCATTCACAAACTATCACTCAATCCATCATTCATGAAGCATATTTATAGAGCTCTTGTGTAAAACACTGTGTGTGGCACTGTAGACAATGTAAATGAAATATGAGATAAACAGCCTACTCTCAGGAAGTGTCTGAGTAAGAGTGTAAATGTCTGAATGTCTTTTTGGACCCAGAAAGGGGCATAGGGTTCTACAAACTGCATTGCATGAAATAGAGGTAGTAATGGAATAGAAAGCATTGATATCAATATCTAAGAAGGAAATCTATAATCCACATTTCAAGGATTTAGCTTCTAGTTTTCCTGTGAATGAATCTATTATTGGAGAACCAGTTTAGACAAGTATATAAATAAATAACTACAAAAATCCTACAAAATTGAGTGGCAAGTGTTACAAGAAGATATAGAATAAGAAATATGAAATATGTTGAGAGAAGGAAGAGAAGGAGGGGGAAGGAAAGAGAAAGTGAGGGGGAGAGAAAGAGAGAGAGGGAATTTTGGAGACTGGATTCATTTCATGGGCATGTGGTGTCAGAGAACAAGTAATATACTCTTAAAGTAATTTAAGTTCAAACCTTACTCAGTGGTCAATGGGAAGTAATTGATATTTGTAAGTGGCAATGAAACTTAAACAGATTTGGACTTTAGGAAGATTTGGCCACAGTTTATAAAATAGACTTTAGGTTTATAGAGAACTGGGTGTATACTAACTAAATATTATGTGCAAGATGATGATGGTGTCCTAAGCTTGAGAAAAAAGAGCACACAAGTGCAAGAAATGCTAATGAGGTAGAATCTGACAAATGATAACTACTTATAGAATCACTCCTGTTAAAGGTATTTATTGGGAGTTCCCTGATGGTGTAGCGGCTTAAGGCTTCAGCGCTGGCGCTGTCAGTGCTGCGGCCTGGGTTCGATTCCCAATCAGGGAGCTACCCACATACCAAAAAGCAAAAAAAAAAAAAAAAAGGTATTTATTGTCTGTTTTCTTTTTGTGCCAGTTACTATGTTAACATTGGAAATTCAAAGCAAACAAGGTAAATGTGGTTCCCGAGCTCATATTACTTACACTCTAGTGGGAAAAAGGGACTTACTCAATTAAGTGTTTATGAGTCATCCATCCATTTATTTGGTAGATATTTATTGAGAACCTACTATCTGTATGACATTGTGTTAAGCTCAGAAGACAGAGCAATAAGCCCCACAGTTATGATCAGCATTGCAAAAGTTACAGTGTAGAATGGGAGTATGCATCTATGAGAGGGTACCTACTAAAGGGAAACACAAGGAAAATAATTGAGAGTGATTTTCAGGAGCCAAACTATAATTCTTTGTAATTCCTAATTATTCTCTTACTGTAAGAACATAACTGGATGTTCTGACACTAGAAGTCCAAATTGCTGAATTGATTTTCTAGGACCAATCCTGACCTTAGGTAGATGGAGGACATAGCAACTCTAATTCTACAACCTCCAATTCAGCACTGAGCCATCCACGTTGCCTGATGAGGGTCTCTCTGATACTGGGACTCATCCTCCATGCACATGCCTCCAGCAGCAGGAGCTATGTATGCCTATACCCTACTTACTCCAATGTCACCAGGGCCTTCATGCACACAGCTGAAGTATATTGAGCCCTTGCTGTTCCCAGAAACCCCCGAGAACAGGTGGCCCCAAGCTAAGATTACTTGACATGCAGGCTCAGAGTGCTTTGCTTTCTGCTCCATGCCCCCTACTCCTTAAAAAGAAAGAGCAACAGGTTGGCTGAGTGCTTCTACTGGATCATCACCACTCAATGTGATGTGGTTGAACAAAAAAACCAAACTAATCTCTTCTTAGGATTCCCCCAGGGGATTAATGCACCCCTGACTCTGGCCAGATAATGCTTATTGATGTTTCTCAGGTACATCATATACCAGAGAAGATTGCTTTATAAAAAGATAGCACTGATCACCATACAACTTACAGTGAGAATTTAAGAAGTATAGGAATTACTCTTTTATTGCTTGTCTGTTTCTACCATTAAACAGCTCCTTGAGAGCAAAGAGTTTACTTTATACATCTTTATATTCACACCACTTAACAGAGCACCTGATAATCAACAAATATTTGTCAGGTGGATGGATGGACTGAGGAAGTGTAGATAGAACTCACAAAGACAGTGCTCTTCCAAGACATTTATCATTGCTATGGAGAAAGACAGTGTGCAGTAGAAGCAAAGGAGTTAAAGAAGCCATTTAGAACTTAGGAGACTTGAGAATGACTGCAGAGTGATGGGACACCCTCTAGGACTGGTGAGAGATGGAAAACAAATTTTAAAATGAGGAAAAATGTCACAGATGAGTGAATTAGAATTACCTTATAAAGTAAGAAAGGTTTCTTCAATAGGAGAAAATTGGGAGAAAGACAGAAGAGATTTATAGGAATAAAAATTCCAAAATCCCCACGGTGAATGCTTTAAAGATAAGAACATTTCTGAAGGTATCATAGAATGTTTTTTTATATAGCCATGTTTGGGTGTCATTAACCTGTTTGTACTTTTTATATCACAGATCGTTATTTAAGTCTACAGATAGTTTTTAAAATACCATTCTAAATAACATTTACAAAGATGCCGCAGCTATATTACATTGCTGATTTCCTACCTCTGATATGTCATTTTGCACAAATCACAATGTGCAAATGAATTGCATTCCACAACAATCTATTAAATGATAATTTTTTAATTTTTAGTTTTGAAATGTTTTAAATGATCTTGTACAGGCTCCTTAATATTTATTTACCTATTTACATACATTTTAGCCACATATTTACCTCTTCATTTATTGATATTGGCATTCTTTCTCTCTTTCTTTCTCCCTGTGACCCAAGAATAGTTAAATCCTGAAGAAATTACAAAATTACAAAAACCATTGTATTAAATCCCCCAAAGAGAAGTCCATATGTATGACAGAAAGAGGAAAAGGTGAAATAATTAAAATGAGATTGGAAATGCCACTCAAGATTATGTTTGATTAATTAGCTGACCCATATTTTTTGCTTTTAAATGGTCCTGGCTACTTCTGTACTAGGCAGAGAGAAAACTAATTCCATGAATTAGGTGAACACATTCTGCATAAAAGTAAAATTTAACATATTTCTGTTTTACATCCAAATTAAAATTTTTTAAATTTACATTAAACAGGTCAATAAGCCTTGTCATACAGACAATCACATATGATTTGTTGTCAATAAAAATATTTTTAAAAACAGATTTATTGCTATATAATTCACATATCATCCAATTCATTCCTTTAAAGTGTACATTCTACTGGTGAATACTGTATTCACGAAGTTGTGCAACCATCACCACAATCAATTTTAGAACATTTTCCTCACTTCCAAAACAAACACTGGATCTATTAGGCACTCTCTGTTTTTCCTGAATACCCAGCCCTAAGCAACTACTATTCTACACTCTGTCAGTATAGGCTTGCCTGGAGTGTTTCATTTAGCATATGTTTTTAAGGTCCATCATGGTGTAGTTTATGTTAGTACTACATTCATTTTTATTGATGAATATATTCCATGGTGTAGCTATGACACATTTATTTTATCCATTCACCTGTTGATGGCCACTCAGTTGTTTACACAACAGTAAATAAATAAATATAATATGTATTATATGTAATAATAACATATAATAAACAGCCTCTAATATAATATATAGCTAAGTTTGTGAGAAAATGTAAAATCTCACAAGTAAACAACAATTAAAACAACTTTGAGTTTCCCAAAATTTATTTTATGAGTTTTCCAAAATGAAATTGTTATAGGAGGAATTAAATAATATGTTTTTCACCAAGAAGGTGCAAATGTTTCATGTGTTGTTTATTTAGGTAATAAGTTTGTGTTTCTAAATCATCCACCTTTAAGATCTATAATGATATTGCAGAATATGATAATCATTTTTTATCAACTTAATTATGGCTTTGGTTTCTCTGTTTATTGTGCTATTTTTCTTTGGGCAAATGACACAAATAAGCATATTTATTCAAAGCTCACAATTCATAGTTTATGATAATTTGACCATGCCTGTATCACAATGATTATTTATTGAGAAAGTTGCTAATCTTATCCCAATAAGGTCAAGGTAAAATAAGTGTTCTAAAATCTCTTAGTATTCTGGATAGAAATAATGTAGCATTAGTTAGAAATTTCCATGATATTATACCCTGTGAAAATGGAGGCTTTGGCTTCGGAAAAATAAATATAAATACTAAATATTGATCATCATGATAAGTCTTACAAACCAAATATTATATCTTGTATAAAGTTCTATATAGGTTCATGGGTGATAAATGTACATCAATAAGTAGAAGCTTGAATTAATATTTGAACACAAACTTTGTTGCTGTTATCAGAAATGCTTTTTCATTGACATGACCTTGTTCAGTAAGCTTAGGATAAGGTATGTCAGTGTTGCTTGTTTTTTTGCACCTTCATTAAATGAACCCATTTCTGGTGGTCTTATTCACTAATCTAGGTAAACAAACCATTCCAAATATCTTAGTGATGTTCACTTGAATAGTCAATAAATACTATTATAATAGAAACATTCAATTCATTAAAGCAGGTCAACAGTGTTTATGTTTGCAAAATTCAGTTTATAATTATGTTTCCGAAAACTTAATTATGTTTAAGTATTAAATACTCTTTGATATCCAATATTAAATAATTTCCCTTTCTTAAATTCTATTTCTCAGGCCATATAAAAATTTTTGAATTTGTGATTAATATTTTTAGATGTCAGTAAAAGCAATGTAAGGGTAAATATGTAAAAATGTAAAGGGATTTAAGTTTTGCCTAAGCAGAAAGAATATTTTAGCTGTTAGGTGGCTGTAAAGATTAGTAAGGTACATATACTGTTTTCTATGAACTCATCATTTAATAGAGGGAATATATATGCCCCATATATAGATGTCAATCAACATAAAATATAAAAAGTGTAACAGAATAAAAGGAATATAATCAAATTGAAAGGAACAACTATCTCAGACATAGGAATCAGGGACAGATACAGACTGCAGGATTGGAGTTGTGATTTGATGGGTTAGTAGAATTTTTGAAGTGGACCAAAGGGAAATAACATTTCCCCTAGGAAATAACGTGAGTAAAAGCAGGTATGAAATTGCACACCATGTTTCAGTAGCAATTAATTTTCTAGTGGGCCTGGAGCTTAGATCATGTTCTCTAGGGCTATGGTGTTGGTTTAAGAAAATGAACAGTCTGAAAATCTCATCTAACTGAAGGCTTGAATTTCATAGGGAGGATTTCCGATTCTGCTTTATAGATAAATACAAAGTAAAGGTGTAATGTGTCACCATATATCACAGGATATATTTGTTCATTGATTTATATATTAGATTATGTGTACATTATATAGAAATAATTTGTGATTACACATAAATAATATATATGGAGAACTGTACAAAAGTTATTATGGTTGTAGAGCAGAAAGAATGGAGAGGCAGGAGGTTGAAAGGAGATTGGTTATGGTGCTAATGCGACAAAAAATGGAGAGACACTAAAGATATGGATCACAGAATGAGTCAGATGCAAAAGCAAAAAGTGGATGGAAGGAGTTTAGAACTAACAATTGACAGGGATTGCTGACTGACGGAATACAATGAATGTAGGAGAAAAAGAAATCTTAGCCATAAAGGCTTGTGTCAGCCTAGCATGACACGAGCGGTGGGAAAACAGGAAAGGTGGTGCAAGGTGATGAAAGACAATAGCCAAAAGCATGTTTCCAGCAGGGCCAAGGGACTCCAGTCTCATGGACTGAGATCTGATTTGGGTCAACACATAGCTTTTATTGAAGGAAGTGAAACTGGTTTTTCTATGGTCTGAGTTACGTTGCCTAGGAGACTGCTTTTCCCGAAAGTCCTCATGGTGTTCCAACATGCATTGTGTTTCTTTAAGAACATATAGCCTCAAAGACTCAGTGTACTGAAACCACCCCAGGGGGTCAACTCAGTATCCAAGTCATCTCTAAGGAAGCATGACCGATATCGTTCTATCAGATCATCAGTGGAGCAACGTGGGACACAAGGCAGCCAGGGGGCAAGGGATTAACCTCAGAGAGGGTGTGGGGCTGTGCCTCACCTCTGTTGAGCCCAAGCCCTCTCCTGATAGCCCCTATGTGACTGTGCCTGTCTTAGGTTGTTCCTCCCTTGAGGAACCTTACCCGTCATTGACTAACCAGCCATCTTCCGGGGCCATACAGGGTGATGTGAGGTATTCTATGCCCCTGTGGCCTCCACACTTAGCTCCTGCCTTAGGATGTCATGGGGAATGCATGAGGGGACAGAGGGTTTGGCTCAAATTGTGAAAAGAATGAGCATAGCAATGACCAAGAGAATGACGGAATAAGTTATTGTTGTTTTTGAAGAATGATAAATCAGTGAATCTTTCTGCAGCTAGAAATGTTATCAGGACATACGTTTATAAATGTACAAGAAACTTTAAAAAATGAATATACAATTCAGTAGAATTCAGGGCCAAGATATAGCTTTGGGGATTAAACAAAGGTGATTAAATTAATTTATAGAAGTGAATATATAAAGCATAAAGACAAGAGAAATGATGTCAGAATTCTAGGAGAGATTGTGTTTAATATGGTTGAACACAGAGAGAGAAATAGACTGCTAAATGAATTGTCAGTGACGTAGAAGGAAAAGCAATCCTGAATCATCATAAAAGGGCAAGAAGGACATAATTCCACGACTGGTCAAGTATCAAATGCTGTGAAGATAGTGAGTAGTGTGTAAACTATGGGTTTGCCATTGGGAAGTGGTTATTGATCTTGGAGAAAATAATTTCTGCATCATTGGGGAAATGGAGAAGAAACCACTTTGAGCATACTTAAAGAGCAAATGGTAAGAAGTGGACGTAGTAATCATAACTTACTGTCCAGCAAACTTGGTCAGTAAAGACAGTTAGCTGGAATAATGGCATGATATGGCCCTAGTACAGGAGAACATGCATATGGGTCTAACAAGGGGAGGGAGCAGTAAGCTGTGAGAGGAAGTGACAGGAGAAGATCAAAAGTACAATGGGGCAATTTACCTGGAAAAGGAATAGGATTTCTCCCTGGAGACAAAATGAAGATGATACCTGAGCATCAAAGAGAAAATTACGATGTAACTGAGAAATATGGAGGAAATTTACATATGAATTCTGTTCTTCTAGAGAAGTGTGCCGGTGGACATAAGCTGAGAGCCACTTGCATGAAGGTGGACTTTTCACATTTGGGGAGTAAAAACCCCGCCTAGGAAATTTACTGTGAGGATATCAGTAGGTGTGTTATTTAGAACCAGTATGAGACAGGTGATCACAGCAAAAACAGGTCTTTCAAAAATTGAGGGCACATCTGGTGATTCTTTAAAATAGAAGAGACCCCCAGCTGAAGACCACCAAGGGCAAAGGAAGTCCTTTTCATTTGCTGCAGAAGAGAGAACACACCCCATATAACTGGGTATCTCGGAGGCAGTGGAGAAGGGTTTTTTTAGGGTTTAACATTTTCTTAAATAACTGTAAGAATCTTGTAGGTGAAGCAGGGAATGACTTCAAATGGCATATTGTCGAAGGCAGAGTCGATTGCTGATATCGGTAATTGAGCAGGAGTTGAGAGGGGTAGAGATAACTATGGAAAGAAAGCAGCAATTACACAAGAAGTTGGGATGTGTGACCTGAAAGAAAAATTTACATGGCCTTGCCTATGTCTAGGTAAAAACATTATTTCATGTTCTGTGAGGAAGTTCATTGCCTGATTAAAGACGTATTGAGAAATGGGTTGGAATTAAGGTTCTGTTTCTTTGCAAACTGTGATTAGGAGAAATGTGGAACGTTGACTGCAGAAGCTCCTGCTCTGAGGCTTTGCATCTAATTTTTTGTTGGGGATGAGAGTCCCACAGTAAATTGTTTCTCACTGGTATGATTTTTACTGCAAATGTTCACAGTCTGTAATTTTGGAAGACAAGGTTTCTTAGCTCTGTTCTTGAGATTAATCAATAAAAATAGGCTTACACATTCACAGACCTGTTAGTCACCTATTTTCAGCTGTCGGAGTCAGTCCTGAATTGGACAATCTGGTCACACAGCACTTTGATTTGGACCGCCTGATGAGATTTGTTGACCTTATTCTCAGTTATGTTTAACATTGTCAGCAGAAGCAGGTAGCTAAATTTTGAGAGCTTTCAGGAAGTTATATTCAAAATACCTTTTATTTTATTATATAGCTTCCCACGTTGTTCTCATAATTTATCCAAGGAACGTTTTTCATCTGTATAATGGGAGTTCTGTCACAACTAGAAGTCAAAATGGAAATAGGAAAGCTCTCTCCCTTTGTCAGCTAAGCTTTCTTTTCTCATGAGTCATCTGTGCTTCTCTAAGTCTCCGTTTATGGTTGATGTTCGTAGCAAGGGGATCTGTTGCAGCTAAAACGATGCTCTCGTACAGGAAGTCAGGAGAAAGAGACAGACAGACTTACACAAGCCAAAGGTAGGAAAAATCTTGGAAGAAATTTCCGAAAACTAAATGAAATTTATATTTTCCAGGAAAAAAAAAGAAATGGATGGGGAGGCGTTAATTTAATATGAGAACATCTAAATAAATATCATAAACATGTCATTGAAATATTGTTTGGTACGATCATTTATATGGTAGTCTTTACATAGTAGTCCCTGTAGGGTATTTATCTAGGCTACAAAAGCACTTGGGTCCCATAACACCCTTGCAAATTAGGTGATCATTATGGTCTCCTTTGATAAATAAACTAAATGAGGCCTAAAGAGGAAAAAGTAATTTTCCTAAATCAGCTTGTTAATGAGGGGGGCCTAGAACTCACTAGAAAACATTTGTTTCCTGCATAAATTATTGTTTGTAGAAGGAATCACATTGAATCTTGCTAGTTCACTTACTATTGATACATTTGCTCTTTTATCAAAATATGTAGGTAATGCAGTATAAAAAGAATAATATAAAACCTACAATTGCTGCTTTGGTGGGAATCATCTACTATCTCTTAGTGATTTTTTTTGCTAAAAATCAATGCTTATAAAAACTACTGTTTTGTGGCATTTTAGATGTTGGTAGGTCATATCTGAAGTGTTAAACTTCTTGTTTTTACTTATTTGATTTTGTCAGCTTTTGCAGAATAAGCCAGGTACAGAAATATTATCAATAGTTTATCATAAAGTATATTTATGCATGGTGATGGTTTGTATTCCAAAGGTATATAGTATACATTAGATGTTGAGAATAATGTTTTGCCATAATTCAAAGTGTTTTATGAAGCTGAATAAGCAGACCTTTATATCAATGAAATCATACTTACACATTGAATATTTTATCACTGAATTCACAAAGAAGTTATGAAGGGATTAATAATAAAAGAATGTAAATACATTAGAATGTTCTTTTACAAGTACATACATTAAATATTAAGTAATCTACTAGCTTAGTATTTAGAGTTTTAAACATGTTTGAATTCACTAAAATAGAAAATAAGAGGAACTAAATATTGTTTTGACTTTCAAAGTGAATTACAGAGTGTCTATCAGCAAAGTAATAAAATTTATAAGAATGATTTTGAAAGAAAAGAAATAAAGCTTAGTACCTATGAGTCAGGAATTTTTAAGTACGTGTCATTGATGCTTGCGTTTAAACTCTTAGAATTGGATAAAAGGGATTATGAAAAATAATCTTTGATTTTAATTATTTGTAGTTGATTGGAGACATACCAATATAAAATGCAGACATTTTAGTTACATTGGAAATTGTCATAATAGTAGATCAAAGATTAAGAAGTGACTGTAAGAAACAATTTAAAGTGAATTTCAGATTTTCTCATCTATTTGTTACACTAATATTTTTGCTTTTCTGACAAGATCTCACATTTTAACACCATACTTAATGATAAATGAACAATCCATTGGTTTATAAAACATTTATATATTGTTTTTAAAGGTTTTAAGAAAAATTAAGAGATGGACACAATATGTAATTGACTTTTATTTTCAGAGTTTATTGTTAAATGTATTGGGGTGACATTGATGAGCTAAAAATTGCATAGGTCCCAGGTGTACAGTTCTACAATATGTCATCTGTGTGTTGTGTTGTGTGTTCATAACCCAGAGTCAGTTCTCTTTACATCACCATGTATTCACTTTTAAAAAAATCGGTGTGCCTCAAGGTTAATTCCTTTTCCATAGTTCTTTTCTGAGATAACATCTTTAATTTGACCTAGAATGCTTTAACCACTCAGTGTTTTAACATTTTTACAAGTAAAACAATATATTCCACTTCTTCTTCCTCCGAATAAAAAGGTCTGTGTGAAGCCACATCGTTGGGGACTGCATCAAGGAAACACCTAAAGGCACAGGGAATTTTAAAGCTGTCAGTGACAGAACCTGGAGCACAGCTGAATATTTAGTATTAGAAACTAGGTCATCCCTGTACAAATTCATGTCCTTTCCTTTTCTCTCTAGGTCACTTTGAAGTTTATATGCTTAGTTCAAAATACTTGCAATCTAAAACTGTTATAAAATGTATGGATTTTCTGAATGTTTCTCCACATTTTTTATTCATATGTAATTCTACAAAATCTATTTAGAACATTGATATAATTTAAGCAATCTGTTTTCACTTCATTTCTTAAAACTTACAGGTGTTGGAACTGGCTGTTTGATTTGATATATGAAACTTTCCCTAGGGTTTTATGATCAGCAGCCCTGCCCATTTTAGGGATCTGGGCAGGAAGACGCCACAGGCATTAGTTAAACTGAGAAATTCAAAACTGACAGGAGTTAGAATTGTTACTAGTTCATTAAGAAGATACTTATAAAATGCTTATGCAGGACTTCCAAGACTGTAAAAAGTGCTTTATTTGTATATAAATTTACTCTTGTGATCACTAATCTTAAGGGTTAATTGCACATAGGCTTAAATAAAGGATACCATTTTTCAACTAAATGGGTATTTACTCATGCAGTATAATTTAGAAATTTTGCAACCATGCATTTTATTTCCTGCATGGAAATAAAGAAAAGGTCAGAAGAAGGTGAACAGACTCTGCAGTCTATTAGAACTTTTCCCATCTCTCTTCCCTCTGTAAGAATAAAGATACTCCTATTAGTGTATAGAATAAACATGTTGATTTTATAATTATCAAGGCATAAAGTATCTTGACCATCCTAAATATTATCTATACCTATAACATAGAGCACACAAGCGAAACACTGCAAAGAGAAATATGTTAAAATTGCCAGTGCTGATGACACTGACAGGTCTGACTCACTTGAGGGGAAAATTGACAGTGACACACCCACATGTCCACATGTAAGAGGACTCCATATAATATGTAAGAGTACATTCTTTGAAACCTTTAAAAAATGGCTCAACAAGCTATAGAATTTATTTACAGTCCCATGTAGTTAATGCCATCTCAAACAGTACATGATTAGACCCCCAAAAACACAAACCAAGGAAAAATTACCGTTTTCTAAACATATTTCAATTAATGTTTTTAGCTGCCTGACTCAGGGGTGACTTAATGTCAGTTGTCTAGGGTCACCCACCATGTCAGTGATATAGTTAATAATTTAAATTATACTATATTTATGGTACATAAATTATGATATAGCATCTTTTCTTCCATGTTGTACTTAATTCCTTAAGTCCTTAAAACATAATTTGAAGCAGAAGAATTGTGATGAAATATATAAGCCACAGTATCTTATTTACTTTTTATATTGACGAGTAGCTATTTTAATTGGTTATTTTTTGTTCAAGTCAATAAATCCTGTATGCACGTACTTTTCTGACAACTCACGCATTTGAGATACCATGTGGCAGTTCGTTATCTTAAATTTTTATTGCAAATTAAATGCTTGAGATTTTAATACACATATTATCTTTAAAAATGATCCACATGTATACATATTCAAAGATGGACATGTACAAGGTCTCGAAGCTTGAGAGCGCTCTGAGCCTTTCTGGCACTCAGATGGGAAGGTAGGAGGAGAGCCATGCGTTGGGACAGGAAGCAGGAGCTGAATTTTAGTCTGTGCTGTGTTTAGTGAGCATCAGAGCAGGGGTTTATAGAAGGGGTTTGTGTGACTGAATTTTCATTTAGGAAAGACAATCCCAGAAAGGTAGAGGAGAGAACACAATTGTGACACCTTGGGGTGGGAGAATGGGCAGGACTTGGAGGTTCTTTGTGATACTTGGATTTCCTGCCTTCGGCAATTCACTGAGATAGGAGCCTGGGAAAACAATCCAGCTCACTTGGAAATAGTGGAAGAAGAGGACAATACTGGATTTTACCCTTTGTCTGTGATTTTAGAAGGAAGATGTTTACCGGGGAGGGTATACAAAGTTTGTTTTGTAGAAAAGCAGGTGTGGTAAAACTAAAGCTGATTCCATTAGCTGGTATAGGCAACTTGCCCATCTGTTTTCGCTCAGGTCAGCGGCTCCTGAAATCTTGGTCTGAGGTTTTCACTGGGGTCTGTAGTCCTAGCCGTGCACCTGAAGTGTTAGCTTCAGTAAGAGTGAAGAAGATCAAAAGACTATGGCCCGGGTAACAAAATCCAATCAATTTAGGAAAGCTTAATGCCATTTTGGGTTCAGATAAGCTAAACCACCTCTGAAATGAGGTACCAAAGCCAAGAAAGACCATTACTCATCATTAGTAAGCTCTGGTGCCTAGGGTCTAACAGATTGAGACAAATGGGTGAGTGAACCCCTCCTTAAGGGGAAACAATTAATTTCCTGCTCAAATGCTTCCCACTGAATGCTGTCCGTGTGTCTATTCTTACTGAGAAAACAGAAACAGTTACTGGATCTGTCTTGCTGATCCTTATGGCAATGAATTCATGAGATGTGGAGTGAAAGCATGCATGAAGAGAGGAGTGTATGTTCTTCAGGACTCACAGAATGAATCACAAAGGTAAAGAAACATTTAGAGTTAGTGAAGAAAAAGCTAAGCAAACAGTAGGCATACCCACGATATCTTCTCCTTACTCCAGATTATTTGCACAGACCATCGTATTCCGGGTCCCTCTGATCTAGTCACCCTGGTTGTCTCCCCTTCCCTTCTAAGTCAAAGATAGAACACCACGAGACATTCTGAGTTTGAGGCATGCCCATGATGTTTTTGAAATGTTCTCCTCTGGGGAATTTTCACATTCAGTTGAAATGGCTGAGTATCATCCTTCACCATTGTTTTCTGAGATAACAAAGCTTGAAACTTAAGTTTCTTCACTCTTTCTCTGGACATTTCCATCAAATTATCTTTCTTTCTTTGGCAAATTGCTTCACCTTAGTTCAAATCCTTATTGTACTGCATATCACACAAATCTAAAATGATTAATTCCATGCCTAAATTCTCCCCAATGCTATTTGTTGTTTAGAGAATATATAAGAAATATTAAGACACCCTTCACTCAACCAGCCATTAGAAAACCTCACTTATCAGGACCAAAATTGTAAACTTCTAGAAAGGTTTTTATGATGACAAACATAATAATGGAGTAGTCAAAGTGTAAATGATTTGGGGGTGAACGCTTTGTGCTTTAGATTTAGGAAGTTGGGTTCTTGTATGTCCCAAGAACCATGAATTGACCTGAATTATAGAAGCAGCACTGTGGTGCATGGAAAGAGTCCTGACTGGCGTCAGGGCAAGTATGTGGATGTGGCTTTGCCGTTTTCACCTGTGTTACTGGGCGATGTGATGTCCTCCTGAGTCCATCATGTATCATTTTCAAGGTTAAATTAGTTAATAAAGAATTGTATGCCTGAAAGCTATGTAATCCTTGCTAACAGATGTCACCCCAATAAGTCTAACAATAAAAATGAATTTTAAAAAATTAGTTAATAAAGATGAAAATGCCTAGTATATAATGATGCTTATTAAAGCCTTGCTAAATTTGTTGTTTTGAGATTGTTGTATTTATAGTTAAATCAAAAACATAAATACAAGCAAAAGCACCATATTTCTGAGATAATTTTTCTAAGGGAACTTTTAGTACAAAGAGTTCCCCCTTTCTCTGGGAGAAACTATTGCTGTGTGCTGGAAACCATTCTTAAAATACGAGCAGAAAAATGACAACAAAGTTCAAATGTAGTATTTTAGAAATAAATATTGAGATAATGTAAAGTTTTCATCAACTATTTCCTTGCAGATTCAGCCATAAAATAATTTGACTTCATAAAGTTGTTACCTACTTTTGAAGAAGTTCTCATTTTTATTTCCTGGAAATCAACTAGGATCCTGAAGGAAATATGGATCAAATTGTATGAATTTTAAAAATGTTAAATTTAGAGATTTGATGTAATTGTCACTTCCTCTTGAATTCGTATCAACATAATTTACAAATAAAATTCAGTCTACTCTGGTTTTCTGGGCTGTTCATTTGATTATTTAGAATAATATGCACAATTTATGTACTTTCTCCTAATCCGAGAGTAAGGACCATGTTTTTTCATACCTGCGAGGGTTATCCCCCAGTATAGCACAACACTAGCACTTAGCAAGGGCTCAATAAATATTTTTGAATAACTGTATGCCTGATTGAATGACACCAAATTGGTGATTTTTCAGGAAGTTTTTCCTCTTACACTGTCGAAGAGTTCTTTGTATTTCTACGTGAAAGATGCTGACAGAGGCTTGAATATCTAGTGCATTTGAACCCAACTTTCCACTAAGATTGTTTCCTTTTGCTCCATTAGGCAAATGATCATCCTGAATCTTAAAGCTAAGCATTTGAATTAATAAGATTTTTAGCAATGGGGATGATATAAAAAATGGCTTTTCCGTTTTATTCTGTCTAGCACATTCATTAGCTTTCCTTTTATCCATTCATTCATTTACACCCTAAAATTTATTAAATATATACCGTCTGCTAAGCATTATGCTAAGTACTACAGTTGATATACATAAATCATGCTCATTTTCCTCAAGGAAACTTTGTTTTGTGCATCTCTTTTCCACTCTAGGCTAAAGCATGCCTATATACATTTTGTGTTTGAATAAATTGTAGATGATTGTAGAAAAAAGAAAACAAGAAAAGGATTAAAGAAAAAAATAGAAAATATTTTCTATTTCACTTCTTCTAAGATTTATAAGATCATTCCCAAATTATGATTCAAAAATTTACTTATAGGATATTTATGAGAATATATTTTGCAAATAGCATGATTTTGGTATTGTTTGTAAAAGTTGTTTTTATTTTAATCTGTAGTATATATAGATAAATTATATATACAGATAAATTAATTGTAAGCTATAATAGAAAAAATAAAAATAACCCAAAAGTGTGTCTTGGGAAGATTAATTTTGTCATTTCTATTCGTGGTAATATACTATTTTTCTAGGGATATCTACAAAGCATAATAATTTATAATATGCCAAGTGAATAGTGAGTTTCCCCATCAGCAAAAAGAGTGTTACAAATTGAAGCAAAACAATTATAAAAATTCTGACCTAAATACTGTTTACCTATATGGATCTTTTCTACAAATCTTCCCTTTATCTACAAGAGGAGACATCTAGCAACTAATTCCTTGATAAGAGAGCTAACAGTGAAGAACTTTTCATGTTGAGGTGTTTACGTAAGACAGATTTCATACAAATTTTCATTGGTTTTCAATTTCTAAATCATATTCCCTCCTACAAACATAGGCAAACAAGCTGGCTCCTCAAACCACTGTTACAGACCTCAGCCAGTGAAATGTGCCAAAGGCAAAGGGTAATTCACAGTCATTTTATTCAGCCAACACAGTGAAGGTTGTGGATAAAGAAAAAGAAAAAAATCAGACTACTAGGAAGGCTAAGTTTATGTATATACTAACGGCCAGTTTTAGAGAGCGACTGAATAAACTTGATTCACCCTTGTAAAACACTTTTGAAGTTGCTCTCTATCAGTGTAATTAGGATATGAATTTAAAATCTGTTCGCATCCACTGAATATTATGTCAGCAATATAAGGCACATATTTAATTGGCCCCTGACAGGATTTTAATTTTCTGCAGTCATTTTCTAGAAAAATCTTATAAGGAATGAAATGTACTCATCTGTATTTTCTATTGACAATGCCAAGGTTCCGCCAAAACCTTCTGTCTTATTATTACTACCTTTAACTGGATTTCCTTGGAATTCCTTGTACATAAGACAAGAACAGTACCAGAACATTGACTACATTATAATCTCACCCTCCTTTAGTAATTGCTCATCTATTCAAAATCTTTCTTGCAAATATTTTAAAACAAATTGACATCATTCTAATGTACCAGTTAATCTACTCTTTTGAAATATCTGGGAGATGTCTTATGCTTTGTATGCATGAGTACGTAGGACAGAAAATTAGCTATGGAGGCAGTGAAGAATATTTTAATGAAATAATTACATTCCATCATCTAAAATCACTAGATTCCCATGACAGCAAATGACACTATTATAGTTCTAAATGCTTTTCTAACAAATACCTTAATATTATGCTATGTAGTGTACCTTTAATTTTTATATTAATGTTTTAAAAAGACTGTGGGACTAGTGAGAGCAAATGAAGGCAAGTATTTAAGAGCATTTAAATAGTTTAATTGTCAAATTGTGTAGAACCTGTAGCAAGATACATTATGCAAACCAATTTTTTTGAAATGTGATTGAGGAACTGGAATTAGTGTAATATAGTTTGTTGATATCACTGATGTTCTCCTGTTGGATAAAAGATAATTCTGGAGCAATATCAATGTTTTGCTCCAAATATCTACAGTTTATTACTTTAGAAAAGGTGCAATATTCTGACGCAATCCAAGTGATGCCAAGAGGGGGAGCTCAATGTTATTTAATTTGTAATTTAGAAATTACTACCTTTTAGCTCATTTTATTAATTGCATAAATGCAATCCATGAGAGAACTTCTGGAAAAATATCGTAAATCTGGAAAAATAATGTATAACACAGTAATAATAACACAATAAACTAAGTCAAGAGGACTTTTTATAAAATATAAACTTTGAGAGTCAAATATCTTGATTTGTCTACTTCACCAGAGCATTAATTTTCTTGTCGATGTAAGGTAGGCAATGTATAACTCTGAATGACTCCTAAGAGAAAACTTTAGACTGTACTACCTTTTTCTTTTTAATCTTTATTTTTCTTTCTTATTTCGATACTTTAGTCACCCAACAAATATTAACAGTATGCTTTTCCTGAGTTAGGATTGTAAAAGAAATATTAGGCATAGTTTGGTTCTTCAAAAACAATGTTAAGTATCTTTCTTTTCTTCTTTCTTTCTTCATTTCTCCCTTTCATTTCCTCTCTCTATATTTTTCTTTTTCTGACTTTCTTCAATTTACCTTGCTTTCTCCCATCTTTAATAATTAGTTTAATAAAGATGTAGCTAACTAAAATCCTATGCATTGTTTACCTATTGTTGTTTCTCCTTCCTCTGTAAAGTAAAGGGAATCTGAGCAAAATTTGGACCTTCAGCATTGCTATTTTGCTTTTATTCATTGAATTAAATATAATATAGTTTTCAAATTTTCAGTATTTTCTTGATGTTGTTTTGCATAAAACATTTTACTGTGTGTTAATTCTGACTTTAAAAGCACCTAAGAATCAGTCTATAGATCCTTCTACCCCAAGATTTACTATAAGCAAAACAAGCCCTGTGAATTGTCTGAGTAAATAATGAGTCCAAACTTCTGGCGTTTAAGCATTGCAGTTGTAGAAAACCTGATGACCATAAAACTCTTTCCAATTACTTCATCATTCCACGTTTGCATATGCCAGGAAAAGGAGGATTTAAAGAAGCTTCAGGAAGACTAGTATTTATACCATGGCCCTGGCACTGTGTTGAGAATTGCACATACATTGCCTCATTTAGAGGCATGCCCCATTCCCATCAGTACCACTGGTATCCTTTGCTGAACTAGCCCTATGAAAGAGGTTGCAGAGAGGCAATAATGAGAGGAGGCTGCTGGTGACACCAAAATAAATAATTTGCTAATGATTTTGCAATGCATGCTTTCATATCTCAACAGAAAGTGTTTTGATCACTGCAACAAATGTCTAAGGCCACAGTCACACTTGCATGGTTTTCCCCTGCTGGGTGTGTGAGGATTATGCACTAAATAGAAGAATGTGGATCTCATGGCTAGGAACACACATTTTTGTGATAAGACGAGGGGCACTGAAGTCTGCCATTTTCTGGTTGTGGGACTTTAAATGCATTTGGCTTTCTGAGGGGTTTTTTCTTTTGTTATTGTTTTTGTTTTTTGTTTTTCTGTAAAATGAGGCTAGTTATGAGAGCTGTTATGAGCTTAAAAGAGAAAACTAAGTTCCTGGCATAAATAAGTGTTCAAAAGGTCATAATTTGTTTTTACAATTATTACTAATTTGGAAAATGTTGCATTTTTGTTCCACAATATTTTGGAGCAGATTATTTGTCTTTATTGCCAGGACATTATAGACTATGGGTCACATTCAAAGTCAGACTAGCCAGAAAGACTTACTTTGGAAAAGAAATATCATTTTATCTCACATTGGCAAACTCTATGTAGAAATACTTAAAATGGAACCATAAAGCCATTCCAAACTGAAAGAATTTTCACTCTGGGTACACTGTTTCTAATAATTTAGATTACACTATCACTTAGCTCATCTGAGTATATTTGAAAGTTTGAAAGAAATAAAGGAAAAAGGTAATAAATATGACAATAAGAGAAGGAAGGAAGAAATTGATAATAATGGTGTTCTCTTGAAAGCTATTACTGAATTTTGGAACTATAGTTTTAGAAATTTCTGTTTGTCTATTAGCAAAGCTGTGGGATTAATTTAAATAAAAGTTTCCCAATTTTGAATAAAAATATCTTAATCTGTCGAGAAAAGAATTTAGCATAGTCAACTGGAAACATACATTTAATGTGCATTTTATTACTCATGCCCTCTGAAAACTAACTTTGCATGCAACAAACAAGAAAACACACACAGCTAAAATTGATTTCCATCAGCAATTAATAATCTTCATTAATTGTTAGTGAATGGACAGAAGTATAAATCATGGGAAAACCTGTATCCTTTCTTACAGAGTCACATGGCTCTATGGCCAAGAATATTGTTCTCCAAAGCATGGCTATATGCCTTGCCTTTGAATGATTGCCATAGAATCTGCTCTAATCCAAACTGAGGAAAAATAGATATGCTATTTAAATTGCTACAAATTACGTTCAATTTTTTTAACTATAGAAAAGAATAACTATCTTGGGACGCTTCTATTAAAATACATTTCATTCGGTCTGTTGAAATACTTTTTTGTGCAGAATAAGAAAAGAACATAGGAAACTTGGTGAGCTAACATGGTGGAATAGTATACATGTGTCAAAGGTTTGTATGTATTTCCTGCTAAGGAATTTTTCTTTATCTTGTAATTAGAGAGATGCCATTTAAAAATTATATTCAAGTAAGTCTAAGTGGTAAGTCAGAATGGTATTTTATAATAACAACTATGATAGTATCTTGGAGAATAAATGGGGATTGGGACCATTGGAGAGATCCAGGAAAAATATTTTACGATTGGTGGAAGGGGACGGGCCTTACTTAAAATGTAGAGAAGTAACACCAGCACTTAGAGAAGGGCAAAGAACAGCAAAGATCAATAAAAAACATAGAGATTGATACATTCAGAGATTATTATTATTGAAGAAATGCAAGTGTCAGAAAATTTAGATGGAGTTGGGACAGGAACATATATTAGCCAGTGAAGATTAAGATTGAACACATCTCAAATATTTATTTATTCATATCAAATAAAAAGAGAAGATGTGAGAGATAATAATATAAAAGAAAAATCCCTTAAATTAAATACAAGCAAAAGACTAAAAACAATTTTATTTGGATAGAAAAAATTTAAGAAATGTAGCCATGTAATCTCAGTACAGGGAAAGATGAATGTTAGCAATTGGATGCTATTTGTTGTAAAGAAAAATTTGACTGAATATATTATACTGTTCAAAAAGTTAAAAGAAATGAAATACATAAAGTAAATAAAAGGAAATCCATTAATCACAACTTTACATTTTAAGAGGGAAATATATTTTGAATTATTAGTATATATAATTACCACACATAAAGATTATTTTACATTACATTAAAACATGTTTCCATGTAAAATATAATTTATCAGTATTTGATGTTTTTTGAAAATGGCAGCATAGGAATACAATAAGATGCTCATGAATATTGGTATACTTTTAAGTCTAGCATTAATCAGTTCAGTATAAAATTTAACAAGCAAGAAACAAGATTTTTTAAGACTGCAGAAGGAGGAGGGAGGAATAAGAAGGAGGAAAAAAGGATCAAAGAAAACTATGTTCTACAGTGTAGGAGGAGAATTGTGTTTGGAGAATTTTTCCTTATCTCTACGGACACAGTGGAAGAGTAGTGAGATAAAAGTTAGAGAAGAAAAATGTCTTGTATTCGAGGATGTCATAGTCAGTGGAATGTTGAAAATGTATCTTAAACCCTTACACGTTATTAACTTATGATAATTTAGGTTTACTAATTGTAAAATGTAAAGTGCTGTATAAACCATAGTATTATTAGGAATAATAATCATGAGAATTATTTTGTGTACAGTACGATGCTAAGATAAAGGAATATGTTGAAATCCAAAAAGAATGGAGCCTTCTACCTTATGGAGTGTATTTGAGGAGAATGGCTTCATACAGAAAAAAACAAAGGGCCTTTCTTCTAGCATTTTAAACTTCCACTTCTTGAAAGGCTAGAGATACATGGCACTGGAGAAAAACCTTAGACTAGAGAGGAATGGGCTAGTTCATTTAGTGAGACTTTCCATTACTTAGTTGGCCTGTGGCCTTTATGAAAGGATGCCTAACTGGATAAATTGCATGTGAGTGATGAGCCGTTATAAAAGCTCTCTTCTTCTTCTCTAGATTAGTGTTTTGTTATGTTTTGTGTTGTTCTTTGTTTTCCTCTTTCACAAAATGTGTACTGATTGTTTGTTTTTATTGTTATTGCCTGAGAATGAGTAAATTAGATTCACCTAAATATTACTTGACTGTAGTTAATTTTATCTAGAAACACAGGCATGGTTTGTAATTACCCTTGAGTTCTGAATAAAAATTGCAAATGCAGGACTCTGACATTACCTTAGCTAATTTTTGCCGGTTTTGCTTAATGTGTACATTTTTAAAATTAATTATTTGTATATGCAGATAAACACATTGTGAAATTAATGCACATATTTATTTTGCCTTTTTAATTTTGTTTTTCTTTTTGTTCTCCTTGTTACATGCTCAGTCAATAAATTGACTGGGAATAAATTAATCCAAAGATTTTTTGTCACTTCAATGCTAGAAGAACTTGTTTGGACAGATTCACGATCCCTCCCCATTGTTTAAAAGCTTAAACCAATTATCTGGTTCAATTTAAATATAGCTTGAGGCGTATATCTTTGTATAAGCATTCAAAATATAACTCAAAGAGCATAAGTAAAATAATTTTTATTCAGTGCTTCCTTTGTGACAGAAGTTTGCCTTGACAATATTTTAAATTCTTATAATAATTCTCTAATGGAGTCTCCTAATTATTCCTAATGTCCCATAGGTAGAAGATAGGGATAGTGAGGGGTTTTTTTTCCCCCTAACCTTGTGGATTCCAAGAACATTTGTGGAAATGTAAACACATGTCAGATTTTAGTAGGAATTTTTTTGTTGTTTTGGTTTTTTGTTTGTTTGTTTGTTGGTGGATAAGGGAAGTTTTGAAAAAATGGTTTTGCAATATATTGACATATTTTGTGTTATGTATTTGACATTAGCAATAAAAACTACATGCTACTCTGAATAGAAAACCAAAGACTTTTCCTATTATAATCAGGATCTCCTCTTGTTCAAGAGCCTAGCAGTTAATTTAGAACTGGGAAAAGAAGGACACAGAAATTATTCAAGAGGAGAGCCGTTCTAAAACTCACAGGATTTCGGCAGGGGTTTCGGGGATGGGGAGAAGCCAACAGAGTGACAGGATCAAGAGCTTTCAGATTGAATGAAAGGGTGACATGCTTGCTTTTCTTTTCAAGGGCACAGAACAGAAATAAGGGGAATGCTGCAGTACAATGGATTTAGGTTAAAGATAAATTGGCTGTAGGTTGATTGTAAAATGGCTGTGGGAATAATTGACTGGAAGATTTTTAACTCTTTTTACCTGGATATATTTTAAAGCAGTGAAGATTAATCTGTTTAGAATGATTTAGGTATTAGTTACCATGTTTAAAATTAAGAATGAACGAGTCAATGACATTCATATTCAAGCTTGTCTTCTTTTTTCAGATAATTTCAAGCAATTTTTAAAAACTTAAATTACACACACACACACACACACACACACACACACAAACAATTCAAAAAACAAAAAACCCAAAAACCTATAATGATTCATTGTCAATTTAAAGACTAAAGAAAGTAGTTAAACTGAAGTGGGTTTGTGTCTGGATACCAGAACTTATAATGAGCTATGTAGGTGGGAGAGACTTTATAACCTAAAATTGCTGTAGAAATTGATTTAAAATAACAAGTCTGATTCAAGCTTATGAATCATTAATGGCAGGAACTTTGAAAGTGAGATTAAAAAATACTAATACTAAAATTTTGACATAGACCTACTTCTTAATAGAAGTGGAATCAGGTGTATGTTCTTGATGTCAATATAGTTTGGGGATTTTATAAATATAGGTTAAATACAAAATTAAGGATAACATTTTGCATGATATTAGGTAGAACTATTTTATTTGATAGATACATTGAAATGGCACTGACTAATCCTAAATTCACACTCTAACATATGTTAGAACAATCTTACATCATAATCAGTTCTAGTGTTGACAGTGCACATTTTCCATTGGTATTATATAGTGCATGCACGGACACACACACACACACACACACACACACACACACACAAAATTTCTTCCTTTCATTTTGGGTTCCTGAGTCTTATTTCTACTCTTGATCCAGGTCAGATGAGGCTTCCATCCATTTCATTAACTTAAGGGAGCAGTTAAGTTGGACCATGAACTTCCACTGTCACCTCTGACAGTGTCCTTACTACAGTCAGAATTCCATTTGTGGCAGACACACAGTTTTCTCTCCAATCTAATTAAGGTTGCATTAATTTATCTAAGCTAAACATATTTTCTTTTTGTTATAATCAATGTCCAGGTCAGCATTTTCCATAATTATTACATATTTCTGAATATTTCTTCACAAGCTACCCTTGTCTTTTAGCAACTTGACAAAATGCTCCCCTTAGAGGAAAAAAAAACTCATGTGATCAAACTGTATTCATTGATATGTTTTAGTCACTAAATTAGGTCTCCAAAATTAGCCCCTACTCTCTGGAGCTCACCTTCTAGTGGGTGATATTTTAGGCTGACCAGATGTGCTGCTTTAAATAAGACAGAAGACAATAGTACTGTCCTATTTCAAATGGTACACATGGTCACCCTATTGACACCTTAAATTTAGCCCAATGAGACTTGGCTGACCATTTGAAAGAAGACAGTGCCCTTGTCTTCTATCCTGTTTAAAATTGTCTGTCTGGTCAGCCTATGATATTGACACGTGAACCAGAGCTGTGTAATAACTGTTACCATGTAGAACTATACTCTAAGAGGAATCACATGGAAGGAATAACGGATACCAACTAGGTGATCATGGAAGTCTCGAGAAGAGGAGAGCGCTAGAGTAAATATGGAAGTTCAAGTAGGGATTGCCATATAAAGAAAGAGAAGAAATACTAATATTTCAGGAAGAAAGGTAGTGATTATAACACATTCAGAGAAGTTCATTCTTTCTGCAAGACTCACCTTATAGTCACCAGTGGAGGAAAAGCAGAAGGAAATGAGACCATGAAGTAGAAGGATTAAACTTGAATCAGGTTGGCATTTTAAGAACTAGCATTCAGGTACAAATATGAACAATAGGTTGATGAGAGCAAAACTAGAAGCTGACATAAGAATTAGGAGGCTATTGCAGGGATCCAGTTGAGACACAATGAAAATTAGCTAGACAGTGATGGTGTAATGGAGGAAAACAGAAAAATAAGAAGGTAGAATTGACAAAATTAAAATGGAGAGGGTGAAGAAGATTGATGCTAAGGATAGCACCCAAAGTTCCTATTTACCCAAATGTTTAAATAGTGATTCCACTGGGAAAGCTAAACAAGTAGAGAAGTAGACTCATGGACATCTTGGCTTTGAGATGTCCATAGGATAATTAGTGACCATACCTGGTTGGCAGACATACATCCAATCTGTCAATAAGGATATAAATATCAATTAAAGTTTCATGAATCACAGTAATGGATGAAAACACAGGGTCTGAAAAAAATAAATTATATCTCCTAGGAAGATTTTATTATAAGATACACATCAATAACTTAAAGACATATAATAAAGTATTCAGAAAACAGTGGTTTTAATACTAAGTCCATGAACTCCATTTATTAAGTTGCATGAGGGTTAAGAAGATCAGTACTTTTTTTCTAAAGAAAAACTTTGGAAATGCTTTATTAACTTACTAAAATAAATGATACACTAGTTATAGGAGTGTACATAGAGTCAGGTAGCTCTGAATCCTATTCTCTAAAATTTATAAGAAGACATGCAAACATAGGTAATAGTTTCTGATTCCTTTACCATGAGCCATGTAATATAAGTCTGGTATCATTTTTTATAAAACTAAACACATGAAAACTGTGAATAATAAAGAGGACAAAGGCATAATCAGGAGTCAACTCATGTGAATTTGCAATACCTCTGAACCTGTAATGAAGTTTGTGTCTGTGAGTAAGCCCACTTACATAGACATTCTCATTCATAAAATTGTGATGATAACATTTTTTACACATGCAATTATTACTGGAAAAATTTAAGGCTAGAGTTTCAGATTGGTCAAAATAATTGGTGTATGCATATGTATGGATTTTTCTTCAGCATGAGAATATTTTCTGTTATGGGAAAACAACAGAATTGCTTAAAAGAATTTTTTTAAATCCTAAGTAATAAATACTGATTATAGTTTAATAAAATAATAGAGAAATAATGGTAGCTGTATGTAATAGTTTAAGGTCCAGTAGATTTTCAGTGTAGGTCAGTAGCAAGCATAGGATGAAAGACAGAATTATTGTGTAAAATGAATATATGTTAAGCTTCTAAGGTATTTGTCTACTAATTAGGTTTGTTAACTTCTCTGGAGTACAGTGTTCTTACTCTACAATGAAGGTGGCAGAGGCACCGGACATCTGTTTGTCCTATGAGATCTACTCTCCACCATTGCCCATTCTGCTGTGGGAGGTGGATCTGGGATTTATCTCAGTGAGGTTCTTAACAGTTTGGGCAAGGTGAGTGGTTCCCTCCGGAGAAGATGAGAGGGAGGGGGAGCCTGTGATCAGGGTATTCATTTCTTGGTTTCCTTCCTATGATGTTTGTTGCCTTGTCTTGGCTGGGTCCTCAAGAGGCCATTGATCTTCCAAAGGAGATCCTCTGGCATTTTATCTTCTTTTTCTCTCTGTTCCCTTTTCCTGTTGGTTGTGTTGGTTGTGGAAAAAGCTAGCCCCTGGCTTTTACACTACCTCTTATGGTATCTTTCCCTCTTGCCCACAGCCGTTCCTTTATACATAAAGCTTCCTCGCGTTATCCCAATTATGAGTACCGTCTATCCTATTAGATCCTGACTGATACAGTAGTTTCTAGGATTTCATCCAGGGACAGTAGTTTTTGTTTCTGTAGGTTTTGAAACCGTTGCCATCAGAGTAAAATCATTGGCAAGTCTATTCAGAAGTTATAGGTACTTCTTTGTATCTCAGTGGAGCTACACCTCTTATTAATTTCATTTTAAATATTGATCAAAACAGGCCTTAAACTGGTTCATCTGTGATGCTTTTAGACAAGCTGAGAAGTTTTCTATTCTATATAAAGAAAAAAAAGAATCAGTTACAACTAGGAAGAGTCTTCCGGAAATGATCCATAAGAATAGCTATTCTGATATTTGTGCATACTTTTATATAACAGCACTAACAATTGCTGTTTCAATGGTTACTAGCAGCATGCAATTTTCATATCTCCACCTCCTGTTTTCGTTGCTCAAAATCATAATTTCTCTTTGAGATTCATCACTCATATTAATCAGGGTAATAGTTATTTAGGCCATGTCTTTATGATAATCTATTTCTCTAAAACAAATGAATATATGTAGACCTTAATGTATATAAGTTTTCCTGATAGCTGTGTAGCTCTTCATCTCATACATCATCTGAAACTGTAACCTGTTTATGACTCTTGGGAGGAGAGTTCTCTCGGTTGTTTATCCTAATTGAAGGGAGCAGCAGCATGGAATTGGTTCTCCAGAACCCAGACAGGACCTGCTTATCTCCTTGGAGCTCAGCTCTGTTAGCGTTGGTGTGTAGAAGATGGAGTGAGCTCACCTCTAATGATTTCAGGATTTTCGTAAGATTTTCTTGTAAAATTGGTCCACAGAAATATAACTTGGCTTTCTTTACTATTTATATTATCTGCTATCAAACAAAACAAAACAAAGAACACAAACACATCCCTCTTCCCCTAGTGTTTGGCTCATAATAAGTCAGCTTTGTGCAGAAAAATAGTCTCAAATAGTCATAGACTAGTCAGTTGTTTGGTTCACTTATTCATTCAACAAATTTTACTGAACTAGGAAGTGAGTATATTAAAACATATATAATTATTGTCCACACAGTGATTACAGTTAATGGAGGCAACATCCAATCAAATAAATTATTAAAATAAAAGAATAAAAGAATATGAGAGGCAGCTAACTCAAAATTAGATTCCCAGATGAAGTGCTGCAAAGAAGAGCTGAAAGATAAGTTACGCGTCTGACATTGTCTAGTCAGCTGGAAAATTTTGTGTCTCCCTCAATTAACAGGAGTTGTTGATACATTTTAAGTAATCAGACCAGACATCACACTCTTAAAATACAATTCAAACATGTACTATTATTAGTGAGGGCGAAACAGATGTGGATAGACTCAAGTACAAACTGGAGTTAGAAAAGAAACAGAGTTTACATGGCGATGGGGGGTGGGGATCAGAGGTGAGCTGAATTAAAGTTTTATACAGATTCAAAGTGTAGATCAGATTTTTTTTTCAAGTCAGTAAATTACCCAGGCTGTTTCTTCACCTAGATGTTGATTTTTAAATCTCTTAAGGTTTGTGTAATATAGCTTTTACTCCAAGTACTTATGCAGTACTTTCATAAAGTACCTTGCTTTGCCCTGGAATGATTAATGTGGGAAAGATTCAGTAAAGTAAAAATGGACTTTCTTTTTTACAGAGACATCTCTGGTTCCAAAAGTATCAAAGAAAATGAGATCTTTTGTATAATAACATCAGCATAAACAATATTGGTTATTTTTCCCCACTTATAAAAAGAACTTTGCAGTTTATCATAAGTAAAAAATGAGCTGCAAATCTACTGAAAGTTTGATAAATATTTGACATTTCTGATATGTTCTGGTTTATGCAACTTACAAGCTACCTAAGAGGTATTGATTAATTCAATAAATGAGTGTCTAAATTGTGATGGGCAAGATTATCAATGTTAGAAATATAAAAATGACTGAAATCGTGGTCTCCATCCTCAAAGAGCTAATTTGCTATCATTGGAGGCATTGAAAAATGTTTTTTCCACCAGCTTTATTGAGATATAATTGACATATAACTTTGTGCAAGTTTAAGGTGTATAACATGATGATGTGATACAAATATATCTTGCAAAATCATTATCACAATAAAGTTAGTTAACATTCTTTACCTTGTATAATTGCTATTTTTTTAATTGTTGTTATGATGAGGAAATTTAAGATCTACTCTCTTAGCAATTTTCAAGTATACGATAAAGTATAGTTAACAATAGCCACCATACTGCCCATGAGATCTCCAGAACTTCATCATCTTATAACTGGAAATTTGTATCCTTTGACCAACATCTCCTCTTTCTCCCTACCCACTAGCCTCTGGCAGCTACCAGTCTATTCTATGAGTTTGACTTTTTAGATTCCGTATATAAGTGAGGTCATACAGTATTTGCCTTTTTTTATGTCTGACATATTTCACTTAGTGCAATGTCCTCAAGGTTCATCAGTGTCACAAATGGCAGGATTCCCTTCTTTCTTATGAATGGATAATATCTCTTTGTACATTTACAAATTTTCTTTATCCATTTACCTGTCCATGGGTACTTACTTTTGTATTTAATGTCTTGGCTATTGTGAATAATGCTGCAATAAACATGAGGGTGCATATACCCCTATGAGATAGTGATTTAATTTTGGGGGGCAGATAAATACACAGAAGTGGGATTGCTGGACCATATGGTATTTCTGTTTTAATTTTTTGAGGAACCACTGTACTATTTTCCATAATGGCTGTACCAATGTACATTTTCAGCCACAGAGTCCAAATGTCCCCTTTACTCTGCACCTTCATCAGCATTTGTTATCCCTTGTCTCTTTGGTACTAGTCTTCCTAACTGGTTTGAGGTGATATCTCATCATGGTTTTGGTGTGCACTTGCCTAATGATTAGTGATGTTGAGCACCTTCTCATGTACTTGTTGGCCATTTGTATGTCTTCTTTTCAGAAATGTCTATTCAGATCCTTTGCCCACTTTTAAATTGGATTATTTTTATTGATTTATTGTTTGCTATTTGGATATTAATCTCTTATCAGATACATGGTTTACAAATAATTTCTTCTATGCCTTCTTATTCTATTGATTGTTTCTGTTCCTGTGCAGAAGCTTTTTATTTTGATGTAGTGCCAATTGTTGATTTTTGCTTTAGTGGCTTATTTGGTGTCATATCCAAAAAAAATCATTGCCAAGACCAATGTCAAGGAGATTTTCCCTATGTTTTCATCTAAGAGTTTTATAATTTTAGGGCTTATGCTTAAATCTTCAATCCACTATGAGTCAGTTTTGTCAGTGATGTAAGATAGGGGTTCAGTTTCATTCTTTTGCGTATGCAATCTGGTTTTCCCAGCGTTGTTTATTGAAGACACTATTTTTCTGCATTGATTATTCTTAGCTCCCTTGTCAAATATTAGTTGTGTGGGCTTATTGCTGGGCTTCTAATTCTGTTCTATTGATCTATGTGTCTTTTCTTATGCCTGGGGCATACTGCTTGGTTACTATAGCTTTGGGAAATGCAGTGCCTCCAGCTGGTTCTTCCTCAAGTGTGCCTTGGCTAGTTGAGATTTTTTTGTGGTTCCATACACAGTTAGGATTATTTATTCTATTTCTGTGAAAAATGTCATTGGAATTTTGATAGGGATTGCATTGAATCTAGAGATGGCTTGGGGAAGTATGGGCATTTAAATAACATTAACTTTTTCAATTCATGAACACAGTATACCTTCCTGAAAAGGGATTATAATGTCAGTGTGGGACCCATTTAAAATGATTACATAGTAATATCCATTATTGTATAACACTTATTGGAATTTCAAACTTCTTGCAAATACATGATCTCATTTCATCCTTTCAATACCTCTGCGAAATAACTATCATTTTATCATTTTATATTATAGATAACAAATGAAGTTGAAATTAAATGGAGTCAGAACTCTCCTCTAAGGCACGGGAAAATTGTTCCAGATGTTACTGTTGAATGTAAGCAGAAACTTTGAATAAGAAGAGAAACTTGAAAAAAATTAAAATATTTAGATAGATGAGGAGGAGGAGGTATGGAAACTAAGAGAAAAAAATGCAGAAAGCAAAATACAAACAGCAAAAATGTTACAAATACAAAGAGTAAGTAAAGTTTGATATTATCTATGGCCAGGAGTTTTCAAATTTAAGAACAACAATTTGTATAGAGGACCACCATAACAACAACAACACAATCAACAATTGTAAATTCAGGGTAAAATGTATTCTTTGTATATAAATAACAAAATAATAATAGCAATAAAATAAAATAACATTTTATATGAAAATAAAAAAATTAATCTGTGCTAATGTTTATGAGTACAACTTGGTTTTCCAAAGGGTTTAAGACCATGAATCATACTTTAAATTTTGAAGATCCCAGCATAAAATGGAGAAGAAGAATTGTTAATATCTTCTTCATAAGTAAAAGGAAGTTACTTGAGGTCTTAAGACAAGGTAGAAAGAGGAGTAGAGAATGACTTTAAAAGGCAGCATGAAAGGATTAATTAAATCATCAGAGTTTGGAGAGATATCAGCTTAATGTATGAAAATGTCAATGTAAGACCCAATTTAAAAGTGAGAATAGTAAAGAACCAATTTTTGGTATGCTAAGAATTAGTGTACTTTTGCTGGCTGTGAATGGTTTGGCTAAGAGGGGACTTGAGAAGGGAGATACTTCAAGGGAAGAAGGAAGGTAAGGCACCTTCACCCTATTCATTATAAGCAGAAAGGCACATGGAAAATATTATTGTTTGAAATTGACTATATTTCATTTGGAAACAAAATCATCATATGTGTGAATAAGATGTCATGAAGTATCTGATTCTGTCACTGTACAGGTAGCCCCTCGGTAAAATAGGGAAAGAAAAGTTACTTAAATGTGATACCATTCCACATGTAGTAATGAAGGTGGTATTAGAGAGGGACTTTCTACTTCAGTGCAAACATTGGCAGAGTTGAAATAGCCTAAGAGGAAAAGCAAACTCAGATACTTGAATTAATTCTCTAACAATGAACGTGTGAAGATGTTTAGCCTTATTTAGATCAATATGATAAGATGATGGAATCTACAGCAGAAAAATGAAAAAAGGCCAGATTTATGTATCCAAAATCATACAGCTGTGAAAATATTGTATCTCTCTGCAATAATTCGGCCAAAATATTTCAAATATGAAATCATGGGGTTCTTATAAACCTTACTGACCTAAAAAGGAAAGAAGCAGAATTCAATGACATATTTGCTATAGAGAATGTAAGATTAGGAACAGTTAAATACTAATAATTTTTAAAGTAAACATAATTGCTACTGGAAAAAATGGGAAAGTTGGTGACTAAAAATGTAGATTTAGGAGGTGATATTTGGATAATAAGAAATGAAGCTGTTGAGTGCCACTGACTGTTCAAAAAGAATCCCAGGAGAAACAGGGTGCTGTAGAGAGCCCTTGCTGATCCTGGAGAAGAAAGATAAGAGAAGAAAGGATTCAGCAGGAGTTGGGAGGGATTTTGGAGTGTATGGCCTCTACCTCCCATCTCTAAAGAAAACGTATGCTTAGGTCCTTCTAGAAATGAGTTTACTCCATTATATAAGGAGTAAACTCCAATAAGGACTTTAGTCCATTCCTTTTTAAATCTTGGCCTGAAATCTGCCTTCACCAAACATCTAACCGTTGATTCTGGTCAGCCATCAAGAGTGATGCCATTTCAATTCCACTTCCGCATTCAGATTAGCATGTGAATTTAGCAGTCACACCCCTTCCTAAGTATTCAGTCCAGCATGCCCAATGTTTCCAGTTCCTTTAGTCACTCCTTGCTTGTACACTTTAACTTTGCACTCTCCTGATTTTCCTCCTTTGGGCACACTCTAATTAAGTTCCTTCTTAAAAGGTGGTGCCAGGTTTAAACATGGTGCTCTGAATTCATTCCACAGAGCAGAAGGAGACAGATGCTTCCTTTGTTCTGAATCCTATGTCCCTGTTCATGCAGCCTAAGTTTGCAGGGGAGTTCTCGTAGGTGAGCCCCTCTGTTTACTTCTTTTAAATATGCAGTCACCCTAAAACAGCCCTTGCTCATTTTAACAAACTCTTTTATATGTCCAGGTCGCCATCTTGGAACTTGGAGTAAATTCTTTAAGATTTAAAAGAGCAATTTAAATCCATCTTATTAAATACTATAATTCATCAGCAAATAGATCAGCAGGGAATTTGAACATGACAAAATGTAACTACCATGTTATGTCATAGAGTCATAGCAAGAACATTTTTGGGAATGTGTTGTAAAAATGTTTACCATTTTTAAAACATATACGTTACATAAAATCTATTTAATATGTTAAAGGCCTTTTACAGTTTATTTTCTCCAGTTTTTAAACATATTTCTCTTTTGCATCCTTTCCTATAACTTAGCAAATATTTAATAACAAAATTAGATTTCTGTTATGGAAAGGCATTGGTGGGTGCCTCTGCCTGTCATTGGGGATCTTCCTCACAGAGTGATGGAGTTCGAGAGACGAATCTGTGGCTGCTCCATCTACTAGTGGCATGTCTAAGGCAAATGTTAAATTTCCTCTTGACCATTGTTTCCTTATCTTTGAAATGGGGACAGTAATAATAATTTTCCTCATAAGGATGCTGTGACAGTCACACAAGATAATTTCTGTGAAGTGTTGGACCAATTACCAGGCACAGAAAGGCGTCAGGCAGTATTATCCATTATTATTGGGCCATCAGTGAATCTGGGAATTTTCTGTGTTTCGGGACTTATATCAAAGCACATGTCAAGCATATTTCAAGTGTGCTTTTTCATTTTTGTTTGTTCTAAACTCTGTGATGTCCTTAAGGGGACTCACTGTTTCCAATTCAATTTTGTATCCATAAAATCTGTCATGGTTCCTGGCACACAGTAGGTATTCAAAAAATGCTTGTGAAATTAATGGAATAGGGGAAGCTAAATATAAGGTGATGGAAAGAGAAGTCACATTAGGTGGTGAACTGATTATACAACAAGCTGACAATGAACTGTAGAATTGTATGCCTGAAACCTATGTAATCCTTGCTAACAGATGTCACCCCAATAAGTCTAACAATAAAAATGAATTTAAAAAAAAAGAAATTAATGGAATAAATAGACTAATAAATTAAGATATGATGCAGTCTAAGAGCTCATGAGTCAAACTTAACCGTTGTTTAGTGATAATATTCGTTATGACATAATGCTAATATAAACCCGTGCCCTGTTCTTTATGTGTTAATGGCTATGTTGTTATTATTACTGAAAGCTTATCATATTTCAGAACTGTTTATATGCAGTTTCTCCTTGAGTCCTCACTATACCCTGTGAAATAGGTTCAATCATTGGTTTATTCTTACAGATGGGAATGCATGTTTTATTTTGTTTTTTTGGTAGTTCCCTGGCTGGGAATCGAACCCAGGCCACAACGTTGAGAGCGCCAAAGCCTAGACACTACCCGGGAACTCCCTCTTGCAGATGGGGAAACTGATGTACACAGTGGATAAGACTCTTCCCCTGGGTCACTCAGCTGGCGAGTGATGGAGATGGGATTACAGTCCAGGCTTTCTCCAAAGCTGAGGCAACCCATCACTACCCTCCATTACCTCCCACCCTGCTGAGTTTCTCAAATTGAATATTTCTAATTATAATAATGATTAAAAAACAGAAAAAAGACTTTGCCCCAGATTTAGGTCAGTTTGTGCATGCGTTTTGTTCTCTGTTGACTGCTTTTTGAAGCTACAGCTGATGGCCCACTGCACTCTGTTCTTCTCTCTGGCTGCCAAGGCCAGCAAGTGGTACAGTTGACATGTGAGTTAAACAAGGACAGCTGTCACTTAAGGACAATTTACTATGTCAGTGTTACTAAGATCTCACCATTGAACTATTGGAGGCCAGGTGCATAAAATCAAATTGTTACAGCAGTCTGCCTAGCTCAGTCATTTCCTAACTAGCCTCAGAGATATTATTCAGCCTCTCCAAACCTGTTTATCTTTGAAATGGTGAGTATAATACTTTTCCATATTGTTATAAAGAATAAATGAAATGTGAGAGCACCTTAAATATTGCCTAGTTTAAAATAGAGCTTTGTGTTTTTGCCCAAATAAAATTGGCAAGCCAATGGGAGACGTGGGAATTTATATTAATAACTGTAGTATGATGCAGTCTCTGAGTTATATTGTACTAGACATATATATATATATATATATATATATATATATAACATAGATATATTATATTATAGGAATATCCCTCTTAACTCTTAAAAGAGGAAGTAAAGTATATAAAAATTAGGATTTCTGACTGGTTTTTGATGAAGATGTTCAGCTCCTTCAGAGCCTGGGTATTTTATTAGCTCTCTGTTCCCATAGATCCATGAGGGCAATGACAAGAACTGTCTCCATCCTGACTGCCTAGCGGCAAAGCCTTACATATAATAGGAACTCAATAAATATCTGTTGGATGAATTAGTAAACAATGGAGAATGTAAAAACCAAAGTGATGTTCTATGTGTTAGGCAAGAAGTATTTTTAACTTCGTTTCACTGATGAAATAATTAGGCTCAGAAAGGTTGTAATTTGGCAAAAATAGTTCATCTAGTCAGGATTACAAAAAAACAACAGAATTTTTTACTGTAAAATCTGTGACTAGTTTTTTAGGCGTTTTGTCCTCCTAATTTAGAAAGAAATGCCAGAATAAAAATCAAGTGTTCAAATTTCTTTTGGAATCTATATGTGATTGCACATGGACTTCATTTTCCTGCAGGATTTAGCAGAACTGAATCTGTTGAGAGCCCCTGATAAGGACAGGAGCTTTCACTAATATTTGCAAACCATTCAGCAAAATGAAATAGTGTGACATAAAAAATTGGAACTCTGTAATGCATGTATGCATATAAACATAAATACACATGTTTAAATTGACTCATAATTACTGCTACCATAATGAGCCTTCTTAAATCTATTAGAAATGTCAAGGGAAATGATTGAAGTAAGTTACTGCTCTTGCATTCATTAAGCTCACTATCTGTAGCATAGTAGACACTCAATTAATGAATTGATGAAAAGAAGCATAACAGGATGACTTAATTAATTTAATAATGAACTGTTTAAAATACTTGAAATTGATCATTTAAGGGGAAAAACTGTCTTTAGCAGGACTGAAAACATAAAATGATCCTTAAAAACTAGTTGATTTTAAATTAATGCAAAATAGACACATGGTTTTTAAATGAAAAGAAAATCAAATCTTAAAACACAAACATGATTTTATTAAATACAAGAGAAATTTTTTGTAGGATAAATTTTGTTTTGTTTTAGAAATTTATTGAAAAATGGCAGAGTATAATTAAGACAAAAAAATATTAGAGCCCTGAGATTTTTAAAATAAAATTCTTAATTTGTTCACCCCATGTCAAAGTAATTGCAAGGTTATTTTTAATAACTTCAAGGTATAGAAATATAGTAGCTGTAAACAAAGGCATTATTCTGTATTCAGCATTATTTTAAGCTAGTTTATTTTATAAGTATGATTTATAATCCTGAATGATGATTTATTGTCTAAATCAAGATAGTTTCACATTATCAAGTGCTATCTTTGTTTCGGCTATGTTTCTGATGAGAAAATTGAAAATAATTCATCAAGGTGGAATATGAACAAGTTGGAATGTGTCAAAGATGGGAATAAAATGTACATCACAAATCAAATACCTTCTGCAGACACACGGACAATGTATCTATTACCTTAATTAAGAACTAGTACTTTTGCTTTATCCTTTGGTGAAACTGAGCTTTTTAAAAGTAAGAACCATGCCTGTTAGCAAAGTACATTCTAGACATTCATTTAATGTTCATTAAATAAAACAGATAGAATATGTAAGAAATAATTTTTAAAAATGCAATAGGTGAGAAAGATCTACTCTGAAATTTTCCATTTCATAAAAATTAGACATTAATTTTTGACTTGAGAACAATCACAAATGGTAGATATTTTGTATATAATTTTTAAATATCACATTTTTAAAAGTGTGTTTCATAGAACATAGCTGTCAGAGGTTGTTAACTGGTGTTTCTCTCACATAGGAACCAAACCTCTGGGATCTTTTTTTTATAAGACCATGACCCAACAAGAGATATAATTACTGTGTTTCCCGTGATTATTTCACCACAGAATTTATTTTGTCATTGAATATATTTCAGGCACAGCTGCTACAAATTTCAGATTCATTTATTTTTTGCTAATGTATTTTCTTCATTCTTACTATGGATTTTTTTTTTTTTTACATAACATTTTGTATAACACCTCCAAGGCCTCACCGAACTTATATTTCAGGTTGACTTTGTCTCAGAAAATAGACACATACTGACTGTGCTATTTATGTCCAGGCAGGATTTTTTCCCCACAAGTTTGGAAGCTCTCCAGAATGCATAACTGATGCATAACTGGATCAACCAAATGGTCTGCCTACCACAATATTCTCATTCTCTACTAATATGTAGAAATATGGTGTGTGTGTGTGTGTGTGTGTGTGTGTATAATCAAATATTTTATATATTATATATATCATTCAACCGAGTAAGTTTTAAAGACCCACTTGGTTTTACTGAAGGATTCACGAATCGGGCAGCATCCCACCTAGCATGTAGGAATGACTTTAAAGCGCTACTGAAAGGGAAAAGTTTTTAAAGGTAGGACAAGGAAGTCGTAAACAAAGAAACAAAAGCGAAGTATTTCAGGTGCAGTCATCTCTTTTTGGGGGAAAACGTGTCAATTAGGAGGATTGCCTCATTTTCTTTTGAGAGATGGAAGGACTTAACGTGGTAAATTACCTCATTAGTGCTGATCAGAATATTCCAGACTGACCCATTAGGGGGAGTTTGTAACTGTAATTAGGTTTGGTATTAAGTCTTGGGGGGCTTATCACAAGTGGCTCCATTTTGAGCTTGTCTTTTCTTTGTAACAATATAAGGGCCTTTTAAGTGAACAGTTATTGTGAGTGTGTGTGTGTGTGTGTGTGTAATGACCTCTAATCAACCTGATAACCATTAAATTTGTTATATAATATATTAATTATGAGTATACGGGGTCCAGCAGAAGTAATGCCCTTTTTTAAGTAGTTAAAATATTATTATGTTACAGAATGACTTGCTTATGATTGTGCAATAAAAGGTTTAGTATAGATTACCAGCTCATAAAAAAGGGAGTTACTTTTGTTGGACCCTATAATATTAGTCCTCCCAGAATCTATTTATATGTTCGTTTATAAAACATTTTAAAAAATCAAGTATTTATCCTATACTAATAAAAATTTTATATTAAAATAACATCTCGAATTAAAAAAAAAATAAATGAAAAAAAAAATAACATCTCAAACCAATTTAGAAATTTGAAATTTGGAAACATTCAGAAAATAAAAGTTAAATATTGTTTTAATTTTATACTTTGGGTAGATTTTTCGGAACCTTAATCACTAACATAATGCAAATCTAAACTGCAAGATGAAATATTACATGTATTATAAGTAAATTTTCAAATGAAATTATTTTTTGACTTTTTAAAAAACATACACATCAAGTGATTTTATTTAAGGTGCTAACCCAAACTGCCTTATTCCTCAGAAAGAAGAAAACAAATAGCTACAGGGACTGCTAAAGGTCAAAATTTAGACCAAAGCCAAGAATGCAACAAAAAAATTGCCAGAAGCAAAGAAGACACAGTGAAAAAGGAAGTCAGCAAGTTTTTGAAAAGTGAAGAGAAAAATGAAAGTTTAGGTCATTAAAGATTTAATTGACTAGTCAAATTTAGAGAAGACAACACCTTCAAAAGAACTTTTACCATGTTGCCATTGAGATTGCACCCAGGTCTTTAACATATCTTCCTAATTACACTAGGCAACTCCGAGCCAGGCTTTTGGAAAACCCTGTACTTTTGAGAAACGTAATTGCATAATGGCTTGAAAGTGATTAGAAGGATCAGTGGTTAAGAGAATCTATTATTTACTTGTGAGACCATGGTATTTTGAAGTCTATTGCAGGAGTTAAAGCCCAGTTATAAATACTTATGAAAAATTTATTTCCTTAAGAGATAGAGCTCTTCCCGAATAATGAACTGGAGTTTTTATTCTGTATATCTATGCATAATTTACTATGCATAATTATTAAATAACTTTTTCATATTTAAAACTTTAGGCATAAAAAAACTATATCACATATAAAGTTGACCTCTATCCCTTATCAACGCTTGTAATGCAAAACATCTTCTAAATTTTAGGTGGCTTCAAACAACAGAAATAATCAAAAGAATGTTGTAGGTAACTGGCTATTGCTGGAGATCATCACAATTATATTTAACAAAAAAACTAAAGTAAATTTTGAAGTTTGAGATTTTTGGAGGTTATACACTGATGAAATTTTCCACGTAGTGACTATAGCCCAGTACAGTTTCAGCTCAGGAGCAGGACTTCAGTTGAAGTAGCCATTGATCTAATGGGGGGACTGGTAGGTTTAATTAAGATTAATGGAACAGTTCTTAAGGTTAAGAACTATATTTATTTCTAAACTCTGAAGAATATGCTATATCTGACAATCAGTTATTGTTTATTAATTTTATTGGTATGTGAATTTTAAGAATTTATGTTCCTATTTCCAAAAAAGAATTCATTTTCTTCTATTTGTTTATCAGATGTTGAAGTTGGAGAGAAACTTATTACGAGAATAATTAAAATTGTCCATCTCTGTTTTTAATGTATGATTTCTGGCAATCTTAATTAGTAGAAAAATGGAAGTGTCAATAATTTTGTTGACATCCTAAATGTTTTTGAAACTACTGAATAATGTTAATTTATTGTGCCCCTTTATGTTAGGATATTGTCATAGATTATCCTTAATCTTGAAAAGGAGTCCCAGTTATAGGTAAGTATATTTATTTTTATTTTGTAGAATAAAATCCAAGAATAACTGTAATGGAATAATTGCTACAATTGTACAGTATTTAGTCTGTAAGAGCTATCATTTTATAAATAAACTATTATCCATTATTAAGTGCTTACTGTAGGTTAAATACTGTTGACAAGTCTGTAGATGTATGCTCGATTTTATTGTCAAATGAATTGTATGAGGTATCTATCATTGACCCATTTTCAGTTATGGAAAATGAGGCATAAATAAGTGACATACGAGATCTGACAATTAAGTTCATGAACTTGCTACCATGTGCTTATGTTGGCAGCACTGTACAAATAACTCAATAAGGTGTCATAGCCTTGGTATATCTGTGTCTTACAGCTAGCTGTATTTCTGTTGATGTGTGGTGATATCTTGCTGAGTGGTATGCATTGTTGCCTGCTTTTGTGTGCTTTCATGAGAATGTTGGAGCTTGAATTAGAGCAACGAACAAACATTAAATTTCTTGTTAAACTTGGCAAGAGTGGAAGTGAAGTCAGGAACATGTTAGTTAAGTTTATGGGCATAATTCTATGAAGAAAACGGCAATGTACAAATGGGTTAAACATTTTTCTGTGGGGAGAGAAAGTGTAATTGATGAATAGAGATCTGGGCAGCCAGTAGCAAATAGAACTGAGGGAAATATTGCAAAAATTTGTTGAATTGCATATCAAAATCATCAGCTAACTGTTAGAGGCATAGCAGACCAAGTACACATCAATAGAGAAACAGTTAGGAAAATCGTAACTGAAAATTTTGGCATGAGAAAGTTGTGTGCAAAAATAGTCCCAAAGAAGATCACTGATGAACAAAAGCAAAGGAGAGTTAGGGCTTGCCAAGACCTTTTGGAGAGGCAAGGCAATGTTTTAGGCCAGGTTACCAGTGGTGATGAAACATGGGTGTACCAATACGACCCTGAAATAGAGCATCAAAGTGCAAAATGGAAGTCAGCCAATTCTCACCACCAAGAAAGTTTTGTCAGTCCAAATCAATAGTCAAAATGATGTTGCTAACCTTTTTTGATATCAGAGGAATTGTTCATTATGAATTTGTACCTTTTGGACAAGTAGTCAACTAAGTTTACTATTTGGATGTGCTGAAAAGGCTGTGTGAAAGAGTTAGACGAAAACAACCTGAACTTTTTGCCAGCAGTTCATGGCTCTTGAAATCATGACAATGTACAAGTTCACATGGCACTGTCTTTGAAGCAATTTTTAGCTAGTACACAAATAACTGTATTAGAACACCCTCTCTATTCACCTGATCTGGCCCCCAATGACTTTTTCCTTTACCCAAAGTAAAGGAAATATTGAAAGGAAGATATTTTGATGATATTCAGCACATCAAGGGTAATACAAAGACAGCTCTGATGGCCATGCCAGAAAGAGTTTCAAGATTGCTTTGAAGGGTGGACTAGGCACTGAGGTCAGTACATAACTTCCCAAGGGGAGTACTTTGAAAGTGACCTTAATGATATTCAGCCATGAGGTGTGTAACTCTTTTTCTAGGATGAATTTTGGAATTTGTCAGACCTTGTAACTTGTTCAGAGACACAGGACTCTTAAATGACAGACTGAGATTTGCATTCAGATCAAACGGCCTCTTTCCCTGTCTGTTTTTGTTCTCTCTGTGGATTAGGTCCCTCAGAATATTCTCTGACTGCCCAATGATGATTCCTGGGTATCCTTGCTTTCTCAATGTCTCTCTCCTTTATGCATTTCTCTCCACTCTTTAAACATACCTCTTCTTATACAGAAGCATGAAAATGAGAAAAACACTCTGCAAATATTTAGCAGTGCTTTAAAGTATATACTAGAGCATGGTATGCAAACAGAAAAATTCTATTAAAATGGTATTATAGGGTTAGTCATACATTTGTGTATATAATATGATTTGCATGAAATGACCTTTTAGGAGCACCCATATGACTCTTACACTATTACATGAGAGCACATGATGCAGCTGATAACATTCTCTCTAACTTTAAGGTACTAAAGTGATTCTTGGATACTTCTCAGAGATAATACGATTGTCCCCTAATTGATATTAATATATATAGATATGTGACCTTCTGTAATATTCTGATATGAACCACAAAACTAAATCCTGTAAGCCATTATAGAGCATTTTAGGACATTGGAATAACATTTAATAACTAGTTTTTGCTATAGAACACTAATGCAGGGCTAGAATCCACCTCTGCTGCCCAATTACACTTGGATGTATGTTAAGGAGAGGGAATCCTGGGCCCTTGACTTCACTTCATCTGGCCCTGGAGGGAAATAACAGAAAGTGATAATCCCTTTATTCATCCAGTCACAATGTGAATTTAACTTCAGAAAAACTACCAAGAAGGGTGAGCTCCCTGGTGATGTAGCAGCTAGGCTTCGTTGCTCTCGACACCACAGCCTGGGTTCAATTCCCAGCCAGGTAACTACACCCCCCCCAAAAAAAACAAAAAACAAAAAACAAAAAAAAACAAAAACAACAACTACCAAGAAGGTCATGTGGTAGTGTGGATTTCCATCTTGTTACATTTTGTTTCTCCTTCTGTACACGTGTGACATTAATTTTGTTTGTATGTGAGAGAAACACACCACAGGGTATTTCTGGATCATTTTGGAATCTCTCTTTATCTGTATTTTCCTCTTCTTCTGTTGCATTTTTCTCTCTGGCTCTTTTACTCTTTTGTTTCCCCATATTTCTAATTCTTTCTGTTGTCAATTACATGCATCCTTTAGCCATAATATACCATTATAAAAAAAATAGCTGGATCTCTTTTTGACTCTTTCTGTAATAATGAAAATAAAAATTAATTTTCTTTACTTCTGGAGCTTTTAGTTGATTATTTTAATGGATCAGATGCCATTAAAACAAAGAATGGGGCATGAGTTCACTTCATCTGCTTTCCCATAAACTGTTTTCAACAGAATATGTAATTTAGAAGTTTTGTTACATTTGTACTTTAGAAGTTTTGTTACATTTAATTTATGTTAATGGAATTTGTTATATGTTTTAAATTGAATTATCACTCTCTGAATGTTACTTTAACACAAAGGTATTAATATCTTTATAATATGAGAAGAGGTTTTTCTTATGTTTTACATATACAGATATAAATCTGCTCATAGGTTGACAGCAATTCTAAAAGATCATGTTTGACACTCAACCCATCTGCTTAAATCTATTGGTTATACATGCTAATTCAGACAATACCTTGAGACAGCAGATTGACTACAGATTTGAACACGTATTTCTTCTTTCATGATTAATGCTAGTAGATCAGTGTTTTGATGTGTTTTGTAGTAAAATTTCCCTTGAAAGAAAACTTATTTTTAGCGACTTAAGCATGCATTTTCTTTATATAATTTTCACTTGATTTAAAAAGGAAATGTTTGGTAAATGCATTGTTATCTATGATTTCCTCATTGACGAAGCAGCATTTCTAACCCATCTGCTAAGCCATTGTTTGCTTTAGTTTGCTGTCTAATCTGAAACATGTCTCTCTTGTTTACTTGACCTCTAGGAATGATACAGAATCACCTCCCTAACATTGCTCTCAGTGAGATTGACTACGGTTCTCAGGTAGCCATTAGCCACAGTCCCCTTGTAGTAGAAAGGGAATGGGACTGCAGAAAGGCTCATCGTAGCTGCTGCCGTCCCGAATCTCCATTACACCCACCTCCGAACTCAGCATGAAGGAAAATCACCCAGTGTAAACAATGGTAGCCTCTGATGGAACGATTATAGATGTTCTTTCTCTTTTTAATTTTTAAAATGAACAAAGACATCGACCTGCTAAAATATAGTTATTTTTCAAAAGGAGAGCAATGTGACCTAGATAAAGAGAAATTTAAAGCAGTTAGTTGATTAGGCCCTGAAGAATGTGATTTGTCATAGACACAGTATGTTCCTCAAATATTTAGAAAGGTTTAATAATAGCTATTCTCTAAATATTTCATTTTTTAAAAAAACCCTAAATCTAGGTAATATTTATTAGTTTAAATATTTATTAATTTAGCAGGCTTAAATAAACTAAGAGAATATTTCAGTGAGCCCAGATTTTATAAATGATTCAAGTAAGGTATCTATTTTAATTTATTATGAATATAAAGAGTGAGTGGGCAGGAATTTTATTTACTATATGATCTCATGAGAGACTATTTAATTTCATTTTAAATCTGCCCTCATTTTTTAAACCTATCCTTATTTTTAAAATCTATCCTTAAGTAGTGTAACCATGTGTAATGTAAATATATATTGTATATATGTGTGTATATGTGTGTGTGGATATATGTATACACACAGACACATACTTTATATATACACACACACACACACACACACGCATAAGTGAAACTCAATTAGTATTATGTAACTGTACTGAACTCTAATAACTAATAAAGATAATATGACACTTTAGTATGCTGTTACTTATGTAATTGAACTATACTATCTCATTCACATTACCGTGATGCTGAGCCTTGGAATTTTGTTGTTAGCTAAATATTTTAGGGGGAAATTTAGAAACCTCACTGGACTGGATTAATTTAGAACAGATTCTAATGATGCCCAGCTCTTTGGAAATAGGTGTTTACATCTTGTTGAACATTTGTAGAACAACAAAAATCTCTACATTGCAATTAATACCACAAAGCTTTAAAAATGAAGTTGTGAGATTTCAGTATCTCTTCTACTGAGCTGCTTATATGTGTGGTGATGGCAATTTCCATGGTATTCTAATCCCAGCAACATATTTTTTTTCTATTTGGTCATAACTCTTCATTCAGAGAAATAGTAAATATATGTATTAGATAGCTCTTCCCGTGAGTAAGAAGCAGCTCTTATTCTAGACAGCCCTTATTAAGAATGTAGTAATTTGCACTGATTTGAAAAGCAGGGACTGGATATCTTCCATGCATAAACTACTTCCAAGTTGTAAAATAAATCACTTTATAATCCATATTAGTTCTTTCAGTCCAATGGCTGGAAAATTAATCATCAAACAGCTCTTCAAAAGGCTTGACTTGAGAACATATAGTTGACCTCAACAAAGAGAATATTTTGCTGAATAAATTGTAAACTTCCCTAAAGTATGTCCCCATCCATTACTGATAATTTTGTACTGATTCCACAGATTTTACTGATTTTGGTCATCAGGTGAATATTTTTGTGATAGAAGCGACTTCTCAGTTACTATCTATTATGCTTTACATATTTGAGAACACAGAATGGCCATTTTGACATAGTCACAGTAATTTTTAGGTGCTGGTTTAAGAAGTCAAAGGTACTTGATTTTCCTTTCCTTTGTTTTCCTTACATTATTGTCACCTAGATGAAATAAAATTCCTTCATTAGAATTCTTTACCGGGTATCAATGTCAAGGTCTCTTGTCTTTCTCTCTGCCCCCTGCCTCATGATAGATGATAGAAAATATAAAGACAGACAGACAGACAGATATGAATATAGACATACATAGATACACACATATTTATAGATTTTATATGTATAATAAAGCCTGGCCTCATGGTGTTGCAGTATCTTGCCATCTAGTTCCTCTCCTAACGTGCTCAGGTTCCATAATATTTCCGTCTCAGCTGGAAGAAGTGGGAGATGAAACAAAGCAGTCACCACACTGGGGACATCTCTTTGATGTTTAGTACCTCAACTTAGGCTGTCTGGCAGGCTTCCCCAGAGCTCATGGTGCAAAAAGGTTTGAAGACCAAGCTGAGAAGATTGAGTTGCTGAGACTATTATATCAATTTAAATGTACGGTGTGAAACAGGAGGAAGCAAATGGTGAGTAACACCCTTAGGACAGGTTGCCAAAGGGGCAGGGCTGCTTGTGATCAGGTCAGGAAGAGCTCTCGGCCTGTGCTGGGGACACACATTGAGGTTACTGGATACCTAGTAGCTCCATTTATGTATCTTTGTATAATATTGATATATTAATTCAAGGATAAAAATAGTAAATATTTTACTAGTAGAATGTGTATATTATATTTCGGCATATATAATCTTAAGTACACAAGTCCATGATAGAAGTCATTTTCTAAGTTATTAAAAGTTTTTCTTAGTTTTTTAGTAATATTTATTTTATGCTTTTAAAATAAATGTTGTTTGTTTCAGACAAGGAGAAAGAAGCTCCAGAACTTTAAGAAATATTTTTGAAGGAAATTTAAAATAGAAACAATCCTATCTATTATTTTTTTTTCCAGTGAACTGGGAAGGATCACTTTTTTTTTTTTTTAAATTTCAGTATGGAAAAACCTCAGTACACATCCCAGATGTTCTGAAAGTACATAATCTGAGAACCAGTGATTTAGTCTGAAGAAAATAATAACAGGACAACTAAATAGCTATTTTAAGGCTATAAGTGGACATTATGCAAAAGATAGCATCTTATGGTACTTACTTTACTGGATTTGCTATTTTTATCCATTGAGGTCTGATTGGTGACTAATTCTTGAGGGAGAAATAGGAGATTTAAGAGCACTCTAACTGCATATCTCTTATTTGTGTAGATATTGATTTTCACATTTTTTTCATTACTCGTATTATTTTACATGATTAAAAATGTATATATATGAAATGGTTTCAAATGGTAGTTGGATGTGAGAAAAAAGCATCGAAACAGATGTTCTCTTTGTTATTCCTTGAATATCTACAAAGTAGGATGGGAAATCTGTAATTATTTTGCTTGTCTCAATTCTCTTTCTAAAAACCTTGTAATAGTTTCTTACTGTTCCTCAGATTAAATAAAAACTTCTTAAAATTTATAAGACTTCATCATTTTAAAGTAATTATTTTATTTTTAAGTATGGCAAAAAACACATATGGAGTTTACCTACTTAGCCATTTTTACGTATATAGTTCAGTAGTATCAAGTATATTGACATTATTGTGCAACACATCTCCACAACTTTTTTGCAAATTCCTTGCAAAACTGAAACTCTGTTCTCATTAGACAACTCCTCGTTTCGCCCTCTCCACAGCCTCTGAAAACCTTCATTCCAAGAGACTCTTAATCTGGCTCTTGCCTATGTTTTCTCTAACCCATCTCCAAACCTTCTCTACAGGCACACACAGTCTTTCCATTCTCATTCACACTCTCACTTCAGGATTTCTGTCCATGTTCCTCCCATTGACTGGGACACTCTTCCCCAACACCTTATATGGTTAACTTCCAGCTCAACTTTGAGATATATACCTACCAGGCTCTCTTAGAGTGGGAGATGTAAACCTACTATGTACTGTTATATGTGCTTTTAAAATTATACTAATTAGCTTAATTTTTTGATAGAATATGAAGCCTTTGAAACTAAAATCACTAGCTACATAAATAAGAACATCCAGTCTTGACCATTATTTTTTCCTGGCACCATAGTACACACTAAATAAATATTTGTTGACTGAATATGGGTCAGTGCTCAAAATGCCTAAATTTTAATCTTATTTTGTCACCTACTGATTGTGTGCCCTTGGATATATAATAATAATGACGATGACAATATTAATAATAATTTTACAACAAAAATGTCTGCCATCATTGACATTCACAGAGTATTTATTATGTATGAGACTTTTTTAGCCCTTACTTCCATTAGCTCATTTAATCTTTGTAATAAGCCTATGCAAGGTTTATGATTATGCCCATTGTCAGATAAGTAAAGAAGACAGGGTTGTTAAGTGACTTGTCCAAGGTCATACAGCTCAAAAACACAGAACAGCCCCTGGAATCAGGAATTTTGAATCTGAAGTCATGTTCAGAAATATTATTGCTTGATGTGTTGGAGCCTCTTTTCCTTACTTATAATAAGGATTATTATAACAATTTCAGATATGGATGACAAACATTACATTTTCTAATCTATGCAAACTTCTTAGCACAGTGCCTATATAGTGAAAACCCAATTATGACAAAATTTACTGTCATAATATGTATCAAATACCCTGCTCAGTGCTTATAACGATGCAGGCTTTCAATATATGTTAGCTCCTTTCTTCTCTCTTCCCCCGTAATCAGTGCAAGTCAGAGGCAACTATTTGTGCAAAAGAATTAGGTCAGAAGCATATTGCAATGGCCACTAAGAAAACGAGTTGCAATTGGTATAAGAATAGCACAAATTTAAGAACAAAAGAACATCCTGTAACTGAGTACTCATAGTTTCCCAGGATTGTTATAAAAATGTCTAGCATTTGAATAATACTTATAACTTTGAAGGCATTTCCACATTTCTCATGTCAGTTTTATTTCATTGCTGACCTTGAGAGAAAAGATACAATATCACAGTTCCCATTTTACAGTCACTTGCTGTAGAAAAGAATAGTTAGGGTACAAAGAAGAACTAAAAATTTCAGCTTTAGATGGGTTCTGTAAAAATATAATTCATCATTAAACCAGGACATTTTTGAAAGTGGAAGGGAAAATTTAACAAGTTAGTACAAAGAACATAAACTGGGACTACCAGCCCAGAGGTATGGTGGCCTTCCTTCTACTCATATTTTTTCTCGTGTTCGCCTTTTTTATTCTTTTGCCAAACAAGCATGACACTGATTTTAAATATTCCTCTTCCTTAATCTCCAGAGGATAAGTTATTATTCCTCCATCTCAGGATCCCATAGTTCCATTTGCTATGCACATGTATAGGTGTGAAAATCAAGGGTATCTAATTGAAAAAAAAATGAGAAATTTACCTTTATGCAGTGACTCTCTCTCTCTCTCTCTCTCTCTCTCTCTCTCTCTCTCTCTATATATATATATATATATATATATAGTAACATTGAATTTATATATTTGCTCAATCTCTCTCCTAGCTTCTGGTAGTGCCATGTGTCCCTTGTCTTGCATATACATCACTTCAGTCCTCTGTCTTCACATGGCATACTCCCTGTGGGTCTGTGTTGTTACATGGTTGTCTTCCATGGTCACACTGGATCAGGGACCCATCCTACTCTAGTGTGACCTGATATTGACATTACATTTACAATGACCCTATTTCCAAATAAGTTCACATTCTGAGGTACTAGGGTTTAGAAATTAAACATATTTTAGGGCAGGGAGAGAGGTAGAGAGCACATTTCAACCTGTAAGAACTTGTAACAACAATCAAACCCATTCATATTATAGAAGGATCTGCCAGTGTTGCACAATTTGTATAAGTCTCTCTTTGGTGTTACACTGTGTTTTAGTAAAGCAAGAAAATATAAGAATTAATTGTGTCTGCTGAAGATACAGCCTCATAGTGACCTGATCTTTTCATTGAATAGATGGTGATAGGATTCAATTTTATAGACAGGAATTATAAACAGAGTTCCTACAGAGTGAATGTTTTGCTTAAATTATTTTCTCCACTTACTGTATTTAAAAGATATGAAAATAATTTTCCTTTTTAAGCTTACAAATTATATGGGGGTTTTATTGATGATTTTATATTGATTATTTTTATAACTTTTTATCAGAATAGTTGTTGATTTGAAGGGAAATGATTTAGCATTTTAGTAAATTATAGATTATTATGAAATAGAAAATTCACACTCTAGAATGTTGAATATGACAAAGAAGTTATTATTGTAAGTGACTCTGGTTTCATGTAATAAACAGCATAGAGGTATCTGAATGAACTCTTCATTTACAGCAGAACATAGCTGGAGGACAGGGCCAATAGGATCGAAGAAAACCATTCTGGAAGATCAACAGATCTTCTGGGAAGAGATCAGAAGTTCCAATCACTGAGTCCCAAAGAGAGGGCAAAAATAAATGTCATTTGAAGATAGCTCCTGGCTCCAAACAGAGAGGATGGATAGAGACACCAAGCAGGTTGGGCAGAAAAAACACAGGTAGAATACTGGCTAATGGATTCTGTGAGAATGGAAGGGCTAGGATTAGCCCCTAATGCGGCAGTTCCCTTGGATTGTTGGAGTGTGGGTGTGGGCTCATGAGGACCGGATTCATGCACAAGAAATTGGAGGCACACACGAACCCAATTCCTCACCCCGTTTCTAGCAGAATAAAGGAGTATCCTTAAAAGAGTGTTGTAGGTAATTTTCCTGACCTTACAGTTTGCCATTTCTTCTTAAACTGTTGACTCCTCCTCATAAGAGGACAGTCTGTTACAAAATCCACAAACACCTTTCATACTGCAGCTCTGACACACCCATGGTCGTCCTCTCTCAGACTAGATAATATCGTGAGTAGATTCTTGCTTGCCATTTGGATGTAGGGTTTGGGTTTTGTTGTTCTTTTGAAATCTATATTGAGATCTTGAATAAAACAATTCCATACCTATAAACTTTGTCTTCCCATTATGCAGAAGAAATTACTTTAAGCATGCATTTCAGGGAAAGCCAAAAGTATGGCAAGTATAATTTGCTTTATATTGACTCAGCAAGAGTTGCAGTAAGGTAATGAATGTGCTTTTATATAAAATGTGCAATAAATGACTTGTTTGATAGCTTTGATGGTTTGAGATTTGTGAATAGGAAGATGTCCATATATCAGTAGGAAATTATTTATTCTGGAAATTCTCAGTTTTATCAGTATAAAAACCACACCAATTTATTAAAATATAGGGGGGAATAACAGATAAGCAGGTACACTTGAAATAAAAATTCTATTGGCATGCTTTTTCTCTTTAACCCATTTCTCAATCAGATGTTTTGCTTGCATTGCTTAAGTAACACAAGAGAGTGGCTGCATTTTGATGTTGCTTTCTCTTGTCTTTTTTGCAGGGTAGATATATAAATAAAATAGCCAAACAAAGAGATAAATGTTTTATCAGCCTCATCAGTTCCACAATAAATGATAGTGGAAAATAATTTGATATTATTTATAATGTTCACAATAAGAGGTTATTCATGAGCTATTATCATTAATAATGACAAACTATAAAACTCAAGATGATTTTATAGAATTTTTCATACTGTTTAAATCATTAAAGCATCGAGTTTGAAAAAACTTCAAAATAGTCAAGTGATTCATTTGACAAATGCTTTATTTCACTGATCAGCACATAAAACTCCTAAGATGAGCTCGAAGGACAGGTCTATCCCTTGGTGCCAAATCCAAGAATTTAATTAATTACATAAGGGGAAAGTGTATGCGTGTGTGTGTGTGTGTGTGTGTGTGTGTACACATAAACATATATTTATATTCACCTTTTTTAAAACAATTGAAAGAGATATTTTAGGGATAATAATATGCACAGTTCTTCATATGTACATCAATTGCTTACTATCTATTGGAGAACATACAAAATTTTTCAAAGAAGGGGACTGTTCAAATGGACTTTCTATTGTATCTGTTGAATGAACCCAAACCAAGGCCAGTGTTAACTGGACTGTGAAGCTGTCCATAATCTTCCTCTTCATCTCCCCCAAATTGCTATTTCTCCCAAATGAAGACTCGGTTACAGTTAGGTCCATCGTCTCCATAAATCTCCCACCCTTCTTCCCACCATGACATTCATGGAACGTCTTCCTTCCTTATTGCTATTACACAGGCGATCCCACATTATGAACTGGATCTTGCAGGTGTCATACTTTGCTGTGTTTTCTCTCAGTCCTCCCTCCCTGCACATTAATTATCTCATCACAGCCTTGTTCCTTGTTTAAAGCCATGGACCATGTCTTGAGTTGCGTCAAAGCTTATGTAGGGCAAGGCTTTTGTGTTAACATAAATCTTTATTCCAGAGTCATAGGTGCACTTAATCTTTTCCTTTGAAAAGTGTCATTGAGTGAGTATTTACAATGAGGAACAACTAGAAGTTAAGTCATACATGTCAATTTATAGATTTTAATATGAACTTATTAAATCAAATTTATGACAATATGCATCAAAGAATTCATGAGATTAATTGTGAAGATTTCTGTGACAAGTACATCTAATATCATTACGATGAAATCAGATCCTTAAAATTTTGAATGTGGCCAAACAATTACACAATGCAGTGAGTCTTCTATCCTTGTCTATTGTGTGAAAGAAAAAGTGTAGATCTTCTTTCTGAGGTTTATTGTTGCTTTCACTGCTCACACACACTCTTTCCCTGCACCCCTTTAGTATTGCCTCTGACCCATGATGTACTTGGTGAAAATTGATATTCATAGTTTATGAGCCACAAGGAATAATTTAAATGGTAACAAATACCTAGAGTTATTCAATATAGTTAGGCAATGCATGTTGCATTATGGATAAAAACTTTAAAATGACAGTTGTGAATATACAAAAACTGTGTTGTATCTATGTTAATATTTATTTTTTATGTACAATGTGGGGCCTCCGTCATGATTTTGTATTTATGCATTCTATGCATTGGCATTAAACTCACTTAATATGTGGTTATGATTGACTCAAATACGAGGCTATATCTACATCCTTGCTCTTTAAAGTGCAGTGCATTGACCAGCAACATAGCATCACCTGGGAGAACTTGTTAAAAAAGCGGAGTTCAGGTGCCACCCTCAACTACCAAGTCAAAACTGAATTTTAACAAGACGCCGCATCCTGATGTTTCTATGCACATTGAAGTCTGAACACTGTTTTAGAGCTCTTTGAAGTGTCCACTCTTTGTAGATATAAACTAGTATTTTGCTTTGAAAAGTTACAGCCCCTAGAAAAAATACTTAAATATTTTTCATATAAATGTCCTCTCTTCTAGTTCCTACTTGACAGGTGGAAATTTTATTTGAGAGTCACACAAATGAAATTTTACAATGAAAACATTAGACACAAAGTGTGGTTAGCAACTTAAGAATCAAGATTCCATTAGACAGTCTGTATATAACAGGCCTTAATCTCACTGAAAGATTTTTCTCATTAGTGATTCATTTGTCCTTAATTGTCATTATCTATATTTTATGTAGAAATCTATAGGACTGACATGATATTGTATATAAATTAAAATTTTGACCAAATAAACTTGCTGGATCTGATTTGCATTATAAGTAACAGAGCTGGATCCATGGTTGTACTGCTCAAGATTTTATGTTCTGAGAAAATACTACCAGCTAAAACTTTGGGTTAATTCTATGCCTAGAGTAGACTATAACTTTCCCCTACGTGTATGTATGTGTGTGTGTGTGTGTGTGTGTGTGTGTGTGTGTGTGTGTAGGCTATCCAGAAAGTATCTAGCCATGTAACATAAAAAAATAGAGCCATATATGTGTGCCATCATACATATGTGCACATGCATGCTCACGTGCACTCAGGCATATTTAGAATTAATTTTGAGTAGCTCTAACAGTTTTGTCTATCAACCTAAGTTCATTACAGGAGCTACGGCAGTTATAGAGATAAGCAGAGAATAATTCCTGACTTCTGGGCATTTCTAATCTAGTATGCAAAATAAATTGAACAAAAATCACTTCAATATGAAATGCAACAAAAGAGCTCCTGATTACTTTTGGATGGGGTAATCAGGAAGACATTTTTGATGAACTGGTATTTAATTGAACCTTGAAAGATACATGGCACTCCAACAGGTAGAAAGAAGCAAAAGAATTTTAATTGGAAGCAACAGTGTGAGCAAAAACAGGAAAACCAAAAACAAGACAAGTAGAGAAATTGAAAAAAAATTCCAGGAAAAAAAATGAAAAAAGTTAAAAGGTACTACCAGAAATTGAGGAAAGAGAATTCTACTTGCCACTACTCAACAGCATGTACATCTTCTCACCTTTCTAATACCTGAGGTATATATAGGCATTATTCCTGTTAATATTGGTTGATGAAAATACTCAATTTAGAAGTCAAATGTCAAATGTGAAAAGACACTTCCTCAACATTTAACTAAAAATCATGTGATCTCAGAAGGAAACCACCATTAAGAGACCCCTTCTTCCACTTTCATATAAAGACGAAAATCTTTTCCTTCTGGTTTCCACTATGAAACTGATGAAATTCCTATTGGAAGGCTCCTTCACCAGAATTTTCTAGACAGTTTTTGGTAAGCTCTTTCTTTCTTAAGTTGTAGTCACAACTTGGTACTTGACTGCTTTGAAACTTGTCGAATTTGGCACTTGACACATTTTGATATGAAAATTTTGTCCCCGTACTCCTTGTTTGTTTGGTAATGGTTGCACAAGCTAGAACTTGTCAGGTGTCCTTTGCCTCACGACTCCAGCAGAAACAGGGGGTCACGCGTTAGTGACGTTAGTCACACGGAAGCTCTTGATCCATGCACACCGCTTGCAGTCTTATCTAAGCTTCTGTGGCCATTTTGTGTATTTTTGGTTTGGGGATGCATTAAATTTATTTACATCACGCCCTATGGGAAATATTTGTTTGGTGCTTGTCGTTTTTGGTACTCATCACTCTTTCCAGACCCAACTAATGATGAGTACCGAGGCACCACTGTAACTGGAAATCAGAGGAGAATCACTCAGTGATCCGCGTGTTCGTCCATCCTTGACCCCAAATTAGGAAATTGGGAACCCTTTCTTTCTTTCTGCTTAGACCTTTGGTATTTTTGTAAGTAAACACTTAGATTCTGTAAATGTCCCATATGGGATATAATACACACACGCACAAATTGTGTGTGTGTGTGTGTGTGTGTGTGTGTGTGTGTACAAAGTTTCTAAGGACCCTGGTATTCCTTTTTAGGACTAACTCCAAGGCTTTTGAATCTAGAGGACCAGTAAATTAAAATCAGATCAAAGGTTTGTCAAAAAGTTGCATTAAAAAATGCCATTATCATGCATCTAATTCACTTTTGTTGCATAAAAAATGTAAATTTCACTTGAAATGTAGGAAGAAAATAATCAGAGAATAAAATAGTCGCTATCTGATAACACCTTAATTTTATCACGCAGAGCAATACTATGCACAATATAGTCCTTATTTTTCCCACTTTTTTTTTTACATGGATTGGGGAAAATTTTCAAAGCATGCTTCTATGTGATGTCTATTTTGTTAATATATTAAAAATGTCATATCAGAATTGAGCACAGTACTATTCTGAAATGTAGTTTTCTCCTGTTTGAGCATGCCAAATACAGCATTAGATATTTTGTCAGCATTATCATTCTGTTTGCTCATCTTGCACTTAAAGGATACTCTCAGATCTGCCACTCCACATCTTTATTTATGCAACTAACTCTTTAACCTAAAGACAACACTTTCTATTCATCCTTGTTCAACTATTTCTTGTTGATTTGGGCCCAGTATTACAGTCTGTTGAGACCTTTAAAAATAATGGTGATGTATCCCTATAAAGTTTATTTTCAGTGTCTTCAGGTTGTCAAAAAAATTGAGCAGGAAAATTATATCAACCTCCTCACAGAATGTATTCTGTGTATCAATAATATGTCATATTTCTTTTGCTGTGATATAGGTAAAACTTGAATCATTTTTATGTTCTTTGAAAAAACTGCCAGGTTGAACTTCTGGCAGACACAGCTTTGCATTTCATCACCTGTTCAATGTTTTTTATAATGAGATTTTAAAAATAGAAATTGTATATATTTAAGGTGTACAACATAATTTTTTAAATACATAGTGAAATCATTACTACAGTCAAGCTAATTAACGTATCATCTCCTCACAGTTACCATTTTTGGCTTGTGATGAATATAACTGAAATCCACTCTCTCAGTACATTTCCGATGCTCAGTACAGTATTATGAAGCACAGTCAACATGCCTGTACTTTAGATACCTAGACTTACTCATTACATGATTGTAAACTTGCACCCTTTGACCAACATTACCCCATTCTCCTGCCGCCCACCCCAGCCCCTCACAGCCACTATTTAACTTTCTGCTTCTATGAGTTAGACTTCTTAAAAATTCCCCATATAAGTGAAATCATATAGTATTTTATCTTTCTCTGACTTATTTAACTTAGGAGAATGTCCTGCAGGTTCATCCATGCTGTCTGAAATGGCAAGATTTCCTTCTTTCTGATGGATCAATAATATTCTGTTGTGTGTGTGAAAATACACACACACACACACATCTTTATCCATTCATGGGCATTCACACTGATGGACATTTAGGCTGTTTTTACACCTTGACTATTATGAATAATGCTGTAATGAACATGGAAGTACAGATATTTCTTTGAGAGACTGATTTTGTTTCCTTTGGTTATACGAGGGCTGTGCAGAAAGTATCCAGCCGTGTAATATAAAAAAATAGGCTCATATATATACGAAAGTGGGATTGCTAGATCATATGGTAGTTCTATTTTTTATTTTTTGAGGAATCTCCATACTATTTTCCATAATGGCTATACCAAATTATAGTCCCAATAGTGCACTAGGGTTTCCTTTTTTTCACATCTTCTCCAACATTTGTTATCTTTTGTCTTTTTAATAATAGCCATCCTAAATATGTATGAGGTGATATTTCATGGTGGTTTTGATTTGACTTTCCCTGATAATTATTAATGTTGAGTACCTTTTAATATATCTAGTGGCCATTTGTATGTGTTCTTTTGAGAAATGCCTATTCAGGTCCTTTGCTCACTTTTAACCTGGTTATTTGTTTTTTACTATTGAGTTATTTGTGTTCTTTGTATATTTTGGATATAAACCCCTTATCAGATGTATGGTTTGCAGATATTTTCTCCCATTCTGTAGGTTGTCTCATCATTCTGTTCATTATTTTTTTGTGTGTTAAAACTTTTTAGTTTGATGTATTATCATTTGTCTATTTTTGTTTTGTTGTTTATGCTTTTGTGACCACATCCAAAATGTCATTGCCCAGACCACTGACAAGAAGCTTTTTCTCTGTTTTCTTTCAATAGTTTTATAGGTTCAGGTCTTACATTTAAGTCTTTAATTCATTTTGAGTTAATTTTTGTATATGGAGTAAGATAATGGTTCAATTTCATTTTTCTGCATATGGAAAACCAGTTTTTCTACCACCACTTATTAAAGAGACTGTCCTTTCCTCATTGTATGCTCTTGATACCTTTATTGAAAATCAGTTGACTGTAAAAGCATGAATTTTTGAAGTTTTGGCAAACAGAGCTTTGTATTTCTTTATCATGTCTTCAACATTTTTAAGAAATGGCTGCATTGTTTTTGCTGGGACCAAACACATTGTTTAAATTAAAACAACAACAAGAAAGAAGATTTATTATTTTGCTGCCAAGAAATTCAACAACTAATTTGGATTTAGGAAGAATCATGGACTAAAAGCTCATTGGTAATTTCAAAAAATCTGAATGAACTGAGGCCCTTTTGCAAAATGAATGAAGGAACATATAGACATAAGCCAGCTAAAACAAGAAAAATGACTATAAATACTTAGAAAAGTAATGACTTAAAGAAGTTAGAAATGTGTAAAGATACTAGGAAAGACCTTGGACTAGAGGACAATATATCCAAAGCAAAGACAGATGGCCAAAGAGAGGCCCAAGGTTACAAGGAGCATTATAGAAGAAAGCTGTTTATCCTTTTGTTAACGTTATTTAAAAGGAGATGAGTTAACTATGAACAAATTGTTGAGTCTGCCATCTCTTTGGAAGGGTTTAGAACATAAATTGATTGACTTTAAAATAGCAAATATAAAACCCATAAAAATCTGTTTTCATTTTATTAAACCATAATACTTATGTTATGGCCAAAGTGTAAATAGTGGATAATACAATGGTGAAAGATAATTAGAAAATTCATAGATTGGCAACCTGTTGTAGAAGAAAGGGCAAGCTAGTGTTGTGTAATGAATATAGTCAAAACATTAGTCACACCATTAATTACTAAATTTAACTCATTTAAAATTTTTGTTTCATTGTGTACCAGGTAACAATGATTAAATCTTTCTCACATATAATTAGTATTTTTCTTAAAGTTAACATTGATAAAATAACAAAAGTAAACATACTTGGCAAAATTTAAAATTTTTATTTTTATTATCATATGCAAAAATTCTATCTTAATTACATGAATTTCATTTGATATCAGTTTAAATTATAAATGCAAATATATAAAACACATTTGTATAACATAAATATATGTTATATGTGTATAATGTGTTTATCATCAGTAATAAAGCATTAGCTAAGTTTGAGTTTCTTGTAAGTCTATATTGGAGTGAACAGCCACTTGTAGCATACAATATCAATCAACTTCTGCATTGTATTGCTCATTATGCTTTATTTACTGTTGGAGACACAACTATTTTACAGGGCAGTGTCTTAATAGGGTTTGAATTTGTACTTATCCAATACCATTCAGCAAGTGATATACACAGTAGAAATGTCAGTAAAATATTATAATGTCTGTCTGATAGTATATCTGAAGTTGACGTCTGAACAACACAGGTTTGATCCGCACCCATTTACCTATATATAGATTATTTTTTTCAATAAATATGCAGTCGGCCCTCCATATCTCCAGGTTTTATATCCACAGATTCAACCATGTATTGAAAACAGTATTTTCCATCTTTTGTTGGAAATCCACAGACGAGGAGGACTGGCCATATGCATTATTCTGTTCTATTTTATATAAGGGACTTGAGTATCTTGGCTTTGGTATCTGAAGGGGTCCTGGAAAAATCCCCCGAGGGTACCAAGTGCCTTTAATTAAGTTTGGGGGGAGTCAAAAGTTATACACAGATATTTTTATGGTATGAAAGGTTGGCGCCTCTTGCCCAAGTGTTATTGAAGGCTCAGCATTATTTCAATAAAGTGTTTGTAATTATTAGATAAACAGATAAAGTGAAATAGTCAGTCCAGTAAGTTTTTTGTGTTTAATCCAAAGACAAATTGTGGGGCACTATATAGCTATTATTTTTTTGTAAGTCTAAATTACTTTCTCCATCTCTTTACAAAACAGAGATATTCTTCAATGTCAGTTTCTCATTATCTTTAACCTGAAAGAAGGCCTCCATAAAACATACAAATGAACTTCTCCTTTACCCCTACCTTGGGCAAAACAAGGTGAAATATTGGAGCATACTCTGCTATTTTGCTATCAACCTTGTAATATACCCACTTCAAAAAGGTTAAGAAACCTCTTCCAGCTGAAACCTCCTCAGTCTACAAAATAGATTATTTTATGGTAAAGCAGCTTTCCTTTCTAAGTATGCTTTGCCTTGGAGGAAATGAAGTTGCTACTTTAGAATGCTTAAAAGCATATTCCACTCAGCTTATAGCTCACAGAGATAAATCAATTTCTGTTCTCACTCAAGAGGCTTCCAAATTAAGGTTGCCACCTGTCAGAATTTCACCTATGCATTCTAAGATGTACTCTTTAATGGAGAATTTCTATGTTGCCTTTTTCCCCCCCAGCTGTCTTGCATTATAGAAAGATTTAAAAATAATCACTTGTTTCCAATTTAATACCTTTAGCTTTCTAAATAAAAAGTGACATAAAGAAGTTTGTTTATTTTCTGATTTTTAACATTGTATTTTATAATTTTATTATAATGGACTTCCATGGTATCATTGGAGAAAATATCATTTAAGATCTGTAATTCTCTACTAGAATTGTCAAAAAAGTGAGAACAATGTAATTACCATTTTAGTGGAAAGCTAATATTTACTTAAAAGAAATTTACCTGTTAATGTAACATTACAGTTTGTGGATGTGTTTTGTGGATTGCTTTTCATTGTTTTCTTTCTTTCTTTGTTTTTATTTCATGTTAAAGAAATTCAAAATAATATTGTAATGGCTAGGGATTTGCCAAAAACAGTAATTTTCATTTCTCTTTTTTCATTTTCTTTCCTTTTCTTTTCCAGAAAGGTTGGCTTTCATATTATCCAGTTTCATGGTAAAACATATCCATATGTCAAGTGGATTAAATTTATGATGAGACTTTTAAAAATATGATGTGACTCAGTTTCGTATGAGTCAAATATGGGTAAATAATTTTCTCTTCTTTGAGAAATTAGATTCCCTTGGTTATGCAAAACCTAGATAGACTTTTCTGTTGGATAGCATGAAGATCTTATTGCATATTCTGTTTTAATGGATGATATAATTGTCCTGAGCTGGCTCTATTTTTGTGCAGATGATATGCTGAGCCTCTAGACCTAAGCTGTCCAATGGGGCAGCCATTGACCACATGTTGCTCTTGAGCACTTAAAATGGGTCAGTGAGATTGAAGGAATGCTTTTTTAAAGTTTTAGTTAATTGTAATAATTTAACTTTAAAAGCTGATGTAGTATAAAATAAATTTACATTAAGGATATCTTTGTTTTGCTAGAACTATATTTGACCTTTGAAACACTAGCATTTGATTAAGATATGCTGCAAATATAAAATACAAGATTTCAAAGAGACCATACAGAAAAAAGGAAGTAATTTTAACTTGGATTACATGCTGAAATTGTAAGATTTTAGATAATTTATGTGAAATAAAATGTCTTATTAAAATCAATTTCACCTGTTTCTTTTTTAATATAGCCACCAGAACAGAAATTACCTATGTGGCTTGCATTGTATTTCTATTATACAGTGCAGCTCTGGCAGTTCAGATGGAGGGAGTGATAGTTCACCGCATTAAGGTGAACTTTGCAGTAAATTCCCACACAACATTTTCTCCATCGTTATAGATTCTTTCCTTTTAAATTCATTAAGAGAAAATAAATTTAAAACACAGATTTCCAAAAATATGATATTGACAATGTTGAAAAGTTTTCTTAGGGTTTAATATACCAGGTGCCACAGATAGATAAAATAATTATACCCTGAAACATTACCCAAATTAACTTCCAATGAGCATCTCTCAAGAATAGCAATGCCATGGATCAGATGATCAGCTGTTGGGAAGTATAATAACCATTATGCGGGTCATTGTTTTGGTCATCTTTTATTCCAATGTCACAAATGGAAGTGCCTCTCATAACATCCCACATGCATATTGCACATATATTTTATGTGATTTGACACTTTCCCTGTGGCTAACTGGCTTTTTCCAGGTGGATGACTTCGGATTCTTCACATTCTTCCTCTCCTTCTTAAGCTCATTCTCAGACTCATTCTTTGTGGGTAAAAGAACAAATAACATTAACAAATCAAATTATGTATGAGAAATCCCTACCCCAGTGTTTAGCTCATGTGTTTTTATATATTAAACATTTTTAATTTCTATCACTACTTTCAATTAAATATTCAAGACATTAGTTAAATATCAGAGAGCATTCAATTATACTGACTCAAAATTATTCTTGACTAATAAGAATTAATTCTTGGATCAGTTCACAAATATTTATTGAGAGTTTACGTTGTACAAAGAACTGTGTTGCTGACACTGGAGATTCGACAGTAATAGTCAAGCATGGAATTTAATAAATACCATATATTGCAAAAACAGCCAATGCTAGTATAGTACAAAGACTTGTTCGTTTATTATTTTGAGATTTCCTTTTTGTTTCTTATGTTACACGTGATATCTAATGCGCAATTGCAAAGCAACCATTTGCACAAAGTATAAAATAAAACTGAATTTTGTGTCTTATAAACAACAAACTACAGTTAAACTATTCTTACATGTTTTACGTTACTAAAGAATATAAAATTACCTACTGCGAAAGCACACGAACCATTACTTGATAGACTTTCCTAGTTTTCATTTTCTTGTGCTTTTTCTTCTTTTGAGGGATTAAACGTATATTAGTAGCATCCCATTTGCCCCTTGAAAAGAAAGGGAAACTGGGGGTGTTTCCCACCATGCCAAGAAGGAGCAGTTAAGTTACTAGTTAGGATTCAACTTTGTTATTTTGTTAAGATTGAAGCCATTACTTACGGAAATAGCATGACCTCTTCTAATTGATAATTGATTCACTTAAAGCAGGGTTTGGTAAGGGTGACACCCAGGCATGGTGAGGCCAGCGCATAGGGGCCTTAGCCGGGGAGCTATCGGAGGACAAGGCCGGACCACAGTGCAGGGAGGCTGGCCTCAGAAAGGACTGCGTGGGTGATGTGCCCCGAGAACCCTACTTAGGGGCAGGGTGTCTCTCCTAGGCCAAAACCTGCTCCAAGGTAGATGAGCTGTAGCTCCCCGAACGGACTCAAGAAGAACTGGTGTTGGAGGTTGTGGAGGTCCTGGCAGAGGTGGCCTAGGGCATGGCGCTATGGAAGATGGGAGTTTGTAGGCAGAGGCCGAGGCTGTGCACAAGGGCAAAGTGCCCTTGCTCGCTCTGCACTGACCAACAAGAAGGGGACAATCAATTGGATGTGTACTTGTCGAAAACGAAGGGATACCTGGATGCTAAGTTGCATGCCTACATGGTGCAGACAGATCCTGAAACCAGTGATTCAAGATGGCCTGCTCTCCTGTGAGAGAGACTTGTTAAAAAGTTGCTGTGTCTGTAAATAACCTTGAGATAACAGATAAGAAAAAAGCTGATGGAGGCTGGAAGGACCGATTGCAATAGGCTATGGACTTAACTGGCCACCAGTTTGTGCACTTGGTGGGTTCCTTTTACTTTTTTGATAGTGTGTGGTATGAAACCCTTTTTCCTTCTGGGATGAAAAAACAACAAACAAAAAAAAAGGAAAAATACTCGGTGGAACATAACATGATTCTATGAAATGTACTGCTGATTGTATGCAGGAAATAAATCAATAAAAATTAAATTTAGAATTAGATATTTTTCTTAATATTTTTTAAAATTTTAACTTATTACAGTCTCAGTGGAAAGTCATGTATACATTTTAAGAATGATCCATTAGATTAAAAAAAAAAAAGTCCAGAATTATTCTTGAAGAAAACCTACTTTCTCCTGAAGAGGGGACTATTACAGGACAGAATTTTAGTTATCTGTGTCTGACAAAGGTGAAAGACATGATAGCTATGGATTATAGAATATGGGTATATTAGACTCCTCCCCACTAGTTCCCAAAACTGCCTCTCTGATTTTAGATTTACACAAGAGTTTGGCCATCTCGCAAAAGTGTGAGCCTATTGAAAAACATATTTATTGAACTAGGGGTTTGAGGCAGTAGAAGAATAGCCGGGACAGAATCTGGAGCTGTTTGGTTTAGATCGAGATAAGCTGTGTGACCCCGAAGCTGGCTTTACTTGAGATCAAAGTCCTGGTGGGATTCAGGCAGTTCAGGAAACTACTGTGTGCAAAACTATTTTCCTCAACTTTTAAAAACATTCACAAGTTGAAGGTTTCTTTAGATTTGTAGATAAAAAAGATTATTTATTTATTGAATCATTTGATTCAAAATGTAAGTGGACTTGGAAAGTTTAAGGGGTGATTCCTTCACATGTGAAAGAGAGTAAGTTTGACCAATTTTCTTCTTCCCATCTGAGTTCCTTGTACTTCACCAGGAAGATATAATAATTCTAGAATTGTATGCAGTTAGCAAAGAAACTAACATGGTAACAAAGCTAAATTGGTAGACCTGTAGGACTGTACTATCATCATGAGAAAGTTCATTATTGATAATCTCCATTATTGATAATCTAAGGAAATGAAAAATAAGCAAAGAAAAGAAGTTTGGAACAACCTAATGAAAAAAGTTTGATTTATTAAAACTTGTAGAGAAAACTAGAAAAAAAATATATACTCTTTTTAATTATATGTTTTCCATTTATATTTCAAATCGTCTACAAAGCCATACATAAAGCACGTTTCAATGAATTTTAATCCATTTTCAGGATTACAGTGGGGTTTAGTGGTTAAGAGGATGGGCTCCTCAGCCCCACTGCCTGAACTCACACCCTGGGTTCCTCCCTACAGGCTTTGGAAAGATGCACAGGGCTCGGCAGGTGTAACAGTTTTTCTTATGAGCTGGTGATCTATACCAAATCTTTTATTACAAAATTGTAAGTATATAATGCTGTAACATCACAATATTTTGACTATTTTAAAAAGGGCATTACTTCTGCCAGACCTTGTGTGGTTTTTTTTCTACCTCTATTTCCTCAACTACAAATAGAGATAATAATACTACTGATTTTATGTAGTTGTTGTGAGTATTCAATAAATCGGTGTACGGAAAATACCTGGAAAAGTATCAGGAACGTAGTAAGATGATCTAAGAATTTGCTGTTTTTGAAATAATAGTAGTTTTGTATAGTACAGGAGCAACGGGGAAGGAAACAGTCTTTCAGAGTGAGGCAGGAGTTCCCCAGCTATCTGGATAGAGATCCAGAATAGGGATAGGCAGGGGGTGGAAGAGAATCCGTACCATAAAGGGCAAAAGAGAGCTCAGTAAAGGGGAGGAGAAAGGGGTTGATAAAATGAGGATTAAAAAAAAAAAAAGCAAAACTCGTGTTTTGTGTTCAGTGTGTTGGATAACATTAATGAATCTGAGACGCTGGCTGAGGCATGTTTTTGGCTCTGATTCTGTCCCTGGCAGTTCTGGAAATGTCTTTACAAATCCTAGGTAGTGGTGGCCTGGGGGATACTGGCATACACCTCTCAATTAGGCACCTCCTTAGCATCTTTGGCATGGGCATAGGTTGTGAGCCCACGCTTTACTCTGTGCTTGTGGGTGTTCTTATGGACACTGGAATAGTGATAGAACTTGGATGCTTTGTACATTGTCGAACACAACCTGGCATTGTGTATTCCTAGGCAATTTTAATTTCACTGATGATTTTCTGAGAAGGCCAAAATATTGTGCCTTTGTGTTTGGATCTTTGTATATATGTTCACAGATGTTTTGTTTGAAAATAGAAGCCATGGTAGTCTTTTAGCTACATTTGTTACAATAGAAACTTGTTCCGTCTCAGGATGATTGCGAAATGCCTGCATGAAGAAGGGAATGTTTAATCTTCATTCAATCTGATTATTGGGATATCTGAATGCTTGCTTTCTCTGTTTAAAGTGTGACTACACTAAGTGCTCCTTCCAATTAACACTGAGCAGGAACTTCAAAATTTTAGTGCAACTGCAGCAAAGATGTAGAAAATAACTATTTAACAATATAGGACTTTTGATAGTAAAATTTGTACATAAGTGGAGAATAACTTTTGCTAATTTGCAGTTGTGGATAAATTAAAAAACAATTGATCTCAAAAAGTCTATGTTAAAAAGAGAAAAATTAAGTTCTGTAACAAAATATTTCCTGTAATGTCTTGAAGGGAAACCTGATTTTCACCACCCCAACAGAATATCTATTTCCTTTAGACACAGATTGAGTCATCAATATTTATTAGGCACCGTGAGATGAGCCCAGGATCTGAGTTATTGCTCTGCTTTGTTGGCTACAATACATAATAAATATTGGTCCTATATTTGAGAACAAGAATTCTCTAATTTGATATTTTTTTAATTAGAAAAATAAACATAGGTCACAATAAATATTTTATTTTTTCTTAGTTATCTGTATGAAATCCACTATGAAATAAAAAGGGAGTGAGAAATAGCATCGGATCTGTGTTGGCTAAGGAGCAAGAGCAGTTTAGGGAGGATTTTAAAATTTAAAGAGATTTTCATAATCATCTGATCCAATAATCTTGTGAACATTTATTGAAACTGAGTGGTCGTGAGTGTCAGCAGTTTGACTAATGTCACCCAGCTAATCTATGGCAGAAGTGAGAACAGAGTTTTCTCCTGGTTTTTGAACTCTCAGTCAAGTGCTTGTCCCACTGTGTCAGGACAAACCTCACCTTTTAGTCTTGCTCTGTGTAACTTTCTGTAGGTTGCAAATAGAATATTAGGAATGACTTCTTGCTTTAGAAGTTATTTCAAAAATAATAACATCATGGGTTGTCTTGTTTCTATTTTATTGGAGTTTTTGCTGCAATGAGAAGTCCATGTTGGTATCCCTTTGGCTCTGGGTACTTCGTGCTACAGACCTTTCACATCACGGATTGGAATGGCGACATTGTCACGTTTGTTAAGAGACTTATTGAAGTTGATAATGGTGCCAGTTTGCTCACTGCAGCTGATTATGAATACAAATGAAGTAGAATGAAAAAAGCTGTACAGTCGGATCATTCATTCAGGGGCGTCTGTGGCTACCATGTGCCAGGCACCGTGAGAAGAATGAAATATGTAAATAAACAGATTCTTTTTGCTGAAATGTTCTCAGCCTAGAGTTTAATCTTAAGGTTTATGCTCTTGGAAACTTGAATTTGTCTTGATATTGAGAGTATAGTCATATTAAATCATCTTATAAGAGACTATAAATTTCAAATGAGAATTTATTAAACTTCAATAAAAATACCACTTTCACAGAAAGCAGATTTCTTGAGTTGGCATGGCCAGCATTTTGTAATCATTGTATTCAGACCTACACATGAAACTTCATGGCTAGTGGATGAAGATGGGTAAATTGCATAATTCCCATGGACTAATGTGCCGGGCTCTGGTATAGCTCTGTCTGTCTTTCACCCTCCTTTCTTTAATAATTCTAGGCTAATAAATTGCACCCCTCTTATGATTGGCAAATTCTCTATTTTGATATATTAATATCTTTGGCTAAATTTTGGCCTTGGGAATCTCACTTTTTAAAGACATTGCTTACTTGAACTTTAACAATAGCAACAGTAACTATCATCAATTCATTTCATGCTTAATATTCTCTAGGCACTCTGCTAGACTTTAAATGCATTATCTGCTTCAAGTCTCAAGCCTATTGGATATGTCTTCCTACCTTTCTTACAAATGAAAATGTTCACATCTCACAGGGCTAAAAGAGCCTTCAAGTTCTCACACTGGTTCAAACCCAAGTCTCTCTGACTGAAAGCCTTCTCTGCTGTACAAGCTGTGCTTCATTTTTATAGTCACGTCCTTCCTTGTCTTACAGCCAACCAGGCTGCGTCTAATATATATGTACACTGCTGTCTTTTCTTTTTCTTTCCTTTTGTTATAACCTCTATTACGGGCATATTATTTTCTACTACTGGAGAAGATTATTGGACTAGCCTTCTATCAGGATTTCACAACTCCCCTTCCCAATTCTAATCTGTTTTACACAATTAAAAGATTAATTTTCTTAAGGCACATTCTAATCATGTCACTTACCCTTTAAAAATAAAGCATTGTCTCCTCTTCATCTATATAAAATAATTACAATTCTTTGTCAAACACACAGTCCACTCTCTGTCCGACTCACCCTCCTAACTGACACCCTTCGTGCAACCTATGATCCAGGCAAACAGAAACACATGCTGTGTTCTCCATACAAATCTGCTGTAAGGCCTCCACGTGTTTTTTACTACTTTTATTCTGTTAGGAATATCCTCATTTGTTTCATGTCTGTATCCTAAATGTCACTCTCAATTTAACCCAAATGCGTTTTAACCTCCAACATGAACTTGGTATTTAATCCATGGTCCATTTCTTCTTTAAATGCCATCTCAGCTGGTTCTTCTTAGTACCTCCCATGAGCCTTTATAGCACTTGATTTGCACTTCTATTATAGCCTATTACTTTTAATACTATACTAGAGTGATTAAACTGTGCCTTTTTCTACAAGAATGTAAGTTCTTTGTCCCAGAAGTGGAGACTGAAATAAGGATTTGAGTACAGTAATTTATTTTGGAGTTGATTTTAGGAAGCACTTACAGGAGAATTGAAGGGGTGAGAGGAGGAAGGGAAGGATGTGTGCTAATGCTCTGAGATGCTGAGATTCTGTCCTCTGGGAACCTGGAAGACCTTGCTGTGTCCCTGCTAGGGAGGAAGAAGCTGAGGTATTCATATGCTAAGTTCCACTTGGGGCCTGGTTGAAGACCACACCCAGATAAAGTTAACTCCCAGCGCTCAGTCTGACCAGCTCAGACTGAGCCAGTCAAGCAGCCAGTGAAAGCAAGCATGGTGTGCCTGGGAGATGTTTGTGCTGAGGGAAATGGGTGTGGGTAGAACTGAGTGTGTCTGCCCTTTGCCTCCAGAATAAAACTCTGTGGATTTATCAGTGCAATTGACCCTTGAATAACAGGGGTTTGAACTGTTATTCAATGCCGATTATTTTTTTCAATGAATACCCTTACTGTTTTTGATCTGTAGTTGCAAGTCTGCAGATGCAGAGAGCCAGCTGTATGCATTGATCTATGTCATTTTTTATAGTACAAGGGATTTGAGTATCTGCAGATTTTGGTATTCAAAGGAAGTGCTGGAACCAATCCACTGCAGATACACTGAAGGACAAATTAAACTTACAGGGAATCAAAAGTTATATGTAAATTTCAACTGTGCGAGGGGTCAGTGCCCCTAGCCGTAGTGTTGTTCAAGGGTCAACTATACCAAAAATTTAAATGTAATTTATACTGAATTTTTTGAAATTGCATAACATCTATCAATGCATTATTAATCACTATTACTCATTCAGGTTGGTGTATAAAATGTAATAAAATCAATACATGTAATTATGAAACTAAATTTTTTTGCGTATTTCACCTATTTTTTGATATATCAAATTATTCGTAATTTAGGTGAATGCTAGATGTTAGCGAATGTGTTCACTTTGTTCACATGATTATTTATAAATTGCCAACATTTGCATGCATCACCAGTCCAAGAATGGTTTAGCAAATGGATAGAATATTCTACCAGTATCTGTCAGTTTTCCTGGGGATCAGGAGAACAGAATTACACTCGATCCTTCATAGCAAGTGATGAAATCTGTGTTTCAGAATACAGACTAGAAAAAACAAACTATTTCTGTGGCTTAAAGGGAGGTGTGTGTGTGTATGGAAACGAAGGAAATGGAGAACATCTTCATTTATCATTAAATTTAAGAGCTAGGGTGACAGTGACCATGATGTTCATTCATTTATTCAAAGCACATTTAATGTGTTTCTACTCTATGGCAGGCATAACATTGTTTCTCTTCTCTGATATGAGCAGCATTTTAGTAGTTATAATACAACAAAATCAAATTAACATTAATATAATTTATTTGTCACAACATGTATGGACTCATCAGTGGTACATTTGACATACAATTCCAGATCTATTATTCATATTAGGTTATGGAATTCCACTAACTATTATGACTTTCTCTGAGTGTTGTTTTCTCAAATAGTAAATATGGCAAAGAATTTTTACCTGTTTCACAGGGAAATCTTAATAAATAGTAATTATATATTGGGAAATAATTTAACCTATCCTAGGAGAAGCCTTTTCAAAAGCATAAATTGATCAAGGCAGTGATCACTTTATTATTACTTTAAATATTGTTTGGTGGATAAAATGAAAATATAAAAAATGCTTTTACTAGTAAGAAATAGCTTTTGAGGACCTATCTTAACTGCTTTTATACAATCTTTCTGAGAGACCATTTTATTGAATTCATATACCTAAAACAGTATATAATAATTGAAAAAAATGCCTAAAGTAAATAACCTAGAAGTTATATATGTTACATATATTATATATATATATATAATATATGTTTTATATATATCTACACTGAAATGCATACATATATATGTATATATACACATATGTATGTATTTCGGTATAAGAAGACAGCTATGTTAAATTAAATTGTGCCCATCAGCACATTTCTTAATCCTGAAGCTGTACTGCCTGGATTAAAAAAAAAGTGCTCTTGGTATCGTTTTTGCTTCTTTAACTTAGTTGCGGGCAAACAAAATTTCATTTGCAAGTGTCCCTTAAGCAGTGTGCACAGAGTTTATCCCTCTGTTTATCTCCTTTATGTGTACTAACCCGTTCTCACTGTGTGTAGACTCTGGGTGAGCAGCACTATGTCCGTCTTGTTGGATATACATATCCACAATCCCTAGCACAGTGCCTGCAATCCAACAAGACACTAGATAGACAGTTATAAATGAATGGACATATAAATGAACGCCACCATGCTAAGAATCATGGAGACTATGAAGAATGTATAGTTGACCCTTGAACAATCCTGGGGTTAGTTAGGATCACTGACCCCTGTGCAGTCGAAACTCTACGAATAGTTTTGACTCCCCCCAAAGTTAAGTTACTCCTTGGTATCCACGGGGGATTTGTTCCAAAAACCCCTTGGAAACTGAGTAAGTCTCCTAAAACAGCATAGAGCAATGCTTGCAGACTGCCTTCTGCATCGTGGACTCCCAACCATGGATCGAAACCAGTGCAAGTATTTACTGAAAATTCACTGCATGTAAGTGGACCCGCACAGTTCAAACCTGTGTTGTTCAAGGGCCAAACGGTATTTCTATACTAAGTTCCCCATATCAAAAATAATAATTTGAAATTTCTTTTCTCTAATCTCCAAAAATAGAAAGCAGATATAATATGATTAACAGGTACCTCACAGATTGTATCTATCCTGATTCTGTTCTTTGGTTTTGTTTCATTTTTAATGGAATATTCTCATTCTGCATCTGTCATTTCCAGTGGAAAATGCAGAGTTTTCAATATACATAGATATTAATTTTTACCTTTGCAATATTATTTCTGGAATATAAACTGTGCAAAGCATATAGTAATTTATAAAGTTCAGTTCCTCCAGGTCCTAATAAATAACACAGTTTACCTTGTACAATCAGTATGGCATTAGCCCAATAATACATTAGATAGATATTTGTCACCATATGTTCCTGATGATTCAGTGAGGAACAGCAGGTGAAAGTTTGCCTAATGCATGACCAGATAACCCCTGCAGTCATACATTGGAGCAAAATGCTCTTTGATTATATGTGTAAGTTAATTTTAGTTTCTCTCTGCAAATTGTACAGTTCTTTCAAAAATGTATTGACTTCATTTCTAACAGCTTTTTGATTTACCCATTCTAAAGTTGTAGGGGAAAAGCTCTTAATAATCTATTGTTACTGAGCAAACTGGTATTGTTGTACTCTTGTATATTCTCAAGTTACAAATTATTTGACCCAAGTTTATTGTTAGGAGGATGAGAAAGAGTTTAGGACAAGGAAATGGGACAAAGCAGGGAGATTGGCAAAGTGCAGGCCTATGTTTGGAAATCACATAAGACTAGCATAGTTACTGTGAAATTGCTCAAATGGAGGCTGTCTATCAAGGTCGTGAGTCTATAGAATGTATAAAAACCAGTCAGAATAGAAAATGATAACCTCTAATCCAGAAGAAACTTTTCATATATAGAAATAAATATCAACTGGGGAACATTCTAGAAAGTATTACACTATCTTTTTTTGTGTGTGGCTGGACAAAAATAGAAAAAATGTACTATTGCCAACTGTAATTGAAAATATTAAAAATGGGGGAAGAAGTAAAGGGGAATAAGAGGTTTAGATTTCCAGGTATAAAACAAGTAAGTCATGGGGATGGAACACACAGCATGGGGAATGTCGTCAATAATATTGTGATAGCACGGTGCAGTGTCAGACGGTTGCTGAGCTTATCATGGGATCAACTTCGTCAGGTACATAAGGGTTGAATAACTATGATGTACACCTGAAACTATTATAATATTGTATGTTAGCTGTATTTTTAATATAATTTCACTTTTAGCAATTTTAATGATAATTCAAAAAAATGTCACCATGTTGCTCCTAGAAACCAACACTTGAATGAGACAGGCAATAAGTAGGTGGTGGTTTCTCACATTTTCATTTTGTTTCTTTTCCACAGCAAAATAGTGCTCAGAGCAGAGACCTGTGTTTTTAAATGTTTTAATGTTGTCCCTTAGTATCAAATTGACTGAGAACCATTTTTACTGCTTCTTGTATGTTTGTATTTATGACTGTGCAGGAATTTTACATATTCCAAATGACTTCAGATATTTTGATATTCCTCCACCCAAATCATACATGGGTGCATTTTTGTATTCTTTGAAAAGAATAGTCTGACCTCTACATTAAAAGAAGAAAGAAATTGTATCCTTTAGGCATAAAGACTCCCAGACAGCAGTGTAGCTTACACTACAATGAATCCCTTGCAATATTTTTATAGATAACTGATATCCTCATACAAAATTCAAAAAGAAATCTACAAATAATTAGGAAACTTGTTTGTACTCTAGTTCCTCCAGCTCCTCTGGTAATAATTTACACAGGAGGGTACAATGAATCTAAATAGAATTTAGTGTTTTATTTTGACTCTCATTCCCAGAAACCAGAAAACTTTTTTAGTAATAAGAAACATAATGATTATAATATAGAAAATGTAAATGGATAATGAACATGGGAAAACATAACCTATCATTGATAATAGTGATCTTCCACAATTTTTCCCCACAATGGTTTAATAAATCAATTAGGTTTAAAATGAAAATATGTGATGCTATTTGGGATTCAGTGAATGGGAATTCTGCATTGCACTGGAATATTAAAAAATAATTTGGCTCAGCAAGCTTATAAATATTCATCATTTTTGACCTAGGAATTTCATTTATTGTTAGCTATACAATAGAAGGAACAACAACAAACTGCTGAGAAATGGTTTCAAGAAATCATAATTGTCATGAACACTGGAAATTACATAATGGCTAATGAAGAGGTTACTGTTGCTTCTGTATGATATACTCTTACACAGCTATTAACAATGTTGTTTAGAAAGACAATAATAATGTTTTAATGTTTAGAATAAAGAAAGATCACGGAAAAGTTGATGTATATCTCAGCTGACATCTAAACTGGTTGAAAAGCTAAAACATGAAGTTATAATTCATGGAAATATATGTTAATTAGAAATGCAAAGCTGTTCCAATGGTTGGCAGGCCATTAGGGTTTCTGCACTGTGTGGGAACCCCCTGCCAAGTTAGTCTAGGAAAAGTGATGTTAATATGGCGCTTCTTTCTTAGCTTCTATTTTTCTCATCTACCAGGGCCTCTTCATACCTGGGATTAGCTACAAGTTTTAATTCACTCTGGCATTTTCATAACTTCTCAAGCAACAGCTTAAATGACTGGAATTTATAGGCATCAAAATTGAGCTGACTAAAAAGAGACCATTTAAAACCCCTAAAATTTGAATGGTGATCCAACACCCAGATTGAACAGTGGGAGTGTGAAATGTAACGTGGGGCTGTGCTCTGTACATGGAAGTTCTTTAGAGAACTAACAGTAGGTACGAGATGCTTGTAACTAAGCACAAAGGGATGAGTGGGTTTGCTGCTTATTTGTGTGGATTTATTCCCGCCTGTGAATTACAGCGTGTATTTTCAGGGAAACCTACTGACAGTAGCAGTAGCAAGGGTATAATCAACCTGCATGAACACTCCAACAAGTGTACTCCAGCAAGAAAACATTACAAAGCTTAACAAATGCTGTTGCCACAGCTGCAGCTACACTCTAATGAAGGTGTTCACATTTTTTTACAAACAGAGTAGAACTGGTTGGATAGCTTATTAGCTGTTTGTGTGTGTGTGTGTGTGTGTGTGTGTGTGTGTGTGTGTGTAAGAGAGGGAGAGAGTGAGTCTTGGTGTGATTGTCAGAGAAGCCATAAAATATAAACTTTGTTCTTTTACATTCCAGTGGGCCGTAAATCACATCATATAACCAGTAAGCACAGGGTTAGTCTCAATAGTTGAGATTATCCCTGCCCTCAGAATCTTTATAGTCTAGTAGGAAACATAAAATTAACATAAAAATAATTTTGATGCAAGATAAGATGAGATAAATGCCATGAGAGGGGCATGCAAGTCAGAGTAGAGAAAAATTATTAAAAAGGGTTAGGAGTTCAAGAATATGTAATTGTCATTCTTAGGCAAGACTGTATTAACTGCCTTCTCTAGTTCCTGCAGTGATGGGATTTTCAGATTCCGGGGCTTGTGTTTCTACATTATCCTCACATCACAAAGAGTTTGTGGTTAAGCGAATGCTGGAGGAGAAGTTTGTCTTCTTTTAACAATAATCTGTTAATAATGTGCTTCAAATTCAGAATACAGCTATTTGTACAATATCTAATGTTTTTACTAATGTGATTAGATATTTTAGTGAAAAAATGATTTTATGATAAGGACTTCTAAACAGGTGTATTTGAAGTAGTGCAAGTAATTCTTTTACCCCATCTCCTTTGCCACTTACCCTTCTCCCAACTAAATCTAAGAGTAAAGAAGAATTAAACGTATGTGTATTTAGATGGGGAATTTGGTGAGGCGAGAATTCTGACTTCATAGTACCATCCTGGATAAAGTGGGCTGGCTGATCAGCATTTAAAGTCAGGAGAAAGGCAAGCTGCCAAAATTCAAGTATTGGCTGAAAACGTTTGGCTATTCTCTGCAAATTGTTTTATTCATCCAACCATGTCATATTCCTGATCACTTGGAATCTAAAAATGCCCATTACTTAGTCCACCACAAAGGCACATTGCCTTCAGCATGCCCTTATTACATAGGTCTAGTTGTCATATGTGGAGCTAAAATTTAATAAAACCCAAATATTTTATTTTAATCCTCTTTCTCGGGGACTCTTTCTTGGGGATGAGAATATGTAATCTGGGTTACTATTTTCCACCAGGGGTCACTGAAGCTGGATCAGGTTTTTATCAGTGTTTCTGGGCATTTAGCCCACCAGGTTTCCTGGTGGAAAATTGTTTTCCCAATGGACAGGCAGGCTCTCCAGTCCGTGTCTGTAGATTTTGTTCACAGGACTGATAGCCTTTGATCCCATAGATACACAGATGGGGTTTATTTCATGAGTCAACTGATGTTGTCCTTCTCCCAAAGGGGGGAATTCAGAGCAATGTCTAAACTTTGGCCTCTAATAGTGCCTAGAATGTAGTCAGGAAAGAGGAGTAGAAGGAAACTCATTTTGGAGGATCTAATATAATATTATTTATACAAATTACTAAATCAGTGAAAGTACCATTGATTGTAGTTCTCATGCATCATTCTTAGTAACATGAGCACATTGCATATTTTATTTCATCCTAATAATATTCTTATGCGATAAGCATTGCCATGCACATTACAGGTATGAGAAAACTGAGGCTTAAATAAATCAGCATCTTATCCAAGTCACCTATCGGCAAGAAGAGTTAAAACTGCATCTTTCTGGATCTAAAGCTTGTTTCCATTAGGGCACACATTTTACTATGTAACAGAGTTTAAAAAAAATAAGAATTATATAAGACCACTGGTATTATTGCAGAAAAGTAAATATATTTCCACTATCCTATATTTACTTATTGGCTCCTTCCTTAATTCCATCATAATACTAAAGGCATGAGTTTTCTCTTGTCTCCAAGTGTGACATCATAGGTTTTCCCTAGTGATGACATTTTCTAAAATTATGTTGTAGGAATCATCAGTGATAGATACTACTATATGTACTAGCATCATTAAGTTACATGGTGGCAAGACCAATCTCCTCTTTATTTATCTTCTATTCTTTTGCTTTTCCCTAGGAATAAGTTTTGATATCAGGTGATATCTAAAGGTAATAAGTAAGTTAAGCTTTACTAAAACCACTGGTAGCTTTTAATATCATGATATTTCTCATTTTTCTTGTCATTGATCTATTTTCATTATGTAGATTAGTAATCAGTAAAAGTGCTTTCCTTGCTAGTCCTAGACCGGTATGAACTTGACTTTGATCATTTTAAAAGTGGTAGATCTAAGATGTTTTGTTGGTTGGTTATGCAATTTTGCTTTTTAAAGACACATCTAGATAAACTCAAATGTATGATTGTAAGCTGTTGGAATCTTCCAGTGACCAAAATTCTGGCCCTGCCTGTGAAAATTCAACAAGACAAAATAATTAAGATTTAAGCCATTCTGAATAAACAGAAACCTTCAAAGTTGTTATAGTATGAATTTACCCTCTTGAATATGGTGATGAGCATCTGCATAGGTGTGTTTTGGAAGGTGGATAATGGCAAAGTGGTTTGCAGCTTGTTGCTGTAACTTCTGCAACACATCCTCAGTCACCTAGGCTGGTAGGATCGATCTAATTTTAAAAAATTGGCAGAAGGTATGATGATTAATGGATTAATATTCTAGGCATTTATTATCCTAATAGAATAATTTATTAACCCACAGAAATGACCAATATTTCTAGATGATTTCAGTGAAGGTGCTTTTGACCCAAGACTCCTTTTTCTCCTGCCAGGGGCTGCCTTACTTCATTTATTTCCATATTATTCTCATAATCTTTTAATTTAGCACAATGTATTTTCAAGCAATGATGCCCTCGGCCCTTGCGTTTCTCTGAACTCTAAAAGTAACTTGGGGAAAACCAAGTTTTGACTGAATGGGTGAGCTACCTGTAGATTTGTATGCTCATAACTTTACGGAGGAAGTAGGGAAGATTCAGCGGTTACATCCTGTTGCATATGTTATTCTATGTATTTTCAGGTTTGCTATAATGTATTTATAGTATTTTGCATATCTATTTATTATCACAACCAAAATAGGCAAAAGATGAGGGAAAGCCTCAACTCTCACTATTGAGGAAAGTAGATTAGAATAAGTAAATACCAGGAGGCACAGATTCTCCTCTCTTCTCTAGTCCTATATCATACATAAGAAAAGCTACTTGCATTTTTTGGAGGATATATTCTAGATCCCTGGGTGAATCATCACGTGGCAATCTTCTGAGGAAATGAGGGAGGAGTAAATCTATTCAGGAGCAGTTGGAGCACCACCCTTGTTCTCACATAGACGAGAAGCGGGCAGGAACGCCAACTCTAAACCCAGTTCAGCATGACTTCCTGTGAAGCCGGCCCAGCTGCTGGATGGTTTGGCTTTTAGGTAGCTAATACATCTTTTCAAGTGCCCACAGTGTTCAAAGCACTGCCGGCTAATGAAGAACTCACTGTATGTACTGCACACAATACAGATATAAAAGCAAATGGAATTGAAATCAGTACAACCATCTACGTGTAGGTATACATATGACATATATATATTAATATTACTATATATATATCTGTCATGTGTATGCTATTATATACGTATTCATATTTAGAGGATATGCAGTATAGTTTAGTACGGTGTTCCAAAGCAAGTGAAAAGAATCCAGAAAAGCTTCTTGAAAAAGGATGAATAAAATTGCTCCCCAGGGAGCTAAGAAAGAGTCAAGAATTGGTAGAAATGAGGGGAATAATATGTGAGAAGTTACCTTGTGTATAAGTCAGTCTAGGCAACAGTAAATTTCTAATTCCTACTTTACCTTGTTTGTTTTTCCTTATCATACATGTTCCCATAGTACCAAATAGCCCTGTGGAGAATTCTGTAGGACAGAGGAAGCAAAAGTGAAAAGTTTTTAGAAAGTTTTAAATATATTATAGCATAAATTAATATGTGAATCCTCAAGCACTTTGCTCAATTCTTACCTCAAGGCATAACATTGTATTGAGAATTCACATATGACATAAAGGCTATTATTGAGAACGATTCATGATATTGTTGTATTAATTTAGGGATACAATTTCCTTACAGTACACAAGAATATAATTCAATTTGTCTCCTATGAAGATACAGGACGACTTCTACGCCTTTGTGCAAAGATTCCTTCCATTTTGTGTTTTGGAAAGCTACTAGTCAGGATACTAACTTCTTAAGAAAGACCTCAGCAAAAATAATCACATAATTCTCTAATAGTACTCGTTCTGTAATTTTTACTGTAGGACAACTCTCATGCTCTCCTAACGGTTTTAGCATGCAGGTCCTCTTGTCAGCATACATCAGCATACAGGTGGTGTGCAATGCTAAGCACTTCATCACTGGTCTGACACTGAAAACCCAGAGGTAATTTGCAGCGTTTATATGCTAAGGGGTTCCTAATTGTGCACAGACTCTGAAACTAAGCATTTCAGTGCATGTTAGCCTACAGAGAAGACTGTTTCTTAGTTCCTGCAGTAACACTAGCACCTAGTTTAGACTATATTACTCAATTACTGGCTTACAATAAAAGGTAAATAAATGGTGGCAAGTCATTCCAAGATGATACTGATTTTATGCAATATCATCAGGTACTCCAAAATATTAAAGAAATATGACATTTTTATTGAAAAACAAATTGAAAGTGATTGCCATATGACATAAAAATTGTTTCTGAGCTATAGATTGATATAAGATAATACATTTATGTTTTTTAGAAAACATTATGTTGCAACTCTAAGGATTATTAGAGACTCATTTTCAACTCCACCCACTAAATTAATTCAGTGAACACAGAAATACTGGAAAAACACTAAATCCAAGTCCCAAGTTGAATTTATGTCATGGCTACAGGTTAAAAAGAAAGCAAAACACAACAAAAACCCAAAACCAAAAATGAAAGCAAAACCCCCAAAACAAAAAAAAAAACAAAACTCAGCAGCTGATGTTAGTCACAACAAAAATGAAATTTACAAACCAGAGTCTTGTTTAAATTTCATATTATGGAAGATATGGGTCAGTCATTATATAGGAGAATGTTGATTGAGTTTGAATCCCCCTGTGATATAAAAATTGTGAAAAACATTCGTGTTTTAGCAGCATTTCCAATAACTCATTTGTGCAGACACCTGTGAAAATAAATCACTTTAAAGCAAAATAATAATATGAGAAGAAGTTCTCCCACTTTTCCTGGAATAGACAGATGTTTGATCTATCCTGTAGCAACTTTAGTACGAAACTTACAAAATAAATGCTGGAGAGATAATGCTATTGATAATCAGTAGGAATGGCTTTTGTTTAATTGACCAAGAATTTTCGAGATCTCAGAAATTTAATATATTTTGACTACAGTGCGTGAGTAGACAGTCAATAAACACTTGTGGTAGATTTGAGTTGGTTCTTCTAGGCATATGAGTGTATCCCCCAAGTCCATCCAGTAGAACTGGCCAAAGGGAGTTGCACAGTTCCAGTTATTTTGATTCATTTTAAACTCGTATTTAATACTAAAAATACATTGATACCTAACATCTTAAGAAATTCGTTATACATTACATTTTCACATATGTATTTTTTTTCTCTGTAGCAATGTGATGTGTCACAAATACCACCCATTAAGGATAAAGCAGAAAAAGAGTTTTATGATAGGCCAAATAATGGCTTAAGTCAGGGATTGGCAAAATTTTCTGAAAAAGGGCAGAGTAGTAAATGTTTTTGGCTTTAGGCTTTGCACTCAATATACAGTCTCTATCACATAGTCTTTGTGTTATTTTTTATTTTTAGCAACCTTTTAAAAATGTAAAAATTTGCTTACATCATTGCAATACAAAACAGATGCATTGGATATGGAGCTGTAATTTGCCAGCTCAATCAAATGTAGTGTGACTTGGTGGCCCAGAGAGTAAATGACTTCTCCTGAGAGTTCTGAAAGCCCTCAGCCTGTGGAATTCTTACGAGAACTACCACAAGAACCAAAATACTTTCCTTGGAGTATTTTTGGAACAGCCCATAGAAAGTCAAATACAGATAGTGAAATAACACGTCCAATCGTTTTAATGTTTTCAGATGATGTTTTTACAAGATTATTTTAGTTTTTTTCTTTCTGTATATTATCACTTTTTTTTTCGTGGCAAGCTGTGCTTCTGTAATTCCTTTTAGCAAAAAAACACATTGGTTTCAAGTCTGTACCTCAAAACATGCCATTTCCTTTGCTATCATGGGCAGTCTCTTTTGTCTTTTCTTTCTTCTTGTCAGTTTTCTTCTCTGGCATACTGAAATTTTAGGACTGTATAGTTTATACCATTATGCAGACATGAATCCTACACTTAGAAAAACAAAAATGAAGAATTGATAAAAGCATAAAATGCTAAACCTTGATAATAACAGCTCTTAGAAAAGAAAATCAATAGAGGCAGAACTCTTTGGGAATTGGGGATACAAAATAGTCTTGGGTTTCTCTATGAAAAGAAATACATGGGCTCCCACATTTTGATTTTTAATTTTCGGTGAGTGTTTTCTTTATAAACAATAGTATGTCTTTGCAAATTAACTTGCAACCACATGTTCTCCTATGGCAAAAAAGTCCCTTATTTTTCTTTTTTTTCTTTTCTTTTTTTTGCTTTTTGGTATGTGGGTATCTCCCTGACTGGGAATCGAACCCAGGCCGCAGTGCTGACAGCGCCAGCACCGAAGCCTGAAGCCATTACACCATCAGGGAACTCCCTTATTTTTCAATCTCAATTATTCAGCTTTAATTTTAACTTGGCATACATATTTATCAATATAAAATTCAAATACTTAGGTAAGGAATATTGATAAATACCATATATAATAACATTTTGACTCTTTATACAGTTTTTCATATTAAAGTTAGCTAAAACAGTAAAAGTTGTTAACTAGAAAACGTGTATCAAAGATAAAATATAAAAAGGAACATAAATTTCTAATTAAGATAACAAATATCTATGGCTTTCTGAAGCAAAATAAAAATGAGAGTTTCATAACAAAAGGAAAATCACAAGCCAGATGTGGGTCCACTTTACTTAAAAGAACCTTCTGTTAGGCCCAGTTGGTAATTTGGAATTGTTTTATGGATAATTTCAATAAATCAAGCCACTAAACTTATCCAACTTAATGCTTAATTGCTTCAGATGAAATTTTTCTCTTGAAATTAGATGATTGTCATTCTTTGTAGTTTCACTCTGCTAGTTTAACCAACTTTCTTAGATCTATATGGGTCCAATTTTTTGCTTCTTTCTACCAATTCTATTTTGTTTGCACCTGAGCTACAAAGGACCATTTAAAATATATACAAGAACAGATGTCACCCTAATAAGTCTAACAATAAAAATGAATTAAAAAAAAATATATATATATACAAGGTCTGTCTGGAAAGTATCCAGCCATATAATACAAACTATAGAGGCACTTATGGCTGGATTTTTTCAGGCAGCCTTTGTATATATATCACTAGGCCTTATTGATTTTACAACTTAAATATGTTATATTGACCCTCCCTGCATTTAAGAGTATGTATAATTAAGACATGTATTTCTGGTAATAGTAGAAAACTTCAACTTTTGGACAATTCATAAGAAATTATCAAGAAACATTATTATAAGTATCTTATGTAAAAATTGTCAATATAGTGTATAGTATATATTTACATATAATATGTATTCACAAAGTACATAGTGTGCCAGAAAATGTATGTACATTTTAAGAAAGGAAAACACTGTTTTAAAATTATAATACTCAATATATACCGATAACAAAAGGTGACTACAAGTCATGTTTCACTTCTTTAATTACGAGAGGTGCTCAAAGTGGTTACAATCAGTGTCCAGACACTTCTGACTATGATGAACTACTGCTTGAGCAGCAATGACCAAAATGTCCACTTGTATCATTGCACATGCTGTTTCAGTTTCTTTCTGAGGTACAGCCAGTGTAGCTGGTTTTCTACAGTTCACCACATCCTTTACGGTCCTCCATAGGTAGAAGTCAAAGGTTGTTAATTCAGGCGAATGTTGAGGAAACTCAACCTCACCTCTTCATCGTATTCATTGTCCTGGCAAATAGTCTTGCACTCCGCAAAGGACAATTGTGCTTCCGTCATTTTCTTTGACTGCCCTGCCTGTTGCATAGTGACGCTAGCATTCATTTGATTAATGCCATCTTTTGAGCAAATGTCATACTACACATTGCTACCGTAATTCAATTCAACTTTAAAAAGTAGTATATAGATAATGTCACTTAAAATGTATATACATTTTTGGGCACCCTCGATATATTATTTTATGTATATAAACAATAGCACTGTATCATATATATATATTATAGTATGTGTCATATACATTATTTTTAACATATACTATATGTAATATATATTTAACTATAGTAATTTAAGTTAGTAATGACTTGTTAGGTACTAATTATTTAATTTAAAATTTTAAAAGTCATGCACTCACCTCCAGTGGTCCAGTGTGTCTCCATAGCCTTCACAGTTGACAAGTGTAAAACTTCATTTGCAAATCTTCCCTATATTTGCCAGATAAAATACTCTAAAGTAGACATTGTATATGTTTGGTACCATTTTTGTTCGTGCTTGCACACTGTCTCATCTACATCTCTTTTGAATCACCAATTGGGTATGAGTTTCTAAGAGTTGGCTGAAAAAATGTTATCATTAGAATATTTCTATTCCAATGGAGAACTCTTGTCATCCATACAAATTAAACAGATAGTAGCAAGTCTATGTCGGTTCTGGAGAGATGGACCTGTTCAGTTCTCCAACAGGTCATTGATAGATGTGGCTATTGACTCCACTTCATGTACGTGTCCTCACAATTAGATAAGGGACATCAGAAGCAATATATTTCAGTTTTACCTGTAGAAGGGAAGCCCAAAAAGTTGGTAATTTTGTATTTTCCAAATGATAAAGAAACTTTTTAATATATGTTGATTTTATGGAGGAGAGTTTAATTTGATACGAATGTAAATTGGATTAAATTTTTGGTCATGGTTTTATTTTTAAGAAAAAAATATAAAACTGCATTTGTGCCATTCTATTTTCTATAATTTAACCACACAACCTGGGCTTGTTTAATAAGAATAAGAGTTTCACACAACATGCTCATAGCATATAACTATGAGAATTGAACCAATATATTAAGTATAAGGTAACTTCAACTTGATTATGCACATAATGTTCTAGCCAGACATTATGAAAGATTTTGCTCTGCCTTAAATGTGTAACATCAAATTTTAATATATTGACTTGTTAAAAATCTTTAATTACCCCATTTTTATAATGACCAAACCACTCATTATATCAGAAATACATTGACATTACACAACTTAAAATGATTTTTTGGGACTGGGGGTAAATAGGATAGGAAGAGAGGCACAATGTAACTTTAGCATCATTACCTGTATCTCCATATTTAATGGACATTATCGTTAAATTTGAATACTGATTAGCTGAAAGTTCTTTTTTTTTTTGTAGTTAATGAGTCAGTGGTGTGGAGCTAGGAATTTTAAGTCTTCATTTTAGAGCCTTAAGATTAGGTAGAAGAATAATTCATGCCAGATATTCTATTCCTTTAAATATTATACCACTAGAAATTTCACACTCCTTTGAAATCTTATTTTGTACGCCTGTGGCTTCTGAACTTGATTAGCCCTAACTCTAACCTAAATATAGGAAATAGTTCTATAATATTCTAGTGTTTAGAGTAGTTAGTGATTACCCAGTTCTCTACAAATTAGAAATATCTGCTATAAGAATTTGGAAAGAGAGCACTTTGATAAAGACAGTTGAACTAAGAAAGATTGTCCTAAATGGCAGAATTTTAATTCCAAAACATACTTATTACTTTTTATTAATAATTAATTAACTAGGTATTTCTGATATATGTATGAGCTATAGGAAAGAGGCAGTTAAAGAGGCATTTCATGATGTGAACAAACAAAAGTTTGAAGATGTGTACTTGAATTCGGAAGTGAACTTCACAGGTGAAACCTCAGGCTTGACGGATGAAAGTCTCTTTCTTTTTTGGAAGTAAGAGAGTTGAAATGTTGAGGATTCAAAATGGCAGCAGTATGAATGTTAGCTTTCAGATATAATTTTCTTCTGTGTTTTCATTAGGGATACTTCACTTTCAACTCACATCCAATCTATAATGCTGACTGTCATATATAATCTCTAGAGGAATTTTGAGAAATTTCATTTGGGAAACATTGAAAATATGCTTTCTGTTTCAATTGTCCACTCAGTACTCAATGAAATGCATTTCCTGGCTCCTACATTTACATGGTTAACCTATCTTTTATCATGCAGTTAAGACCCTACAACTCAAAGGTTGAATAACCCAGTCTAATTTGTGTTCTTAAAATATTCTGTGTAACCCTTTATTCTTATGACATAATTTACATGTGTGTTAAGGTTCGTGTGTGTGTGTGTGTGTGTGTGTGTGTGTGTGTGTGTATTTGTGTGTGTGCATGTATACACGCACACACAGAGTTCAGTAATTGTGTCACTTCTATCTGTTACATATTAGGCATTCAGTAATTATTTGCTGAATGAATGAAAGCACATAATATTTAAAGTATTTTATACCAAATGTAAGAGACTACCATACTGAACTTGGTGGCTAAAGATAAAGAAAAAAGAAAGTGAGACAGAAACTCATGAAGAGAAAACACTACTGCTAAACATATAGCACATGATGAACAAGAAGTAATTGAATGTAGCCAAGGTAATGAAGGATGTGATACTGGAATAGTTGGTAGGAGCTTTATTTTTAAAAATGTTATTTGAGGTATATTCAAAGTGTTTAAGTGCTCCTGCTATCATACAAAAGACCAAAAAGAAACAGTAGTCACTTCACAATTCAAAATTGATTTTTCTGCAGGTTTAAGTTGATATCTTTTATCCTCCCACCAGGACATCATTTGTTTTGATTTATACGTGATCCAGATTCAGAAAAGTTTCACAGCAGGTCATTTGATACGAGTTTCATAGAACAGGAAAGATGTGCTTGTTGCACTCCCCTACCGCTGCCAACAGAATACCTCGCACATAAGAGATACACAAGATCTATTAAGCTTTTGTTTCCATCTTTCAGAATGTCTCAGCTATATTCTTTCCAACTTTGAAGTCATGTCTAAGGAATTTAATATTTAATGTATTATAAGGAGTTATGAATTTTTTGAGCTAGTGTACTAGACTATGTGTTTTCAGGGTCTGGAGAATACCTAAACATTTACACATGGGAGTTGCAAGACAAGAGCTGTATGGAAAAGTCAAGAATCACAAAAGCAACATGGCCTTCTGGACTGGGACATTCATAAAGAAGTAACCCAGGAATCACATGCGTCATTTTCCATTTACCGTCTTCTTGGGTACCCAACGAATTGGTTCGATGTTATGAATGATTGCAATAATTACCCAGAGTCACTGCACAAGAATTCCAACTTTGAGTGTGAGTTCTAACTAGATGGCTTGTAAGGTTTTTTAAAATATTGAAAATCAGTGACAAATACATACATAGAAAATCCTAAATTCTGTGTGATTATTATAATCGCCACCACAGGAATGTGCTCAGAGAAACCATATACTATGTAGTAATGTGGCTTTTCCTAGTGGGAAAGTGCAGGCTAAAATCAATCCCAGGTTGTAACGATCTGACCTGACTGGTCTGAGGCTTTCAATGCAGTTTGAGATTGTTGAAGCAACCTTGGAAGTGGCATTTTATTACTTCCATTTTACACATGAAAGTAATGGTTGGGGAGGTTTGGTGACCTGCCCGGTAGGTGTGGCTAGATACACGCAGGTTTGATCTCGCGTCTGTCTGGATGCCGAGCCTTTCTCCAACTCTCTGTGGCAAGTGCTACATAGGCAGGCATTTTCAAAAGGGAAATAATCCGTGCAGGGAGGCTCCACAGGAAATCGCTCCTGAGTCAGATGGCGCTACTTCTGCCCCTTTGGTTCTGGAATACTGAAGTCAGGCCACCAGAGCAAGGAAGGACGTAGCTGAACTTCCGCCTAAATTCCTGTTACATGAACCATCAAACCATCCAGTTTCAGAGACAGTTTTCCTTGTTTCCTTCATTCTGGGCTCCCTGAGTACGGAAAGGATATGGGTGCCACACTTCATTTTATGAGAAGACCTTGTCATGAATTCTTTAATGTTCTCTTTTCCTCTCCCCTTTCTCTCTCCCTCTCTCCCTCCCTTACTCCCTCCTCCTCCCTTCTTTGCTGTCTCTCTCTGTCTGTCTCTTTGTCTAGGCCATGGTGTACATATAATTGCACCAGAATATCTTTATTTCTTAACCTGAATGCTTCATTTTTGACATTATAATGGCCTTAAATCTCAAAGGTTAAAAAAAAAAAGCCTTTGCTGACGACTTTTTAAATTTATCATTAGCCTGAGTGTGTGAATACACAGAGCATGCCAAAAGCCTTGTGAATTCGTATGTAGCTCGAGAAATTTTAAAAATATTCATGAACCGATGGCAGGAATATAAGAGCTGCACAGTCCCCAGGATGCCTCTCCTGCTGCATTCCCCGCTCTCACAGGAGAGAATGACGGGGTGGGGTGAGGTGCGGGGGTGGGGGGGTGCATATTTATATATTCTGCATGCCACCAGCAGGCAGTAAGATTTGTATAATGAGAAGCGAAAATGCAGATTGAGGCTATCCCTGGAGTGAGGTGTTTGGACTCTGCCAGAGAAGCAGTGCGTGGACATTGTGGGCAGAGCTCAGACGTGGGAAATCCCTTCGCAGGGGGTGGCTAAGCCTACTGCAATTTCCTGCAGCATGGGGCCACCCCGAGAGGGGCCAGGCCATGATTTCTCCAGTCAGTATGGAGAGAGAGAAAGGGGAATTTCTACCTCACTGGAAAGAGCTGCTTTCTGCAGTGTTTTGGGGTTTGGTTTTGTTTTGTTTTGTTTCAAGAACACATACAACTTGAAATATTAAACCTGCTGTATTCGAAATGCAGTCTAGTATTGAAACTTGGGATGTTGGTAGGTATGGACTCAGTCTGCCTGCTCTGCTTACTTGTGTAAATGTGCAACAGTTTGTTTTCTCTGCACGGCCAGGGACCTGTCAGGGCCTCTGGGCTGCAGTGTGGGGGACTGTGTTTTCCTTATTCGTGGGTGCGGTGCAAGATGATGAGGGACCACTCACTTGCCGAGAGAGCAGGCAGAAATACAAATGTCAGCAAAGCCTCCTTTGTTGTGCACAGTATCCCCTAAGCAGCTACATCGTTTTCACATGTGTCCCCTTTATTGCATGTAGTTCGGTGTGTGATATCCAGAACATTTACAGTCCTGTCCTTGATACTTACTCCAGGTATGAAAGTTATGATTATTTTATTCTGTGTTCTTTTATATATGTTGAAATCCAACGACAAACCAGTCTTTAATGCTGCCTCTCGGTGGATAATGCGGTTCTCCAAGTCCGTGGTAACATTCACATTATGCACACGAGGACATGCCCACGGGGAGCAGGAACGTTTATACGGATACACACGAGGAGAACGATGCCTCCCGTTATCTCAGAGCTCAGCTCAGACTTGACTGTACACAGATGGAGCTGGGTTATTCTCCCTGTACGGAGGGGAAGAGGCACATATGCAACCTTCCGTGTAAACAGATGTGCTCCAACCTGTGTTTACCCGGAAGGTGTAGGACTCACTCACCTCAGCCCAGTGTGACTGTGCTCTGAAGTGATCAGTCATTGAAAGGACGAGGATTAGAACTGCAACGCAGGCAGGTGCGTAATGCCTGGGAAACAGCAAACTCTCTCTGCGCCCCCCCCCCAGCCAAATTTCTTCCATATTTGATTTGCCTAATTTGCTGTTGCAGTCTTTTAGGTGGTGAAATGCAAAATTTAAAAATTCAATTCAACAGACATTACTGGACTCTTAATGCTCATAGGTATGGTGCCCGGAGCTGTGGCTGTTACAGAATTGAGCAGATACATCATGATCTTTAAGGAGATTGAATAATTCAGGTAAGCGACGTGCAGGCCTAACAAGTGACAAATTCATAGGATGGAGGGCACCAGAATGCTATGGAATAAACATTGTATCTAGTTAGAAGTGAGCAGGAGAGGCTTCATGGATGTGGTGACAAATAGGAGAAGCCACAAAGGTGCTTTGAGTTTGGGGTCAGGGCATAGTCTGGAGGGCATTCCAAACAAAGAGAGACATGAGCAAAGGGGTGTGCAGTTAGCAATCACTGGGGAGCAAGAGAGTGACAGGATGGCATATATTCACCGGTATCAGTCATGCACCATATTTGCAATAAACTTGAGCAAGGGAGCCCCCAGACCATGCCATAGAGAGCCCTTCTATTGGTCTGGGTTAAAGACAATAAAGGGCTGCGTGGGGAAGAAGTACATGGATAAATGTTGGAAAAGGAGGAAAATGAGTAAAATATGACTATGGCCTCTCAAGCCTGGATCCCCAGAAAATGCTCTACTCATATTACCAGCAATTAAAGATTCATTCTGAAGAGAAGAATTTAGTTGGAGGTGCAAGAAGATGAGGAGCTAGATTTTAATTATGTTAGTTTATGTTTGCTGGAACATCTAGTACAGTTGTCTAGTTGGGCAAGTAGAAATGTGGGTTTGGAACTGAGAAAAGGATCAGGATAGGATAAAGAGATTTTGGAAATTAAAAGTGATGGTCTAACTAGTAAGCATGATTATATCACTGACAAATAAATTAGGGAAGAAGGGTGAATGTTTACATTCATGGGAGATAGAAAAGAAGACTTTAGACATAATTACAGGGGCAGTTATGGGGGCAGTGGGCAAACAGGACAAAGCCGTGTTGAAACAGCTAAGAGAATGTTTCACAGAGATTAAAGGGTTCAACAGGACTGAATGTTAGAAAATTCAAGGAGCTCTACTAATTTGAAAACTAAGAGGTTATTGGCAACATCTGTAAATAGTCATCAGATTTCAAGTAGTTATAGATAGTAGATATGAGGAAATAGAAATAATAGCTCTTTCAAAATGTTTTTGGTGGAGGCAAAAAAGAAAAGAAAATTGGTAACTTGGAAAGGGATTCTATTTACGGAGTACCTACTATGAGCTGGGTATCATATGTCATTTTATCATTTAATTGAACAGTAACATTCATGATTGGGGATTTGGGGTAGAAAGAAGGAATTTAAGATGTGGAGGGTATTACTTCACCCTCCCCTTGCTTTCAGCAATTTGAGAGATGATGCAGGCAGGAGATAAAACCTTGTTTTCTTCTTGAGAATCAGTCCTTATCTGTCTGGATTCAGCTCCACACATCTTTGTTCCTTCTTGGTTATAACTGCGATGCCCGGAGCACTGGCCAGGGCTTTCTTACTGCACATCCCCACCCCCCACACACCTCACCTTGATGAACACAGTGTGCTCCCTCCTCGTTTTGTATCTCAAGTTTCTCAGCTTCTCTTCTTCCTTTGGAGGATTTTCTAGCTCAGTTTGCAAACCTCAATGTACATCATAATCACCCAGGGTTTGTTACACAAGCACTTGCTAACCTCCAGCTCCAGAGTTTCTGACTCAGTAGGTTTATGGTGAGCACTGAGATTGTGCATTTCTAGTAAGTTCCAAGGTGACGCTTATACTGCTGGTCAGGGTACTGCACTTGAGCCTTATGTAGATTAAGACTATGTTGGATTGACTCTGGTGAGCACGACAGACTGCTTCAAATATCTATGTGGTAGTTAGTTAGAAGAGGGCCATTTGGTCCCAGTGGATCCAACTAGAATTAAAGAGCAGAGAGGACAGGAAAATCTTATTGGCACATGTGACAGAAAACTGAGCTCACCTAAAGGGTACACCGACATTGCAGATGTGAGCAATGTGGGTGAGCTTCAAGGACATCTGCTGAGGACACTGAGCAGTTTCCAGCAGAGATAAGCAGTTGCAATACATGATTTTTAAGCTTCCCTCCAACCCTGAGATTCAGTGATTTTGATTCTCCCAAGTTCAACATTTTTATTCAGAGTAAGCCTGGTTACCCTTCTCTTTCCCGAACCCACTTTCCCATTTAAAACAAGCAATCAAAATAGGTGTAAAAATGAGTTTCTCTTCATAACTCCACTCTTCCACTCACCACTGTCAGTAATAGAGTTGATATCTGAACTCTCTCCCTGTCAAACTTAACATTCACCACACTTTCTGATGAGGCATGTGACTCCTCTAAGGTCTTATTAGCTTTTCAAGAACTTTCATCTGAAAATAAATCCATGCTTAAATATAGTCACTTCTCTTGTCTCCAGTTGGCTACTGTATGTCCACTTTTGAGGAGGAGGCATTTCTATCATAATGTCACATAAAGATTTCAAAATGTACCCGAACAGGAAGTGAGGAGAAAGCAAGTTGCCTAAATATTAATAACTTGCCTGTAACTTAAGCGCAGACATTCTATTCCTTATGAAGCCGTGACCCTGGATGAGATTGGGATGGAAAACTAAGCAAGCTGCCCTCTCTCCTGCACTCAGCATTGAACACTGATAAAGCCTTTGCAATGAGGATGAAGGGGGCGGAAATACGATGCAGTGAAATATAATATGCTGCGACTCTTTCCCCCAGATGAATTTTACACCTGGCTGAAATTAGGGAGCACTATTCCAGAGTGATTGAAAGTTCTCTTTTCCAAATGCAAAGACTCTGATGGATGAATTTTGAACCTTACAGCACTCTCTTATCCTTGGTAATAACTCCAGCTCAGAAGTGCAAATGTGTCTGATGCCTTTGAGAACATCTGAATGGTCTTGATGGAAGCACTGATAGGGGGAACCAGGATATGAGTGTTGCCTTGAAAGGTGACATAAATGGGTTTGAATTACTGCCTGAGAAATGGACACCCTAAGTTTTATAGTTATCATCAGTCTTTTAGCTTCCCAAAGTTAACTGGGTTTCTTGCACTGAATTTGGCAAACTTTGATAATACAATGTCAGAAAAAAAGAGCTAGCACGTCCTACTCATTACACATCCATTTACTTTTCTTTGAGATGATTCTTATAATTACAGGGGAAAAAAATTGTTCCCTTGCAGGAAGCCCTGCATCTCAATTGTTTGAGATTTTTGTTTTTATTTAAAAACATAAAAAAAATGTCACTCACTGCTAATCCAGCCAACTATGGCCAACTGTGGTGGTGAGCAAAAGACACTAGAGGCCTCCGTGCAGAAGTACATGCTCTGCAGTGGTGCTCTGCAAACTATCTCACATTTCCTCCTGTATCATAATCCTTGGTGATCTTCTGCATGTGATCACACACAGCTCATTACTGAGGCCAAAACATCGCAGGTAGATGACAGACACCCTGTTCAACAACGTGACTCCCCCAATCAGGCACAGGAATGCCATGCATTATCAATTTGTTATAAAAACATTTCAAGGGAGTTCCCTGGTGGTGTAGTGGCTTGGGGCTTCGGCGTTGGCGCTGTCAGTGCTGCGGCCTGGGTTCGATTCCCAGCCAGGGAGCTACCCACATACCAAAAAGCAAAAAAAAAACATTTCAAAACACTCTCATTTCCTATACTTACTTGCTGAAGACCATAACTCTCTTTGGCCATGCTTGGAGCAGAAAGCACTGCTCTTTATTGAAGAAACTCATTAATTTTTGAGACATATTATAATATGAAACTCTTTCAGGTACAGAAACCATAGGCAAAGAATGTTGCCATGGATTCCATTCCTGCATTCTTGGAATTCAAAATAGAAAATAATGTTGATACGGATACTTCTCTGCCAAACTCATAGGAAGTAAATTCAGGACATCAAAGCAGAAAATGACTGTACGAAAGAGATAGGTATTCTATTCAGATTTTGAAGCTGCCCAAATTGTGAGGATGAAATAATTTAGGGCAATTTCAGGGTATCCACTGTCAGGGTGGGGAGAAACAAGGAGACAAAGCTATCCAGGGGTTCTAAAGGATAGCTTTGGGCTTTGTTGATTCTAAGCTTTTCACATATGTTCTGATCATCATGATCAGTGATAATGGAATGTTGGCCATAAAATGGATTCTTCATGTTAAAATTGATAATCACTTAATTAAAAGCTGCAAGGACTTTAGTAATAATCTGTTTATTATATGAAGTCACCTTAAATCCTTAGATTTGAAGTAACTGATGCCAGGCCCATAGTAAAAGCTAAAGTAGGACCCTTGTCTAGGGCTTCTGACTCCAAATATGAGATCTTTTCCTGTTTCCTATTCTGTCTTTCTCTCCATCTTGATTTTTTTATTCTCTTCACTTAATTATTTAAAAACACTTCTCTCCTTTAGTCTATAGTCCTTTAGTCTATACTGTCCATTATGCAATTATTATTATTTTGTTAACTTTAATGATCATGTTTCTTACCATGCAGGATTTACCTTATACATTAGGTAACAAGGGAGGATTAAGATACTGTGTCATGCTGTTATCTGACCTATTCTTTAAAAATAATGATACAAAAAATATACTGATAAAAATATAATACACATGTTGTTTATGCTGGTCAAGTTACGCTCTCCATTTTGTCATGCTCTTGCTTCTGTGCCATGTTGTTTGCTAAGTAATCAGGGACTAAACTGACAAAGTGAGATAAGGTCACACTGGCTTAATGAAACACCAGCTTAGACAACCTACTCTTAAATTTAGTGGTGTGATCTTAGATGATATATTTACTCTCTTTAATTTCCCATTGCTTTATGTATAGAATGCAGATAATACTAAAAATACCACATTATATGTGATCATTTATAAAGGCACTTGGCACATGCCTAACATGTGGTACATAAGCAATACACATCACCTTTGTCACTATAAATTTGTATCATTATATTCAACAGAAAGATATCAGAGCCCTTAAAAGAGAATGGAAAAAGGAGATACTATGTAATGAATTAAGACAGGAACAACAACTGATTATATTGTTGTGATCTGACAGATTAAAACTCATTTATTTGCATTCATTTCCCTCAATGAGTAATCAATATTTGAAATGCTCTGCTGTCTGAAGACACAGCAATTAGAGGAATATAATGAAATTAAAAAATACATTGAACAGTGCCACTGTAGGGAACATTAGAGGCTGCCTTGCCATGGCTGTCCTGTACATGGCCACAGTCTGACCAGCAGATCTGGGTCAGGAAGGCCTCATTGCAGCTGTAGGGACGTGGTAGCTCCTAATACCCGTTTTAAGAGCAGAAGACAAGGGCTCGCGCCTCAGTGCCACGTGACAGTACTGGACAGGGCTCACGTCCAGATGGAAAAGAAACCTGGGTGGACCTCAAGACTCAGTGTCTGTTTGATTTGTGGGTTAGCAAGTCAGCTTCTGTCTTTGATAACATACAAGAGAAAGTCTTTTGAATTTAAGGAATCAAACCACTGCAGCTGTTATGAGGCAACAATTTGAAAAGCTTTGTAGACTGTCTGCTGAAAGACAGCTCTGTACCTTTTCATACAAGCCTTTCACACTGCGTGACATTTTCAGTGCTTTCATTTTTTTTATCCTTCTAGCACATGCCACTGTAAAATTACAAGTATAGCAGTCCACCATCTGGCAAGATTCTTTCTCCCTCAAATGAAGCTGGGGCTGTGGAAGATGCTTTGTATTTTACATTTCAGATTTTGTAAATCTGTATCACTCTGTGTTGTCTTTCTCCTTGTTAATCAAATCTTTAAAAAGAGCCTTCAAAATTAATTTCTATGGCTCTCAAGGTCTCCGTGCGTCACCCTGGATCACAGTGTAATTCAGGCTCTCTGAACTTAGCTTGTGTTTGCAGCTCACATCTAACGTGGTTTTTCAGGTTGTATATTGCCCTGGCCTCTGTTTATTCCTGATATTACCATCTGTTTGTTTAGGGTTCATTACTTCTGATTTTAAATCCTTTTTGGGAATGTCACTGCTCAATATCTCCTCTAGGGGAGTGGAGGAAAAAAAGAATACAGATATTGAAAATTCTCCAAATACAGGGATATAAACATATGAGTTAAATGGATTCATCAGTCCATTTAGACATATTTTTTTTAGATCTTTATTATCAAATTGAGGCACAATTTATAGTGTGTGTTCATTGTAGTATTAGAAGATAACTTAAAGTATGTATGCATTGGGAGTTCCCTGTTGGTGTAGTGGCTTAAGGTTTCGGTGCTGGCGCTGTCAGCGCTGTGACCTGGGTTCGAGTCCTGACCAGGGAGCTACCCACATACCAAAAAAAAGAAAAAAAAAAAAACAAAAAAAACAAAAAAACCCCAAAAGTATGTATGCATTAAAGTAAATTCATTAAGATAAAAGTTCAAAGGACTTTTTATTGGCTTGGAAAAGATTCATATAATTAGGGTCTTACTTGTGTCTTCTGGCTGGAGACTTTTTAATGTGATCTTAGGTAGTCCATATAAAAATCTGTGTCTCTTGCTCTGAAAACAATCTAAAATTGTGTTATGTTCATAAATTTTTATTTCAAGCAGCAGACTGAAAGTACTGTTTTTATTAGAAATACTCTGTTGTTACCAAGCACATGTTTCCTGTTAATTGGGAATAAAAAAACAAGATCAATAGTTATAGCAAAAAATGTGCTTTTCTAGCCTGCCCCTTGTCTATTTCTGTAGGAAGTAGTATTTAGAAGTACTCTTGAGAATGCTTTTGAAATTCCTGCTAAACACCCTGGGGTTTTTTCATAGGTTAATAAGATATTTCTTCTTTTTACAACAGCTGCCTTTCAAACCCTCATAGAACACAGATATTCCCAAGATGGAAAAGAAAGCATTTGATAACATATTCATGGACATTTCCCTGGGTGCTTAACACAACTGACTGCTTTTTTCTTCATGAATACTTCATACTAGATTAAAGGGAATGCTATAAAAGAAGGATTACAAATTTGGTATAGTATCACAATATAATTCATAATTCAATTCCATAAACCTTTCTGGAATATCCACTGAGGGACAGGCACTTGTTTAGTTCATGTGTAACATAATGTTATGCAAGATATAGCCTCTTTTCTCAAGTTGCTTTTAATACAGTCTGGAAATAAGGTAAATATATAACTACTATTACATGTGTTTATGAGTGGTAAGTTACTGAGCATTTTAGAAGAAAGAGAAATCACATTAGTTGGAGGGATAAAGAAAGTATAGAATAAATGTCATTTGAGGTGATCTTTCATGAAATAATTACCAACATGTAGATTTAGTTATTCTGAAGCAAATAGGGCCCATGAAGATATAGCAATTAAGACAAGCTTTTTCACATACTACCCTTCCATATATGATAGATGCAAGAAGGAAGTATTCGTGATTTCTATAGAACTGCATTGATGCCATAAAACTTATTTTTATGTCAAAATAATCAAAACATCTTGGGAATAACTGATATCCTACCCATCTCCTTGACATTGGATATGTATGCCTGCCAAATTTGACCAAATTACTGAATCCCAATGAAGTGGCATCATAAGAAGAGGCATTAAATTAATAATGAAGATTCTATATACATTTATAAATGTCCCTTCTCTAATTTTACATATAAAACAAAATATTATTAATTAATAGGAAAAAACTCACTATCTGTTCATTTTTTTTTTTTGGTGGGGGTAGTTCTCTGGGTGGGAATTGAACCCAGGCCGTGGAGTTGAGAGCACTGAAGCCTAGCCACTACACCACCAGGGAAGCCCGTCTCTTCATTTTCTGATGGTAGTATTTTACTTGTTTTATCATGGAAAGGAAATTTGTAAAATAACCACATTGTTTTTATCCTAAACAACTAATATTGAAAAAGTAGAAAGTAATATAATGAGAAATATTTTGTGACCCTCTCTAAAATTACCACCACTAAACCTGTGTTGTCCAGTACAGCATCCAGTAGCCATGTTTGGCTATTTAAAATTAAATTCTTTAGAATTCAATAAAATAATTTATTTTATCTGTTCCGCTATCCATATTGCAAGCACTCGAGAGCTACATATGGGTAGTGGCTTCCATATTGGACAGTGTGGATAGAGAACATTTCCATTGTTGCAAAGAATTCTTTTGGACAGCACTATACTTAAATTTTTATGAAGACAGAGCCCTAATTTTTCATTGTTTAGGAGATTGAAAAAATATAGTTTTGAAATAATTAATTGAAAGAAAGCCCTAATCTGGAATTTCTGGTCTGCCCGGAATTCCTTTAAGGCTTTGAAAATCTGTCTTGGGTTAAATATAAACATGAAGCTATCATGATGATGGTTATGGTGGTGATGATGGTGATAACGATAATGGGGTTTATGGTAATGAAAACCAATATGAATGTTTACCAAGAATGAGCCAATCTGGGGTGGAGTTGAGTTTTTATTGGTTGTCTAATGAGCAGTTGTTTTCAATTCTTCAAACAGGGAATGACTACCTAGCAGCCTGGAATGTCTGTGATGTAGATTCAGGTGCTTTTACTTACATTCAGTCCTTTTCAGTCATGTCTGATGTCTTGTGAAAACTCAGGTTAGAAATGTTCTACATTTGGGACCGAGCCATATGGAATAGACCTTGAATGTGTTGAAACATGCTGTGGTATACAGCGTGTTGGAGTTGTCATATGTTGTCATTATTTTAAATGGAGTAGGGAAAGAGTTGTTAAATGTTTAGTCTGAGCTTCTTAAAAGGTGAAATGGCTTAGAAGAGTTTCTAAACTCCATATGTATGTTAAGACTATTGATCCAATTCTAGCTGCTGACTCGTGGAAACTAATTTACAAGAAATTGATGGTTAAATCAGCATTTTCAGAAGGATTGTACTCCAGAGGAGACATTTTCTCAGAGACTACAATGATATATTTGCAATCTAGATCGTCTAGATTTTATACACAGAGAGTACATTTGTGATCAGATAGTTGCTTGGATAGCGTGCAGTCAGGGTTGAAAGTTTTCAGACTCATTTGATCTGGAGGCCTGACAGAGAATTTCGTGAATTATCCGCATTCTCACTGCAGAGCATACCTTATCTACTAACCAGAAAGACACTTGGCATATGTCGCTCTTAAGATAATTAAAGCATGTTTTTATTAATATTATTTAATACTAAACCTACCCTTGAGGTTATACTATAAGATTCTTGAAGGTGAGGAGTGTCTTAGTTGTCTCTCTTTCCCTTCAGTAGCTAATGTGGTGTCTGCTATAGCAATGCTCTTGACTTTGCATAATGTTAGAGATAGAGACTATGTATTTCAGGAGATCAGGCTGAAGTAACTGAGCAAGTATCCATAAAATGCACTTTCAGACAAAAGAAAGACAATGATTTTAAGGGGTAGTTGGAGTCTCAAATAAGAATCACTCTTTTTCCCCAGTAGGAGTATCCTGAATCCAGGTGTAATGGAGAATACTGAAAGCAATACAGGGGCCGGCAGAAATAGCCCCGGATCCTGACTGTGAATGTCTCGCATGAGATGAACAGCAACTTGAACATTTCACCTAAAATGTCACATAATGTGTTTGAATGTGATGCTGTTGTGTAACAGAATTGCATCCTTATGATTTTGCAAAAAAATTTTTTTGATATAGATTACCAGCTCATAAAAAGGGGCATTATTTGTGCCAAACCCTGTATATTTTGATCAAAGAATAGACTATTCCCTAGAAGCCAATTTTATCACGACTTTTAAATATCTCCATCATTATGTAAAAAAATTGTACAAGCATTTTCTACATGTCATCAAATTGACTTTATTCATTCTTTGTTTTGTTGCCATCCTGAAAACACTTACACCTATTCATGCAAACAGTTCTCAAGCTGAAAAATTAGAAGAAACAGAAAACATAGAGTATTAACGAGAGTTCTTATTTGCAAGCAACAGACATTAACCAATTATGTGGTTAATTTAACCATATAAGTAAATTGCTATTAGGTAGCTAAGAGAAACTCTAGAAAAGCCCAACTGGAAAGCTATACAACTATGGACAATGCAATCCATCCTCCAAATATCTAGCTAGATAAAGATGCTACCACAACCATCTCTGGACAGTGGGCACAGCTGCTGCTGCAAACCCTCACCAGAACTGGCTCTGTGCATTCCTTCTCGCTTGGCATCTTTCGCTTCCTGTTCGAAGTAGAAAGTGAGGGTTTGTGTGGTTGGCACAGCCCTAGTTCTAGGCCTGTGCCCTAGCTGTGGGACAGGAGGTGAAAGTGAGTATCTGGAAATTTCACATCAGTGGTGAGAGTGGGCTCAGGCTCAAGAGGCAGGCGATTTCTCAAATGTTGAAAAAGAATTCTGAAATGAACTAACCCCAAGCAATGTAAAAGTCCTATTACACGTAAAATCTGGTTACATCTCTTTATCACTGACATTAGATGCATCACTTTTATGACTCAAGAAAGCAAGGAAATTAAATTTTGCCAGATTATTAGACTTACTTCAGCCAACCTGAATGGCCATGTGACAGAATATTCATAAGAATGCTCTTAATTTAAAAACTGCAGGACAAAGTTCTCTCCCCATATATGTTAAACAATTAAGCACTTGCATTCAAATGCTAATGAAATTAAAACTATTAAAAAATAAACTTTGTTTGGTGATGTTTTAGATTAGATGATAGGAAGTTTAAGGTCAAAGAATTGAATACCATCAGTATATGAAATCGTTGAACCAGTCTGAGCACATGCATTCATGCTAGTACAGCTTATTCTTTGTGAGTGGAGGCTGGGGTTATATTTTCTCCATTAAAAAATCCTATTCTTTTGTTTTTCTGCATGACACTGTTTTGCTCAGGACTAATCCTGCTTTCATGTCACCAAATGAAATAGACTGCAAGAAATGTTAAATTTAAATTTGCATTAAGAAAATCTCTTGGAGGGACAGTAGACATAAAGAAATGAATATGATAATGAAATGTTTTCAGGATAAAGCTCATCTGCTTCAAAGGAATGTGTGTGAGAAATCTAAGTATAATAGGAACCTTATTAGGCTTAGTGAAGTAACTGCCAATGTGATCTGTCTTGCAGAGCTGCTTGTCCTTACACTCTACACATCATGTATTCCTAGGAAAATAAATATAGGATGAAAGAAGAAATTTATGATGTCTGGAAGGGAGTAGAGTTTGGCTACATTCTGATTAAAGTTTGACTTTCCCACCTGCATAGAGAGTAGGGAGAAAGCAATCTTTTAGGTATTTCATTGTTACTAAAGATTGAATCTCATTGTTCCAGAATACTGCAGACATCCTGCTTTCCTTCCCTCTGCAGTTTAGCAGAATGTTAAGAATGTGTCCTTAAACTGAATGACTTGTCATTTGTCCAGCTGTCTATATTATAGTCATGGGTGTCGCTGGAGTTAAAACTCAGACTCCCTGTTGAGTTAAGCTTCTGACATCTCCTTGAGTGTTTTAGCTACTGCAGCGCTGAGCAGCTTCCCCCACCCTTCCTTATGTATCCGCAGTATGTATCAGCTGGAACAATAACTAGCCACCTCCTTTCTCCCCACTGTGACCAAATACAAGCTCTCAATGGAAAAAAATTTTAA